>CM035438.1:16889509-17157009 GCA_020310875.1 Ceratopteris richardii
TTATGACTTGTATGTGTATATAAGTACATGCTTATAGTCGTATTATAAGCATAAGAGAGTATGAGATGATATAGAGAGTAGTAGATGATGAACATTGTATGTATCATCCATCAGATGTATGTAGAGTTAAGATAAGAGAAAGTTTTCCAGAAATGGCACGTCGATCTTTTCTCTGATTCTCCTTCCGTAGTTAATCTTGTGTGAAATCCATAGTTAATCCATCTATGGATAGAGTTTGAGAGTTCAATTGCAATCAGGCTGAGAGAATTTTGATTAGGAACATTCATATGTGGAAAGGTCTAAGTGTCTTCTGAAACAGGTGCAGATTTTGTGGCCAAAGAAATGGACAGTGCTCAGTGCACAGTGTAAAGTTTTACACAAATGATGGCTCAAAATTTAAGCTGAGAGGTAAGCTATCTTTGACTAAAAGCATTTGATCAAACGGGCTAAAGTCCGGGAGAACTATAGCTTAGAAGTTACAGGTGTCAAAGTCGTCATTACAGAGAGGCAGTTTCAGACATAGGTAGATTGTTTGAATGATTTCTCACTTTCTACTCAAGCATTTGAAGTGATTTAACTTGGAGAAGGTGCGTAATCTTTAGGCGACACATCCTACAAAGTTTTATCAAAAACTTTACACAAATGATTAGTCAATGAGTGATTAATCTGCACCAGACTTTTTCAGAGAAGTGATTTTTCATAGTTGATCAATTTTTGATAATTTGACAATTGATTTTCAAAATAAAGTGGAGTCTGAAGTTATTCTTGATCTAGAGGTGGTCTAATATCAAGGATAGCTTGTTCTTTTGGAGATTAACACTCTCCATCAGTGGTATCAGAGGAGGTTGTATCAAAATTGAGTGAAGGGAGACTCCGACTGCTGCAGATATATAAACTTTACATCTCGAAGGTTCAAAAGAGTAAAGTGTGAAGGAAGGTTGAAGGAAGACACATAAAGGTTATCAAAAGGATCAGAAGGAGCAACATTCGAAGCAAAGTTACATTCATTTCTTGTAAAGATTAAAGATTTGAGACTACAGGTGAAGCAAAGATGGGAGATAGTCTCCAAATTGAAAAGTTGGATAGAGAGAATTATCCAGCTTAGTCAATGAGAATGGAAGCTCATCTTATGAGCAAAGATCTGATGGGATACATTACAGGAGAGGAAGAAAAGCCAGAATTCAGAGATCCTAGTGTTCCAACTAGGGATGAGCTTGCAGACATAAAGACTTGGATGAAAAAGGATGCTCAAGCAAGGAGCATAATCTACATGGCAGTGAATGATTATTTGCTTCCTCATATTAGAGGACTTGAAAGTGCAAGTGACATTTGGAATGCTTTGGAAGAGCATTTTCAGAATACAACCAAATCAAGGAAAGCTTCATTATGGGCAGAGTTTACTACTTTCAAGAAGAAGGCTTCACAATCAATATCTGATTATGTGACAAAGATGAAGGACATTGCAGATTCTTTAGGTGCAGTGGATGAAGACATTGAAGAAGACAAATTGGTAAGACAAATTCTCAGAGGACTAAGAGGAGATGAGAAGTGGAAGCCTTTTATTTTGTCTACAGAGCTTTCATTAGATCATTTCACTCCTGATTTGAATCAATTGTTAGGACATATGCTAACTTTTGAGAATGATATCAAAAGAGATGTTGGCAAGAGTGCAGGTCATGCAATGTACTCTGAAGACAAGAAGAAAGCTAACAAAGGAAAGCAACAATCAGGTGAAGATGAAGGTACTTCAAGTCAAGCAAACTTTCTAAGAGGAAGAGGAAATGGTAGAAGTAGAGGAAGAGTCAGAAATAACAAAGATAATGTCAGAGCTTGTTGGATATGTGGTAAGACCAATCATCTATCTCATGATTGTTGGCATAATAATCAAAGCAATGGTAATTTTAATCAAAACTTTAATCAAAGAGGAAGAGGTGGTGGATTTCAGAGAGGAAACTACAGAGGTAGAGGTGGTAGGAATTCTTTTGGAAGAGGTGGAGGAGAAACTTCCAAAGTCAATCCTATAATAACACCTACTACAATTATGCATCAGATTAGAAAGAAGATTCGACTCTTATTATGAATGCAACATGTGAAGCCTCACATGAGGACATGAGAGTATTTTATATTGACTCAGGTTGTAGTAATCATCTCAGTGGAAGCATTGCTTTGATGTCTGATCTAGATCATAATGCAATTAATCATACAGTTCAAACAGGTGATATTACAAAGCATAAGGTAAAGTCAATTGGTTCAGTCAAAGCCAAAGATGGAAGCACTCTCTTGAGTAAGGTTCTGTATGTTCCTACAATTCCAAAGAATTTGATGAGTGTAGGTCAAATTGTGGAAAAAGGATATGAGGTAAGGTTCACTAATGATGGAGTTTATGTTGAAGACCCTAGTCAAGGGTATAAACAAATTGTTACAGGGAAGAATGAAGGAAGGCTCTTCACATTGAAGGTACAAGGAAATATTGGGCATGCTATGTTTGCATATGGAGAGCAAAAGGTGTCAGAATTGGATCTTTGGCACAAGAGGCTTGGACATTTCAATGAAAGAGGTATTAAAGAAATGATAAACAATGGTTCAGTACTGGGATTGCCTAACATTGCAGGTCAACACATGACGTACAGATGTGAACTGACATAAAGCTCATAGGCAATCATACAATAAGCATGGTTTTATGTATTCAGAAAAACTTGAATTGGTACACACAAATGTGTGGGGTCCTTCAAAGGACTTCAATATAAATGGTTCAAGATATTATGTCATATATGTTGATGATGCTACCAGGTGGATCACAATCTATGTGATCAAAGATAAATCAGAAGTGTTTAATACATTTAAACACTATCATGCTTATGCAGAAAGAATTACTGGTCAAAAATTGAAGAGACTAAGGTCAGATGGAGGGGGAGAGTATTTCTCAAATGAGTTTAGTGATTACTTGTGGAATGCACCTATAAAGAGAGAAGTTACTTGCAGGTACTCTCCTAAACAAAATGGGGTAGCAGAAAGAAGAAATAGAACACTTGTTGAATTTGCAAGATCCATGATGAAAGAGAAGAATTGCCCAAATTATTTGTGGGTTGAGGCTGTAAACACAGCTACATATTTGGTTAATAGATTGCCTTGTAAAGCTTTGAAGGGTATGACACCATATGAAGCTTGGTGGGATAAGAGACCTACCTTGGATCATTGCAAAATATTTGGATGCTTGGCATATGCATATGTGCCATCTCAATTGAGGCATAAATTGGAGCCTAAACCAGAGAAGTATGTATTCATTGGTTATGATGACAAGCAGATGGGCTATAGGTTGTGGAGTCCATCCACAAAACAATTTCTTGTGTCTAAGGATGTTACTTTTGATGAGCAAGCACAAAACAATTTCTTGTGTCTAAGGATGTTACTTTTGATGAGCAAGGCACTTGGTATGCAGGTAAACTTAATGCACATGCAGATGTTGAAGAAGTGGTGGATCAAAAGAAAGGTAAATCAAAGATTCAAATATTTGATGAAGATGAGAATAGTGAAGTACAGGTTGAAGCTGAAGAGAGGCCAAGGTTTGATCCAGAATGTGATGAACCAGAAACTTCAAGAAGTGGAGAAGTCAGAAGGTCATCTAGGCATAAATGGCAACCTACAAGGTATAGCTATGATACTTCATTCTTGACTACTAAGGATTATGCTTATATGGTAAAAGCAGATGAAGATCCATCTACATATGATGAAGCCAAAGGTAAAAAGAATTGGGAAGAAGCTATGCAAGAGGAGTATGATGCATTGATGGAGAATCAGACATGGGATCTGGTTCCCAAACCTAATAGCCAGAAAATCATTGGTTGAAAGTGGGTTTACAAAACAAAAAGATTTGCAGATGGAAGTGCTCCCTAGAGTTCTAGTCAGGATACAGGGTACTATCTTTAACTTTGACTTTGTTGTTTTAAGGCTACCACAGGTAGAAGGAAATTTCCCTCTGTTAATTGGAAGACCTTGGTTAAGGCATGCCAATGTGCTCCATGAATGGGGCAAGGACACAATGTGGGTAAAGCAAGAGGGAAAAGAGTTGTAGCAGATAATTTTAGAGGAAGGACCAGACAATCAGAGAAATACTAGCATGATGCAGACAACTGGTATTTGTATGGAAGAAGAAGTGGTGGACAACCCAGAAGCAGATCTATTTGAAGGAGTAGAATTATATGAAGATGAAAACATTGTTGGTGTAGTACAATCACCAATTGATGTTTTGACATGGAAATGAAGTCAAGGATTTGAGAAGAGAACAAGTTGTGAAGCATGAAGGAAGGACACATTCAGAATTTGGAAGATGTGTACACATATGTACATTATTTTAGAGATAGTTCATATATATCTTTGATTAGTCATAAGTTTGTAAATATTTGCCTATAAATACTATGGAAAAAGTCGAGGCAAACATGAGAGAGCATGAGAATAGAGTAATTGAGAGTTGTAAGAGTCATTAGACATCTTAGAAGTTAGTTGAACTCTCTCTCATCATTCAGTTTTAAACTCCTTCAGAAATGGAAGAAACTTGCACCCGAAGTTTCTGCGTATTCTCCTTCTATGCTTGATCATTTCAAGAATCCTTTTGTAGGTGTCTAAATATATAGTTAATGAGTCTATGGCTAAAGTTTGAGAGCCTAATTGTAAACAGGCTGTGAGAATTTGGATTAGGAACATTCATATGTAAAAGAGTGTTCACAGTTTTCTGAAACATGCGCATTTTCGATGGTCAATGATTTGATCATTTCTCACTCCACAGTTTAAAGTTTTGAGCAAGCAAGCACTCAATCTTTAAGTTGCAAGGTAAGCTACTTGTGGCTAAAAGTATTTGCTTAAACGGGTTCTAGTTTTGGAGAACCATGTCTTAGAAGTTATAGGTGTCTAAATCGACTTCTCAGAAGTGCAATTTTAGACATAGGTTACTTCTCAAGTTACTTTCTTACGCTCTAATGAATATTTTGGAATGATTCGACTTGGAGGAGGTGCACAATCTTTAGGGGACACCTTGTACAAATTTTCATAAAAAACTTTCCACATTTGATAAGTCAATGTGAGAGGTATCTGCAGCAGACTTTCTGTGTAGTCATCTTCTTCACAGAATTTTTAAACTTTTGATAATTGGTCATTGATCCTAAAAATTGGTGAAGGTTTTGACTTACTCTTGATATAGAGGTGTCTAATTTCAAGAGTAGGTTATTCTTTTGGAGATTAACACTCTCCATCAGTGGTATCAGAGCAAGAAGCATCAGAATTGAAGAAAGGACGATCCCGACTGCTGTAGTTGCAAAGAATTCAACATCTGAAGGATCAAAAGGTGAAAGCTTGAAGGCACAGCTTGAGGAGGAGATCATACGACATCAAGAAAGACAAAAGGAGTATCATTCGAAGTAAAGGTACATCTGTTACTCATAAAGTTTGAAGTATTCAATACACAGGTGAAGAAAGGATGGGAGATTCTCTTCAGATAGAGAAATTGGATAGAGAGAACTATCCTGCATGGTCAATGAGGATGGAAGCTCATCTAATGAAAAAAGATTTGATAGGATATATTACATGTGAAAAAGAAAAGCCTCAATTCACAGATCCTAATGTTCCAACTAGGGAGGAATTGTCAGATTTGAAGAATTGGATGAAGAAAGATGCTTAAGCTAGGAGCATTATCTATATGGCAGTCAATGACTACTTGCTACCTCACATTAGAGGTCTTGAAAGTGCAAGTGATATATGATGGGGGAAGTATCTCAACCCCTAAGCAACGATGAAGCGCGAATGACCTCCACAGGTATCCTTCTTTGACCTCTGCACACCAAAAATGCTCTTACTCAGAGCTTATGCAGAGAACTCCAATGAGCTTTTGTAGACCTGTAGTAGACACCAAGGGCTTTCCAACAAAACAAATTTCACTTGAAATGGATGCTTACACAAAGAGAAACAATGTCTACAACATGAGCTAGTTGAATGCTCACAACTGCTAGTCAAGCAGAGACCTCACTTCACTCCAGCAAACTTTTCTCAGAGATTATACAGAGAATGAATCTCAAACTTATGTCAACTTTAGAGGACTCTAATAGCTACCCAATGACACCAAAATCATAGAAAATGAATACATAGAGAAGGAGAACCAGCCCTTACAACAGAGAGCAAAATATTTCCAACAGAGCCTACACAAAGAGAGAGATATCAATCACACAACTTCACTAAAATGAATGTTGCTCCCAGTTTACTCAGAGAATGCTCCAGAAAATTGGTAAGCATAAAATAGACTCTTATAGCTATCCAATGAGACAAGAATTACATCAAATGGATACCATATGAGGGAGAACCAATGCTAACAACTCAGGGGTAGAGAGTTGCAACACTGCCTGCGCACACACATAGATATGCCTACTAAAAGAAAAACAAACAAGCAAGCAAGGGGGTTGCTTAAGCAAGGGGCTTGATTATCACAACTCCAGCACTTAGTGCTCACTTTACATGAGCTAAAACTCCAAGAAGATGGCCCCAAAAGAAGTCGGGATACATGCTCCTTTTATAGTGAGAGGTGTGCCCCTAAAATCTAGGAACTACCTTTCCAAATCAGCCTCATAACTTGGAGGAATTAGTTGAGATGACTTGGGGAGTGGTTGAGTGACTTTTCTTGATGGAATCTCGTGGCTTTTGGCTTCCTTTGATTGCTCCACATGTCCATAAAAGATTCCCCACGAATTTTTAGCTTGAAGCTTGACTTTTAACACTCCCCCTCAAGCTTCAATTCTTCATCCTCATCCAAGCTCCTTCATGTTGATGCATTGCTTGAATTTTGAAATCTTCATCCCATCCAAAGCCTTTGTAAACATGTCCGCAACTTGGTCCTTAGTACCAATATGATGTACTGAAACTTCCTTGGATATCACCTTTTCCCTTATGAAGTGATAGTGCACTTCAATATGCTTGGTTCTAGCATGATAGACAGGGTTCGATGCTAGATGAATGCTACTCATGTTGTCACAAAAAATTGGATATGTGTCAACCTGCAAATTAAGCTCCATAAATAACTTCTTAATCCACATTAGCTCACATGTGACTTGAGCCAAAGCTCTATACTCAGCCTCGGTGGAAGATAATGCCACCGTGGGTTGCTTCTTTGAAATCCATGAGATGATCTTGCTACCTAGCATGACTAGGTAACCACTTGTACTCCTTCTATCTTCCTTCGAACCGGCCCAATCGGCATCGGAATAAGCTTTGACCTGCATATCATCATCAAATGAGTAGAACAATCCCTCATTTATAGTGGCTTTGAGATATGGCAACATTCTTCTTGCAACTTGCAAGTGTGTAGTCCTTGGACTATGCATAAATTGTGATAACACTCCAACTCCATATGCTATGTCAGGCCTGGTTATTGTGGCATAATTGAAAGAGCCTACAATAGATCGATACAAAGTTACATCCTCTAATGGCTCTCCATCAATGGAGCTTAGCTTTACATTAACTTCCATGGGATTTGAAATAGGCTTGCAATGTAGCATCCCAAACCTCTCAAGTAGGTCTAGAATATACTTCCTTTGTATGAGCATAATACCTTCTTCTTTGTATACAACTTCAATGCCGAGAAAATACCTAAGATCTCCAAGATCAGAGATCCTAAACTCCTTTCCAAGCTTTGCCTTGATCTCCTCAATGCCCTTTGTATCATTACCTGTAATGATAAGATCATCTACATACACACACATGTAGACCACAAGTTCTCCTCTTTGTTTGATGAAGAGAGATGGATCCGCCTTGCATTGATTGTAACCACATTTGATAAAATAGTCCACCAATCTTTGGTTCCAAGCCCTTGGAGCTTGCTTTAGGCCATAAAGTGCCTTCTTCAACCTACAAACATGATGTGGAAACTCTTTATGAACAAAACCTAGTGGTTGCTCCATGTATACCTCTTCTTCCAAGTCTCCATTGAGAAAGGCATTCTTGATATCCAATTGGAAGAGCTTCCATCCTTTGCTAGCAGCCATTGCAATGAGTGTCCTAATGGTGCTCATCTTTGCCACGGGGCTGAATGTCTCTTCAAAGTCCACTCCATAGGTTTGTGCAAAACCCTTAGCCACCAATCTTGCTTTGAACCTAGAAATAGATCCATCTGAATTCCTCTTTACTTTATACACCCACTTATTACCTATTACCTTCATGTTCTCCTTCTTGGGCACTAGAGTCCATGTTTGATTTTCCTCAAGTGCGTCGATCTCTTCTTGCATTGCCTCTTTCCATTCGGTGTACCTGCTTGCATCTTCATAGCAATCGGGCTCATGATCTTCTACTACTTTGTTCATATATGCATAATGTGTTGCCATGTATGAATCATAAGTAAACCTTTGAGTTGGATACTTAACTCTAGAAGACTTCCTTTCTTCACCTTTTGGAGGAATAAACCTCCTTTGCCTTGGGAACTTGATCTCTTTCTTTGACGTGGCTTCTTTCTCCATCATGTGTCCTTCATCATCTTCAACTTCATTACCTTCTTCATCCAACTCCACCAATGTTGCTTTGCCTTTGTTGATTGATTGTGCTTCATAGCTTGATGAAGGTCTCCCCCTCCATGGTGAGTTCATGCTTGAACTATCTTCATTGATGGAACACCTTGGGCCGCTTAGCTCTAGGCCGATTTGTTCTTCATCATGTCCATGCTTTTCTTCTTCATAGTCCTGCATACAATCATACTTCTTATACCAAGGGAGTAGCTCATCAAATGCTACATCCCTTGATATCCTCAAGTCCTTTGTATTTGGGTTGAAGCACCTGTAACCTTTATGATCATTTGAATATCCTAGAAACACACACTTTTCTGCCTTTGGTTGTAGCTTGTGCCTCAATTCACTTGGCACATGTACATAACAAGTACATCCAAATATCTTCAAGTGGGAAAGATCAGGTTTCTTACCATAATAGGCTTGATATGGTGTCAAGCCATGGATCCCTGAGGTAGGAGCCCTATTCATTAGATACACGGCGGTATTTGTTGCATCACTCCAAAACATGTTAGGTACATTCATCTCATTAAGCATTGCTCTAGCGATCTCGGCAATGTATCTATTCTTTCTCTCTGCTACTCCATTTTGTTGGGGTGTGTACCTGCATGTTACTTGCCTCTTGATGCCTTGATCCATTAAAAAATCAGAAAACTCATTTGAGAAATATTCTCCCCCTCCTTTTGATCAACAACAAGCTCAAACCCAAGTGGGTCCCGCATGAGGGCGACGAGAGGGTGATCAACCTTCTTTGTAACGCAACCTAGGATTCAACCAAGCCTCCCCTGCTTTGTGGGATTTGGGGGGTCCCGTGGGCACTAGTCCCCTTCTATTGTACCTTTGTTTCTTAATTTAATTCAAGTCCGGGAGAGTAGGCTATTGCCGAACTTCCTTTATATTAAAAAAAAATATTCTCCCCCTCCATCGGACCTTAGCTTCTTGATATATGTACCTGTTTCCTTCTCTACCATTGCCTTGAATGCTTTGAAACATGTAAACACATCTGATTTGTTTTTGATGAAATAAACCCAAACCATCCTTGTGCAATCATCTATAAAAGTGACAAAGTACTTGTTACCTCCAATGGATTGCTCTTTCGTTGGCCCCCACACATCTGTATGTATCAACTCCAATGGATGTTGGCTTATGTAGCCACTCTTCTTGAATGGAAGTCTCGCTTGCTTCCCTAGTTGACAAGATTCACATAAATGCTTCATACCTTGTCCTTGGAAGTTGGGAAGACCTTCAACCAGCCTCTTGAATTGCATTTCCTTCATTCTTTGTATGTTGATGTGACCTATCCTCTTGTGCCACAAGTCCAACTCTGAAATCCTCTTGTTTCCATATGTGAAGTAGACATGTTGAGTAGAATGAGAATTTACCTCCAAAGTGAAGAGTCTCCCTTGCTTCTTTCCTCTTGCTATGACCTTGTAACCTTGCTTAGGGTTCTCCACAAAGCATCCACCTTTGTTGAACCTTACTTGATAGCCTCTTTCAACCATTTGCCCAACGGACACCAAGTTCTTTGTGATGGTAGGTACATGCAAGACATCCTTGAGACATCTTCCTTCCTCCTTGTCATCCAAAGCTACATCTCCAACATGGGAGATCTCATGGGCTGTATCATCACCTGTTTCTACATGTCCTTTACCTTTGGGAACATGTAGATTAGTAAACCAAGAAGCATTGCAACTCATATGGTTGCTACATCCACTATCAATATACCAAGTGTTATCTACTTTGCTTGAATTCCCATTCATGTGCATCATCAAGAGATTGTCATTTTCTGAACTTGTAGAAGCATAATTACCTTGGCCTTTGTATGAAGAACCTTGATTATAGTTCCTTTGGTTTCCTCCTTGGTAGCAATCTCTAGCATAGTGGCCAAACTTGCCACATATGTAACATCCTTCGCCATCTTGATTCCTGTTTTGTTGATGTCGTCCTCCTCTTCCTCTTGATCTTCCTCTCCCTCTTTGTGATGAGGTGCCTTGGTCATGTCCTTGATTTCTTGAGTGGCCTTGCCTTCCTCCAAACCTTCCTTTGCCCCTTCCTTGTCCTTGTCTTCCTTTGCCCCTTTGATTACCTGCATAGAAAACTTGTGCATCTTTGCTTTTAGTTGAACTTCCACCTATGTTCATTTCTTCGGTGACCATGAGAGCAACCAATTGCTCAAAATCGGGAAGATTATCCCTTACATAAACTGAAGTGGTAAAGGGTTTCCACTTCTCATCATCTCTCAAACCATGGAGAGTATAAGCCACAAGATCGTCATCGTCTACGTGGCTTCCAATGGATCCCAATGCATCTGATAACTCCTTGACCTTAAGTATGTAGTCATTTATGCTACTCCCTGAGCTCTTCCTAAGGTTGTTGAGCTCATTCTTGAGTTGGATCTTCCTTGCTTTGGTGCTTGTTGAATAAAGCCTTTCAAGTGTCTCCCATACCTTCATGCTTGAATCCAGGTCTTGGATATGGCCGATCATGCTATTGCTAATGTGTTGGGAAAGAATAAAGATAACCCTCTTGTCTCTTTCATTCCATTCCCTAAAGGCCATCTCTGGTCATTTGTTGGATTCTCATCCAACCTAGGTCTTGGTTCACTTCCACTAATCAACCCCCAAAGGCCCTTGCCCATAAGATAGTTGGAGACCCTAAATCTCCATGGTTGATAGTTACCTTTGTCTAGCTTTTCAATTTGAGTGTTGAAGTCTCCCATATCTAGTCTTTGATACTTGACCTAGCCCTTGGCTAATGCTCCAATGTGTGTAAAATGAAAATGAGGCTCTGAGGTTACCTCAATCCAAAGCTTTCCTTAGATGGACACCTTGTGCTCTTGCAAATTTGAGTAGAATAGCTCCCCCTTGATGTGAGCTACCTCCAAGAAGCTTTTGTTGATGCAACTCTTCAACCACCAACTCCAAGATGTCTTCTTGCTTGTATGTGATACCTCCAAGATGCCCAAATGCTCTGATACCACTGATGGGGGAAGTATCTCAACCCCTAAGCAACGATGAAGCGCGAATGACCTCCACAGGTATCCTTCTTTGACCTCTGCACACCAAAATGCTCTTACTCAGAGCTTATGCAGAGAACTCCAGTGAGCTTTTGTAGACCTGTAGTAGACACCAAGGGCTTTCCAACAAAACAAATTTCACTTGAAATGGATGCTTACACAAAGAGAAACAATGTCTACAACATGAGCTAGTTGAATGCTCACAACTGCTAGTCAAGCAGAGACCTCACTTCACTCCAGCAAACTTTTCTCAGAGATTATACAGAGAATGAATCTCAAACTTATGTCAACTTTAGAGGACTCTAATAGCTACCCAATGACACCAAAATCATAGCAAATGGATACATAGAGAAGGAGAACCAGCCCTTACAACAGAGAGCAAAATATTTCCAACAGAGCCTACACAAAGAGAGAGATATCAATCACACAACTTCACTAAAATGAATGTTGCTCCCAGCTTACTCCGAGAATGCTCCAGCGAATTGGTAAGCATAAAATAGACTCTTATAGCTATCCAATGAGACAAGAATTACATCAAATGGATACCATATGAGGGAGAACCAATGCTAACAACTCAGGGGTAGAGAGTTGCAACACTGCCTGCGCACACACATAGATATGCCTACTAAAAGAAAAACAAACAAGCAAGCAAGGGGGTTGCTTAAGCAAGGGGCTTGCTTATCACAACTCCAGCACTTAGTGCTCACTTTACATGAGCTAAAACTCCAAGAAGATGGCCCCAAAAGAAGTCGGGATACATGCTCCTTTTATAGTGAGAGGTGTGCCCCTAAAATCTAGGAACTACCTTTCCAAATCAGCCTCCTAACTTGGAGGAATTAGTTGAGATGACTTGGGGAGTGGTTGAGTGACTTTTCTTGATGGAATCTCGTGGCTTTTGGCTTCCTTTGATTGCTCCACATGTCCATAAAAGATTCCCCACGAATTTTTAGCTTGAAGCTTGACTTTTAACAATATATGGAATGCTTTGGAGGAGCATTTCCTAAATACCACAAATTCTAGAAAGGCATCCTTATGGGCAGAATTTACTACATTCAAGAAGAAGGCCTCTCAATCCATCTCAGATAATGTAACCAGAATGAAGGACATTGCAGATGCATTAGGAGCTATTGATGAAGACATTGAGGAGGATAAATTGGTAAGACAAATACTCACAGGTTTGAGAGGTGATGACAAATGGAAGCCATTTATTTTGTCCACTGAATTATCACTTGATCATTTTACTCCTGACTTAAATCAGTTGTTAGGACATATGTTAACCTATGAGCAGGATGTCAAAGGTAAAAGTGACAAGAGTACAGGTCATGCAATGTACTCAAAGGATAAGAAGAAGAATAGCAAAGGAAAGCAACAAGCAAATGAAGATGAAGGCACAACTAGTCAAGCTAACTTCCTAAGAGGAAGAGGAGGTGGCAAAGGTAGAGGAAGAGGCAGGAGTAATAAAGATGGAATCAAAGCTTGCTCGATTCGTGGTAAGACAAATCACTTAGCTAATGATTGTTGGCATAATACTCAGAGTAATGGTGGATATAATCAGAACTTTAATTCAAGAGGAAGAGGTGGCAGAAATCAAAGAGGTAATTTCATAGGTAGAGGTAGTAGGGGTTACTTTGGAAGAAATGCAGGTAGAGGGTTCCAAAGTCAACAATACAACAATACCTACTACAATTATGCTTCACATCAGAAGGAGGATTCAACATTGATAATGAATGCAACTTGTGAAAGGCAAAGTGAAGACCAAAGAGTCTTCTACATTGACTCAGGGTGTAGCAATCACCTGAGTGGTAACATAGCATTGATGACTGATTTGGAAAATAAGGTATCTAATCACGTTGTTGAAATAGGTGACAATACAAAACACAATGTGAAGTCAATTGGATCAGTGAAGGCCAAGGATGGTAGCAACTTATTGAGTAAGGTCTTGTATGTTCCTACAATTCCTAAGATTCTGATATGTGTAGGACAAATTGTTGAAAAAGGTTATGAAGTGAGGTTCACTAATGAAGGAGTGTTTATGGAAGACCCTAGCAATGGGTATAAACAGATTGTTTCAGGGAAGAAAGAAGGAAGGTAGTTCACATTGAATATTCAAGGCAATGTGGGTCATGCCTTGTTCACATATGGAGGACATAAGATCTCTGAGTTAGATCTTTGGCACAAGAGGCTTGGACATTTCAATGAAAGAGGTATCAAAGACATGATTAACAATGGTTCAATGCTTGGATTGCCTAATGTTGTAGGTCAACATATGACATACAGAGGTGAGGCATGTCAATTAGGTAAGGCTCATAAGCAATCATATTCCAAGCATGGTTTTATGTATTTAGAAAAGCTTGAGTTGGTACACACAGATGTGTGGGGGCCATCAAAGGATTTTAGTATAAATGGATCAAGGTACTATGTGATTTATGTTGATGATGCTACCAGATGGATCACTATTTATGTGATCAAAGATAAGTCAGAAATGTTTAATACATTTAAACACTATCATGCATATGCAGAAAGAATTACAGGTCATAAGTTGAAGAGACTAAGGTGAGATGGAGGAGGAGAGTATTTCTCTAATGAGTTCAGTGATTACTTGTGGAATGCAGGTATAAAAAGGGAAATCACTTGCAGTTACTCTCCTCAACAAAATGGTGTAGCAGAAAGGAGGAATAGAACTCTTGTTGAGTTTGCAAGATCTATGATGAAGGAGAAAAATTGCCCAAATTATCTGTGGGCTGAGGCTGTAAATACAGCTTCTTATCTGGTCAATAGGTTACCATGTAAAGCTTTGCAGGGTATGACACCATATGAGGCATGGTGGGGTAAGAGACCTACCTTGGATCATTGCAAAGTATTTGGATGTTTAGCATATGCATATGTGCCATCACAATTAAGGCACAAATTGGAGCCTAAAGCTGAAAAGTATGTGTTCATTGGTTATGATGACAAGCAGATGGGTTATAGATTGTGGAGTCCATCCACAAAGCAATTCATTGTGTCTAAGGATGTTACATTTGATGAGCAAGGTACTTGGTATGCAGGTACAATCAATATTAATACAGGTGATGAAGAAGTTGTGAGTCAAAAGAAAGGTAAATCAAAGATTCAAATACTTGATGAAGAAGAGAATAATGAAGTGCACGTTGAAGTTGAAGAAATGCCAAGATTTGATCCTGCGTGTGAAGAACTAGAAACCTCAAGGAGTGGAGAACTCAAGAGGTCATCAAGACACAAGTGGCAACCTACAAGGTATAGCTATGATACTTCTTTTTTGGCTACCAAAGATTATGCTTATATGATTAAAGTAGATGAAGACCCTTCTACATATGAAGAGGCAGAAGGTAAGGAAAATTAGGAGAAAGCTATGCAGGAAGAATATGATGCATTGATGGAGAATCAAACATGGGATTTGGTTCCTAAACCAAATAGCCAGAAGATCATTGGATGCAAGTGGGTCTACAAGACTAAGAGATTTGCAGATGGAAATGTGTCTAGGTACAAAGCTAGACTTGTTGTCAAAGGCTTTGCTCAGACATATGGTACTGATTATGATGAGACCTATAGTCCTGTGGCAAAGATGACAACCATCAAGACACTCATAGCTATTGCTGCATGTAAAGGTTGGAAATTATTTCAATTAGATGTGAAGAATGCTTTCTTGAATGGTTATATTTTAGATGATGTTTTTATGGAGCAACCTCAAGGATTCACAGATAAAAGGTATCCAGATCATGTGTGCAAGCTCAAGAGAGCTTTGTATGGTTTGAAGCAGGCACCAAGGGCATGGAGCTATAGACTTGTAAAGTTCTTGAAAGAACTTGGATTTCAAGTATCTAAGGCAGATAGTAGCTTGCTTGTTAAAGCAAGTGATGATGGATTCATTTACATGTGCATATATGTTGATGATATAATTCTTACAGAACAGATGAGAAAGGTATTCAAAGCCTAAAGAAGCAAATGGAGAGAGAGTTCAAAATCAGTGATTTGGGAGATTTGTCATACTTCTTGGGCATGGAGATTTCATACACTCAACATGCAGTGTATGTGACTCAAGAAAGGTATTTGAGGAACTTGTTAATCAAGTTTAAAATGAATGATTGCAGGGTGGCACCTACTCCAATGGAGGTGAATCACAAATTGAGCAGATATGGTGGAGAAGAATTCAAGGATATGAAACAATATCAGAGTTTGGTTGGTAGTCTTATTTATGCTACATTAACTAGAACTGACTTGTCATATGCAGTTGGGGTTTTGTCTCAATTCATGCATTGTCCTAGGAAAGAACATTGGATTGCAGGTCAAAGAGTGTTGCGGTACATTAAGGGTACACTCAAAGAAGGTTTGTATTATGGTTTTACATCAGATACAAATATCAAGATCTATAGTGATGTAGATTGGGCAGGTAATCCAGATGATAGAAGGTCAACCTATGGATACATGTGTTATGTGGGAGACAAGTTAATCTCTTGGTGTTCAAAGAAGCAACATACAGTTGCTTTGTCATCTACAGAAGCAGAGTACAAAGGCATGGTTGAAGCTGCAAAGGAAGTGATATGGCTTAAGACTCTGATGAAGAGTTTGAACACTATACAGAGTACACCTATCATATATGGAGATAACATGAGTTGATTGTATATAGCTGCTAACCGTGTGTTTCATGCCAGGACCAAACACATTGAGATTCAGTATCACTTTCTAAGAGAGAAGGTAATGGATAAAGAGATTGAATTCATACATACTTCAACAAAAGATCAGATAGTTGATATGCTTACCAAAAGCTTGGATGGACCAAAGCTACAAAGATTCAAAGACATGGAAGGTATAAAGAAGATAGAGAAAACCTCAATTGATGATTGAGGGGGAGCTGTTGGTGCAGTTGTTGGAGCAGAGCAATCATCAATAAGTGATTACATGAAGTCCAAAAGTGAAAAGATATGTGGAAGGATGAAGATTACTTTCAAAGGAAGAAAATAGAATCAGAAATGTTTCTTTTGTATATTACTCTTGTAAATAGTTCAATGTATTTTGGAAAAGATGACGAGTTAGACTCGTATATATATCTACAGATACGTATTCGTAGTAAGAGAGAGTGATATAGATCAGATAGAGAAGAATAGGTGAAGAGGTGATGAACATTGTATGTATCATCAACCATATGTATGAAAAGTAATGAAGAAGAAAATGTTGTAGAATTCTGCGCGTCGATCTTCTCTCCCATTCTCCTTCTGTGCTTAATCTTTTGAGGAATCCTTTTGCACTTATCTAAGTCCATAGCTAATCTATCTATGGCTAGAATTTGAGAGGTTAATTGCATTCAGGCTGAGAGAATTTTGGTTAGGAACATTCATATGTAAGAATGTTCTAAGAGTCGTAAAATCTGGCGCACATTTCATCTTCAAAGAAATGGTCAGTGCTCAGTCCACAGTGTAAAGTTTTACACAAGTGAGGGCTTAAAATCTAAGTTGGAAAGTAAGCCATCTATGGCTAAAAGATCTTAATCAAACGGGTTCGACGTTGTGAGAACCAGTGCTAAGAAGTTGCAGGTGTCAAAGTCGCCATTGCAGAGAAGCTCTTTCAGACATAGGTAAAGTGTTTCACACATTTCTCAGTGTGTACTCAATCTTTTTGAGAGATTTAACTTGGCAAAGTTGCGCAACCTTAAGGCGAAGTGTTGTGCAAAGTTTTATCAAAAACTTTACAGGATTGATTAGTCAATGAGTGATTAATTTGCAGCACACTTTTCTGAAGAAGCTGAATTTTTCAGAATAATCAATTTTCTGATAAATTGGTGAAAGTTCTCTAAGTTTGGTGGAGTCTAAGGTTAATCTTGATATAGAGGTGATCTAAATTCAAGGTTAACTTGTTCTTTTGGAGATTAACACTCTCCATCAGTGGTATCAGAGCAAGTTGTGTCAAAATTGAAGTAAAGGAGACTCCAACTACTGCAGAAATACAAATCTTTACATCTCGAAGGTGCAAAAGGTTAAAGTGTGAAGAAAGATTGAAGGAAGACATACAAAGAGTATCAAAAGGATCAGAAGGAGCAACATTCGAAGTAAAGGTACATTCATTATCTGTAAAGGTTAAAGATTTGGAAATAGAGGTGAAGCAAGGATGGGAGATAGTCTCCAAATTGAGAAGCTGGATAGAGAGAACTATCCTGCATGGTCTATGAGGATGGAAGCTCATCTTATGCGCAAAGATCTGATAGGATACATCACAGGAGATGAAGAAAAGCCAGAATTCAGAGATCCTAGTGTTCCAACTAGGGAGGAGCTTGCAGATTTGAAGAATTGGATGAAGAAGGATGCTCAAGCAAGAAGTATCATCTACATGGCAGTCAATGACTATTTGCTTCCTCACATTAGAGGACTTGAAAGTGCATGTGACATTTGGAATGCTTTGGAAGAGCATTTCCAAAATACAACCAAATCAAGGAAAGCTTCACTATGGGCAGAGTTTACTACTTTTAAGAAGAAGGCCTCACAATCAATCTCTGATTATGTGACAAAGATGAAGGACATTGCAGACTCTCTAGGTGCAGTGGATGAAGATATTGAAGAAGACAAATTGGTAAGACAAATACTCACAGGGCTAAGAGGAGATGAGAAGTGGAAGCCTTTCATTTTATCTACAGAACTTTCATTAGATCATTTTACTCCTGATTTGAATCAATTGTTAGGACATATGCTAACTTTTGAGAATGATATCAAAGGAGATGTTGATAAGAGTGCAGGTCATGCAATGTATTCTAAAGACAAGAAGAAAGCTAACAAAGGGAAGCAACAATCAGGTGAAGAAGAAGGTACTTCAAACCAAGCAAACTTTATAAGAGGAAGAGGAAATGGCAGAAGTAGAGGAAGAGGCAGAAACAACAAAGAGAATGCAAGAGCTTGTTGGATATGTGGTAAGACCAATCATCTATCTCATGATTGTTGGCATAATAATCAAAACAATGGTAATTATCAGAACTTTAATCAAAGAGCAAGAGGTGGTAGATTTCAGAGAGGAAACTTCAGAGGTAGAGGTGGTAGGAATTCTTTTGGAAGAGGTGGAGGAAGAAGCTTCCAAAATCAATCCTATAATAGCACCTACTACAACTATGCATCAGATCAAAAAGAGGACTCGACTCTCATTATGAATACTTGTGAAACCTCACATGAGGACATGAGAGTGTTTTATATTGATTCAGGATGTAGTAATCATTTGAGTGGAAATATTGCTTTGATGACTGACCTAGATCATAATGCAATTAATCATACAGTTCAGACAGGTGATAATACAAAGCATAAGGTAAAGTCAATTGGTTCAGTCAAAGCTAAGGATGGGAGCACTCTTCTGAGTAAGGTTCTTTATGTTCCCACAATTCCAAAGAATTTGATCAGTGTAGGTCAAATTGTGGAAAAAGGATATGAGGTAAGGTTTACCAATGATGGAGTTTATGTGGAAGACCCTAGTCAAGGGTATAAACAAATTATTGCAGGAAAGAAAGAAGGAAGGCTTTTCACATTGAAGGTACAAGGAAATGTTGGACATGCTATGTTCACATATGGAGAGCAAAAGGTGTCAGAATTGGATCTTTGGCACAAAAGACTTGGACACTTTAATGAAAGAGGTATTAAAGAAATGATTAACAATGATTCAGTGCTTGGATTGCCTAACATTGCAGGTCAACACATGACATACAGATGTGAGGCATGTCAATTAGGTAAGGCTCATAAGCAATCCTATTCAAAGCATGGATTTATGTATTCAGAAAGACTTGAATTGGTGCATACAGATGTGTGGGGTCCTTCAAAGGACTTTAGTATAAATGGTTCAAGATATTATGTCATAAATGTTGATGATGCTACCAGGTGGATCACAATTTATGTGATTAAAGAAAAGTCAGAAGTGTTTAATACATTTAAACACTATCATGCATATGCAGAAAGGATTACAGGTCAAAAATTAAAGAGACTAAGGTCAGATGGAGGGGGAGAGTATTTTTCAAATGAGTTCAATGATTATTTGTGGAATGCAGGTATAAAGAGAGAAGTTACTTGCAGGTATTCTCCTCAACAAAATGGGGTAGCAGAAAGAAGAAATAGGACTCTTGTTGAGTTTGCAAGGTCCATGATGAAAGAGAAGAATTGTCCAAATTACTTGTGGGCAGAGGCTGTAAATACAGCTACATACTTGGTCAATAGATTGCCTTGTAAAGCTTTGCAGGGCATGACACCATATGAAGCTTGGTGGGGTAAGAAACGTACCTTAGATCATTGCAGAATATTTGGATGCTTGGCATATGCATATGTGCCATCTCAATTGAGGCATAAGTTGAAGCCTAAGGCAGAAAAGTATGTATTCATTGGTTATGATGATAAGCAAATGGGATACAGGTTGTGGAGTCCATCCACAAAGCAATTTATTGTATCCAAGGATGTTACATTTGATGAGCAAGGTACTTGGTATGCAGGTAAATATAATATACATGCAGATGATGAAGAAGTAGTGGATCAAAGAAAAGGTAAAGCAAAGATTCAATTACTTGATGAAAGTGAGAACAATGAAGTGCAGGTTGAAGTTGAAGAGAGGCCAAGGTTTGATCCAGGATGTGATGAACCAGAAACTTCAAGAAGTGCAGAAGTTAGAAGGTCATCTAGGCACAAATGGCAACCTACAAGGTATAGCTATGACACTTCATTCTTAACTACTAAAGATTATGCTTATTTGGTAAAAGCAGATGAAGACCCTTCTACATATGAAGAGGCCAAAGGGAAGAAGAATTGGGAAGATGCTATGCAAGAGGAGTATGATGCATTGATAGAGAATCAAACATGGGATTTGGTTCCTAAACCTAATAGTCAGAAAATCATTGGTTGTAAGTGGGTTTACAAGACTAAAAGATTTGCAGATGGAAGTGTGTCTAGGTACAAAGCTAGACTTGTTGTGAAAGGGTATGCACAGACATATGGAGTGGACTATGATGAGACTTATAGTCCTGTGGCAAAGATGACAACCATCAGGACACTCATAGCAATTGCTGCTTGCAAAGGTTGGAAGTTATCTCAATTAGATGTAAAAAATGCTTTCTTGAATGGTTACATTTCAGATGAAGTCTACATGGAGCAACCAGATGGGTTCAAAGATCAAGTGAGTCCAAATTATGTGTGTAAGCTCAAGAGAGCTTTGTATGGGTTGAAGCAGGCCCCAAGGGCTTGGAATTATAGGCTTGTAAAATTCTTGAATGATCTTGGATTTCAAGCATCAAAGGCAGACAGTAGCTTGCTAGTCAAAGCAAGTGAAGATGGGTTCATTTATGTGTGTATTTATGTTGATGACATAATACTTACAGGAACAGATGATAAGGGAATACAAATGATCAAGAAGCAGATGGAGAAAGAGTTTAAAATCAGTGATTTGGGGAACCTATCATTCTTCTTGGGAATGGAGATCTCTTATACTCAACATGGAGTATATGTGACCCAAGAAAGGTATCTTAAAAATTTGCTAACCAAATTTAAAATGGAAGATTGCAGGGTTGCACCTACACCTTTGGAAGTGAACCATAAACTATCTAGGTTTGGAGGAGAAGAGTTCAAAGATATGAAACTCTATCAAAGTTTGGTTGGTAGCTTGATCTATGCTACATTGACAAGGCCTGATTTATCATATGCAGTTGGTGTGCTTTCACAATTTATGCATTGTCCTAGAAAGGAACATTGGATTGCAGGACAAAGAGTACTTAGGTACATCAAGGGTACACTCAGAGAAGGGTTGTACTATGGATTTACTTCTGATACAAGAGTGAAGATATATAGTGATGCAGATTGGGCAGGTAATGTGGATGATAGAAGATCAACACATGGATACTTGTGCTATGTAGGAGACAAATTGATTTCATGGTGTTCTAAGAAGCAACATATAGTTGCTTTGTCATCTACAGAGGCAGAATATAAAGGTATGGTGGAAGCTGCAAAAGAGGTAATATGGCTAAAGATACTTTTGAAAGTTTTTGATGTGATTCAGAGTACTCCTATTATTTGTGGAGACAATATCAGTTCATTATACTTGGAAGCTAATCCTGTATTTCATGCTAGAACTAAGCATATTGAAATACAGTATCATTTCCTGAGAGAGAAGGTCATTGAGAAGGAAATTGAAGTCATACACACTCCTACAAAAGATCAACTTGCAGATATGATGACTAAAAGTTTGGATGGACCTAAATTGCAGAGGTTTAAAGATATGGCAGGAATAAAGAAGATGCAGGTAATCACAATTGAAGATTGAGGGGGAGCTGTTGGAGCAGAGCAATCATCAATAAGTGATTACATGAAGTCCAAAAGTGAAAAGATATGTGGAAGGATGAAGATTACTTTCAAAGGAAGAAAATAGAATCAGAAATGTTTCTTTTGTATATTACTCTTGTAAATAGTTCAATGCATTTCGGAAAAGATGACGAGTTAGACTCGTATATATATCTACAGATACGTATTCGTAGTAAGAGAGAGTGATATAGATCAGATAGAGAAGAATAGGTGAAGAGGTGATGAGCATTGTATGTATCATCAACCATATGTATGAAAAGTAATGAAGAAGAAAATGTTGTAGAATTCTGCGCGTCGATCTTCTCTCCCATTCTCCTTCTGTGCTTAATCTTTTGAGGAATCCTTTTGCACTTATCTAAGTCCATAGCTAATCTATCTATGGCTAGAATTTGAGAGGTTAATTGCATTCAGGCTGAGAGAATTTTGGTTAGGAACATTCATATGTAAGAATGTTCTAAGAGTCGTAAAATCTGGCGCACATTTCATCTTCAAAGAAATGGTTTGTGCTCAGTCCACAGTGTAAAGTTTTACACAAGTGAGGGCTTAAAATCTAAGTTGGAAAGTAAGCCATCTATGGCTAAAAGATCTTAATCAAACGGGTTCGACATTGTGAGAACCAGTGCTAAGAAGTTGTAGGTGTCAAAGTCGCCATTGCAGAGAAGCTCTTTCAGACATAGGTAAAGTGTTTCACACATTTCTCAGTGTGTACTCAATCTTTTTGAGAGATTTAACTTGGCAAAGTTGCGCAACCTCAAGGCAAAGTGTTGTGCAAAGTTTTATCAAAAACTTTACAGGATTGATTAGTCAATGAGTGATTAATTTGCAGCAGACTTTTCTGAAGAAGCTGAATTTTTCAGAATAATCAATTTTCTGATAAATTGGTGAAAGTTCTCTAAGTTTGGTGGAGTCTAAGGTTAATCTTGATATAGAGGTGATCTAAATTCAAGGTTAACTTGTTCTTTTGGAGATTAAAACTCTCCATCAGCAGTACAATCAGCAATTGATGTTTTGACATGGAAATGAAGTCAAGGATTTGAGAAGAGAACAAGTTGTGAAGCATGAAGGAAGGACACATTCAGAATTTGGAAGATGTGTACACATATGTACATTATTTTAGAGATAGTTCATATATATCTTTGATTAGTCATAAGTTTGTAAATATTTGCCTATAAATACTATCGAAAAAGTTGGGGAAAACATGAGAGAGCATGAGAATAGAGTAATTGAGAGTTTTAAGAGTCATTAGACATCTTAGAAGTTAGTTGAACTCTCTCTCATCATTTAGTTGTAAACTCCTTCAGAAATGGAAGAAAATTGCGCCCGAAGTTTCTACGTATTCTCCTTCTGTGCTTGATCATTTCAAGAATCCTTTTGTAGATGTCTAAAACTATAGTTAATGAGTCTATGGCTAAATTTTGAGAGCCTAATTGTAAACAGGCTATGAGAATTTTGATTAGGAACATTCATATGTAAAAGAGTGTTCATAGTTTTCTGAAACAGACGCATTTTCGATGGTCAATGATTTGATCATTTCTCACTCTACAGTTTAAAGTTTTGCACAAGCAAGCACTCAATCTTTAAGTTGGAAGGTAAGCTACTTGTGGCTAAAAGCATTTGCTTAAACGGGTTCTAGTTTTGGAGAACATGTCTTAGAAGTTATAGGTGTCTAAATCGACTTCTCAGAAGTAGAGTTTTAGACGTAGGTTACTTCTCAACTTGATTTCTCAAGTTCTACTGCATTTTTTGGAATGATTCGACTTGGAGGAGGTGCGCAATCTTTAGTCACCACCTTGTACAAAGTTTCATAAAACACTTTACACATTTGATAAGTCAATGTGAGAGATATGTGCAGCAGACTTTCTGTGTAGTCATCTTCTTCAAAGAATTTTTAAACTTTTGATAATTGGTCATTGATCCTCAAAATTGGTGAAGGTTTTGACTTACTCTTGATATAGAGGTGCTCTAGTTTCAAGAGTAGGTTATTCTTTTGGAGATTAACACTCTCCATCAAACATGTTGGCTTGGCTCCATGCAAAAGATCCATCTTTCTGCTATGGATTTTTTCCAAACTCAAGTAGCGATGAAGTATATGAAGAAAAAGATGAAATCACTCAGGTTGAAACAGTCTCAGTCAAAGGCCATAGCAAAGAGAAGAAAAGCAAAGCCCTTACATGCAGCAGTGATGAAGTAACTCCAATTCATATGTCAATGGCCACTTCTTTATGGATACTCGTATGGCTATCATCTGTTATGTCAATTCTTATGATAGCAAGTGCAGGGATTTACAAGAATGTGGAAGGTGTACTTGCTAGCCTTTGGAAACAGAGGGTTCCATTGGATGAAGAAGCCAGAATAGCAGAAATAAAATTCTGCAGATTAATTCATAAAGTTGTTGGAGGAGATAACATTCTAATGAAGGATTTAGGGTACCCCTATCAGATGACCAGTGTGCCCAATGAGAAGACAAAACCAATGAAGTGCAGTACAATTGGAGATGATGGAGGAGTTTCTCGGGGTCAACATATAAAGATCATGGCTAAAGACCTATCATCAAGCCAAATGAAGATTTATGGATCTCCTCGAACCTGCAAAATTTGTCCGGGTTGTACATAGCCCTCTCATTTTATTTTTGCTTACGTTTTAGTAGTTTTCTTTACCCAATTCATGCTTGTTTCTTGAGTTTTTAGCAAATTTAGCAGCCATTTCACCAACTTTGCAAAGGTGCAATTTATGGAATTTTTAGGAATTTTCGATATTTTTCAAGCATTTTTTAGAATTTTCCTAGCATTTTTCTCCTTTTTCATGTGTCTTTTCCTTGAAAAATTTGAGGAATAAAGGAATCTCTGTGGGTTTGAGTGCAAAAAACTAGCTTTGGCCTGTAGGAAAATTTTCTAGAATTTATTGAAGATTTTTTGGATTTTTCTGCATTTTTTTGGATTTTTTATGAATTTTTCTTTGGTTTTTTGGATAATTGTAAAAAAACAAAAAAAAAAGCCCCCTAGGGCGTTTTTGTTTTGGAAAAAAAAAATCCCTCCCCGCCCTTATTTATTTTTTTTCGTTATTTATTTTTTCTTATTTATTTTTTCTTATTTATTTATTTTTTCCTCATTTATTTATTTTTTCCTTCCTTATTTTTTATTTTATTTTATTTTATTTATTTTATTATTTTTATTTTATTTATATATATATTTTTATTATTTATTTGATTGTTTATTTTCTTTATTTTTTTATTTTCTTTTTATTTTTTAATTCTGTCTGGGCGTTCGAAAAAGGGACAAAAAAAACAAAAAGATTTATTTTTATTTTAGCAAAAATATAAATTTCTACTATTATTTTTTTAAATGTTTTATGGTTCAAAGCTTTTGGCTCTAGATCGTGCCTCGATTGGCCGTTTTTTACAAACTTGGAGTCATTTTCATGTTTGTTGGCACCTCTTGACTCAGTTTTTGGCTTTATTTTTCCAAATTCCATCTTTTTCTCTGACTTTTTTTCAAAACCCACATGTTTTGTGCACATTTATCACATGTTTTTATTTCACAACATTGTCCACATGGTCTATTCTCACCTTATCTTACCTTACGTTTTTATATTTCCCATATGCACCCTCTGTAGCTCTACTGTTTGATCATTTTTACCCTCTCCAGACCCCATCATCCTACTCTCTCACCCTCCCCTTACCCTTCTGGCCAAGCCGCATCCTTACCCCTCCTTGCCCCATCCATCTAAGCCCCCTCAGCCCTCCCCTCCCCCTACTTTTCTACCCTCCCATTGCCCCCATTTGCTTTTCCATACAAAATCCAAATTTTGGTTCCTCTTTGGTGCTTGTTTTGGTGGCAATGTTTGCTACTCTGGTGTCCTCTTCAAGATTTTACAGCCCCCAATTCACGGTGTCCTCTATGCTTAGGGTTTTGGCTATAGCTCTCCAAGACGGAGAGCACATTAGGTGGTGGGCAATTGTTGAGCCCATAAAAGTCATATTGGTCAAAGTCAACCACAGCCAAAGTCAACCACAGTCAATGTCAAAAGGTCAAAGTCAAACCGATCAAAGTCAACAAGGTCAAGGTCAAAGTCAATTGGTGCAAAGTCAAAGTGCTAAAGTGGAGGTGTCAAAGTGCACATGTAGTGCACAGTTAATTGTCCACAAGGGGTAAATTGGAGAAAGTGAGTTGCAGGTTGTAGAGGTATTTCTCTAGTTTCCCTAAGGAGCAAAGTATGTTTAAAGTGTTTTGGAAGGTTCAGGTGAACCCTCTCTTATGTGCAAAAGTGAAGACTTAAAAGGAAATGTGAAGGTATGTGAAGTGGCAACATACGCACAGGTGAAAATATGGCTGTTGAGAGTGATGGATGGATGCACTCAGGAAATCAGTTGATGCTGCAAAACCTGCTTCACACCTGCCCTCTTTTCTTTTCAGATATGCTTAGTACACAAGCTTAGCTTCCTAATGACATAAAGAAACCATATATGTGCTTTGGAAATGATTTGGGTAATGACCAAATCAAAACAGATAACTTGGTACTTCACAAATCAAGCAAAACCTTCTATTCCTGTAATGATACCTGTTCAGACTTTTACTCAGTGTGTCCAGCACACTTAAAATTGGAACAATTCCTTTTGGGAGTATCAATATACCTTAGTGAGCTACCAATCACAAGTGGAATCACTTCAATTGATAAACTATGCACTGAGAAATAAGTTTAGCAAAATTATAATCACCCCCGACTTTTCAGGAACTCTGCAGACAAATACCAGTGTGCACCTCGATTCGATTTTCTCCCAAATGGCTGAATGGAATCCTTTGAAATTTTGTATGCTTGTAGTGGCCTTTGAGCTGGTTCCAATGAGCTATAGAACACTTGATTTGGTTCAGTAGATCCAGAGAAATGCCCTGATGAAGTTGACAGACTTGGAGTAGGTGACTCAGACAAAACAGAGATGATGAATGTATACTTCTATTGATATATGTGTTTGTACAATCTCATTAGCTTGCCAAGCACAGCTAAATGAGGTATTGTGGTGTTGGCAATAGAGTAGCCTTCACACACAATGAGTTACAATGAGATTTTGCCTCGGGGAGTGAGCTGAAGTGAGAGTGTAACCCGCGACTTTTTCACTACATCATTTATAGGAGTTTGATCTTCATTTGAATTTGAAATTCAAACTTAGGCTCCCTTGAATCTCTCCTCTAAAAGTAGGGAGATATTCTCTCCATCTCAACATTCAAATTTCCACGACTCTAGTGGTAGGTGGATGACTTAAAGTGATTTCAAACAAATGATAAGCCACTTAGACTTTTACAAGGAGTAAATAAGTAGAAACACATAAGCATATGTTCTCATCAGTCTTCCTTCAATTGAAGTCTTGATAATCCTTTGTCCATGCTAATCTTCCATAAGTCCAAGGGTTCAAGCCAATGTGTGTAGGCTTGTCTTGCACCAACAGCTCCCCCTCAAGCCAAACACTTTGGCTTAAGTCTTCTTCTTCATTCTTCAATTACTTCCTGTAGGCCAATCATAGACTTGAATCTGCATAGCTTGTTTCCATCCAATGCCTTTGTAAGTAAATCTGCACATTGCATATTAGTAGAAACATATATCAATTGAATCTCTTTACTTAGCAATTTCTCTCTCACATAGTGGTAATGAACCTCTATGTGCTTTGTTCTGGCATGATAAATTGGGTTTGCTGCAAGGTGAAGAGAGCTAGTATTGTCTCCAAAGATAATAGGTGGTCTTGTATGTAGTCCTAACTCTGTATAAAGAAGTTTCAACCAGATAGCTTCTTGAGTAGCATTTGCAAGTCCTCTATACTCTGCTTCAGTGGATGATAATGCAACTGTAGGTTGCTTCTTAGCTGACCAAGAGATAGGCTTATCTCCTGCAAAACAAATGTACCCTGAGGTGCTCCTCCTATCATCCTTGCATCCTGCCCAATCTGCATCTGAGTAAACCTTTATGTCAATATCTGATGTATAAGGGAAATACAAACCATGACTTTGAGTTCCCTTGAGGTACTTCAAGATCTTCTTGGCTGCCTCTAGATGAGGTACTCTAGGTTTGTGCATGAATTGACTAAGCACACTTACTCCATATGCTATGTCAATTCTTGTCAAGGTAGCATAGTTCAAGCTACCCACCATACTTTGGTATCCTGTAATGTCTTTGATTTCTTCTCCTTCATGAGCACTTAGCTTTTGGTTAACTTCCATTGGAGTAGTAGATACCTTAGCATCCTGCAAACCAAACTTCTTGACCATATCCTGTACATACTTCTTTTGAGTGATGTATATTCCTGAGTTTGTATAGATCAATTCAAGACCTAGGAAGTATTTTAGTAATCCAAGATCACTAATCTTGAATTCTTTCATCATCTGACTCTTGATGTGTCTAATCCCATTGACATCATTACCTGTAATGATGATGTCATCAACATAAACACATAAGTAAATTACCTCTGTACTACTTCTCTTTATGAATAGAGAAGTGTCTGCTTTGCTCATCACAAATCCTTGGTCTTGGAGGTAGGTGGTCAATCTGTAGTTCCATGCTCTAGGTGCCTGCTTCAAACCATACAGAGCCTTCTTCAATTTACAAACATAATGTACCTTTCTTGGATCTTCATAGCCAGGTGGTTGTGACATGTAGACTTCTTCAGATATCCATCCATTTAGGAATGCATTCTTCACATCCAATTGGTACATGTTCCAATTCTTGGATGCAGCTACACTCACCAAAACTCTGATAGTTGGCATCTTGGCCACAGGAGAAAATGTCTCCTCATAATCAATGCCTTGGGTTTGTGCAAAACCCTTGGCTACCAACCTAGCTTTGTACCTGTTAATTGTTCCATCTGAATTCTTCTTCAATTTGTAGATCCATCTGGATCCTATTACCTTCATAGTATCCTTCTTGGGTACTAAGTCCCAAGTATCACTCTCTTTAAGGGCTTCTATTTCCTCATCCATGGCTTCTCTCCATTCTGGCTTTGTAATTGCTTCTTCATAGGTACCTGGTTCTTCATTCAACAAGTCTTTTGCAAGATATACAGAATGTTTAGTTACAAGTGATGTATCATACCCAAATCTGATAGGTTTCTTCTTCTCTCTCTGAGATCTTCTCATAGCTTGAGTAGAAGTTTCTGCCTTGTCCTCCAATTGCTTCATCTTCATCTTTCCTTTGGATTTCCAAGCCTTGAACTCTTCAAGGTTGATGGTATCATCATCTGAGCTTGAATCTTCTTGCTGAGTTGGCTCTTCCTTGGTAAGCTTTGGAAAATCTTCCTCCATGTCATAGGGTAGACTCACTTTCCTGCATTCATTCTCATACCATGAGTCATTCTCATCAAATATGACATCTCTGCTTACCTTGAAGCCTTTGTTTGTGGGGTTGTAGAATCTGTATCCCTTTTGGTTCAAATCATAACCAATGAAGATACATTTCTCTGCCTTTGGGTCTAGCTTTCCTCTTACCTGTGAGGGAATATGCACATATGCTATACATCCAAAGATTTTGCAATGATCCAGAGAGGGTCTCTTACCATGCCATGCTTCATATGGTGTCATGCCATCAAGTGATTTGTATGGCAACCTATTGATGAGGTAAGTGGCAGTGGACACACTCTCTGCCCATAGGTAATTTGGCAACTTTTTTTCATTGAGCATAGACCTAGCTGTTTCCACTATAAGTCTATTTCTTCTTTCTGCTACCCCATTTTGTTCAGGTGAGTACCTTGTAGTGATCTCCCTCTTGATGCCTCTTTCCTGCAAGAAATCTTCAAACTCATTGGAGAAGTATTCTCCTCCACCATCTGACCTTAGCCTCTTCAAGCTTCTACCTGTTTGATTCTCAACAAGAGCAAGATACCTCTTGAAACAATTAAACACTTCATCTTTATGCTTCATAAAGTACAGAATGGTCCACCTGCTATAATCATCAATAAAAGACACATAATATCTTGAACCAGAAATGGAAGGGTCCTTGCTAGGTCCCCAAACATCTGTGTGTACCAAGTCTAGGTAGTCTTTATGCATGAAACCTTTCCTTGAGTAGGGTAATCTGTGAGACTTACCAAATTGACATGATCCACATTTGTAAATCATGTGTTGCTTGGATACATTAGGTATCCCAAGCACACATTGATCCCTGCACATTTGCTTGAGAGTCCTTTCACCTATGTGCCCTAATCTCTTGTGCCATATTTCTAACTCTGAAAGTGTCTGATCCTTATAATTATACAAAGCAATGTTTTTTGTATCTTCTAGCTCAAATGTAAATAGTCTACCTGATTTCTCCCCTTTGGCTATCCTTCTGAATCCTTGTTTTGGGTCCTCCACATATGCTCCATGTTGTGTGAATCTGACCTGCAAACCTTTCTCCACAATCTGACCAACACTCATTAAATTCTTAGTTATTGTTGGTACATAGAGTACCCTGCTCAATAGGTTCTGATTACCATCACATGTCTTCACATTTCCAATTTTGACAACAGAGTGTTTAGTGTCATCACCTATTTGTACCTGATGTTTGCCCTTGGGCTCTTCCAAATCAGAAAGCAATGCCACATTGCCAGCTACATGGTTAGAACATCCTGAGTCAATGTAAAATAAATGATCATCATTTGTACCTATCTTGGAGGTCATGTTCATGATCAATAAGGAGTCATCTTGCTCCTCTGTGTAGTTGTTGTAGTCTCTTCTATTTCTGAATCCACCTTGGTAGCTTCCATTGTGGTTGTTGTTGTAATTGTTGTTGTATTGGTTGTTGTACCCATTGTAGCTTTGATGTTGGTTGAATCTGCCTCTTCCTTGAGAGTATCCACCTCTTGAGTAGCCTCTTCCTCTCTGATTTTTGTAGTTCTTGTAGCATTCATCTGTGGTATGATTTGACAACCCACAGATGTTGCAAGGTGATGAGTTGTAGGGTCTCCCCCTACCTGACTTACCTCCTCTGCCTCTTCCTCTAGATGACCTACCTCTCCCTGCATAATTGGCTTGAGAGGTAGAGCTTTCTTCATCCTGTTTCTTCTTGCCTTTATCTTTAACTTTCTTATCAGTAAAGAGAGCAGAGGGGTTATTACCTTTTGATTGATCTCCAGCTTTGGTGAACTTTGCTTCATGTGTAAATAGCTGGCCCATGAGTGTTGTGAGATCAGGGGTATGCATGTCCATGTAGAGGTCCATTGCAGTGGTGAAACTTTCCCACTTATCATCTGCGTTGAGTCCATTTGTCACTTGCCTGACTATTTGCTCCTCTTCAATTTCCTCTCTAATGCTTGCTAGTTGGTCTGCCACATCTTTGATCTTTGTCACATAATCTGAGACTGATTGTTTGGGCTGCTTCCTAAGTGTTGTGAACTCTATCCATAATTGATTCTTCCTAGCCCTTGTGTTGGAAGAAAAGTAATTTGACAAGGTTTCCCAAGTCTCTTCGGAGGTCTTACAGTTCCTTACATGAGGTAAAAGAAAGTCAGATATAGAGTTTAAAAGATAAGACCTTGCCAAAGCATCCTTTGCACACCATTGGTTGAGTCTTTCATGCTCATCCTTTGTAGGTAGTCCTCTAGTCTTGAATGAGGGCAACTCCTCATCTCCTGATATGTATCCAAATAGACTTCTCCCTTGTAGATAGGTCTTCATTCTCAATGACCAAGCTTGATAGGTGTTTCTGTCCAATTTGTCAATGAAGGAAGGGAAACCATCACCCATGTTTACCTTCTCTAGCTCTGATACCACTGTTGAGAGTGATGGATGGATGCACTCAGGAAATCAGTTGGTGCTGCAAAACCTGCTTCACACCTGCCCTCTTTTCTTTTCAGATATGCTTAGTACACAAGCTTAGCTTCCTAATGACATAAAGAAACCATATATGTGCTTTGGAAATGATTTGGGTAATGACCAAATCAAAACAGATAACTTGGTACTTCACAAATCAAGCAAAACCTTCTATTCCTGTAATGATACCTGTTCAGACTTTTACTCAGTGTGTCCAGCACACTTAAAATTGGAACAATTCCTTTTGGGAGTATCAATATACCTTAGTGAGCTACCAATCACAAGTGGAATCACTTCAATTGATAAACTATGCACTGAGAAATAAGTTTAGCAAAATTATAATCACCCCCGACTTTTCAGGAACTCTGCAGACAAATACCAGTGTGCACCTCGATTCGATTTTCTCCCAAATGGCTGAATGGAATCCTTTGAAATTTTGTATGCTTGTAGTGGCCTTTGAGCTGGTTCCAATGAGCTATAGAACACTTGATTTGGTTCAGTAGATCCAGAGAAATGCCCTGATGAAGTTGACAGACTTGGAGTAGGTGACTCAGACAAAACAGAGATGATGAATGTATACTTCTATTGATATATGTGTTTGTACAATCTCATTAGCTTGCCAAGCACAGCTAAATGAGGTATTGTGGTGTTGGCAATAGAGTAGCCTTCACACACAATGAGTTACAATGAGATTTTGCCTCGGGGAGTGAGCTGAAGTGAGAGTGTAACCCGCGACTTTTTCACTACATCATTTATAGGAGTTTGATCTTCATTTGAATTTGAAATTCAAACTTAGGCTCCCTTGAATCTCTCCTCTAAAAGTAGGGAGATATTCTCTCCATCTCAACATTCAAATTTCCACGACTCTAGTGGTAGGTGGATGACTTAAAGTGATTTCAAACAAATGATAAGCCACTTAGACTTTTACAAGGAGTAAATAAGTAGAAACACATAAGCATATGTTCTCATCAGTCTTCCTTCAATTGAAGTCTTGATAATCCTTTGTCCATGCTAATCTTCCATAAGTCCAAGGGTTCAAGCCAATGTGTGTAGGCTTGTCTTGCACCAACAATGGCCCCCCAATTAAACTTTTTGGTTTTAGTCTAAAGTTACTACACGACAAAACAGGGAGTCCTTGGTTGCCACTTGTGAAGAAAATCTTGGGACATCAAAGTGAGCACCAAGATTCTCTTGCAGTTAGGAGCGTACGTGAATCGACACACTAAAATCAAGGCAAGGACTATTCTTGGACAATCCTAGAGTAAGCAAGAGAAGCATAGTCTAAGTGGAGTAAGAGAGAGAAGTGCAAGAGTCACCAGAGTGCGACGTAGAGAAGAGGAAGTGCAAGAGTGCATGGAGAGTGACTAAGGAATTGTGCATAGACTGCTAAGCTAGTCCCCCAAGGATCTCAAGGTCTCATTGCAGTGTGCGCGTGCCGACAGAAGGTATTCATTCCTCTCCCTTTGTGGAAGCTTGGTGCGAGGTGTGCACAAGTGTGAGCTTGAAGCAGGTGGAGGTTTGGTGCAGAGGAGGTCGGCAGCAAGAAGACTTTGGGTAATTGGTATTTGTAATTGAGCACTCTCTGGGGTTTTGCACTGAAGTATTGGCTTGTATTGTGCTTCAACATTGTACTTTTTCTTATTGTAATCAATCGGCAGAGGCTTCCAGGGTATATTTTCTCTTCTTGTCTTTCCCATTTCTCCTACAAACCCTCAAACTCCTTCTTGTCCAAGAATCCCCCAATAGTAGTGGTCCTCTTTAGCTACATAATGAACTTAAATGATCACATATGTTTCTTGGAGCATGATCCACTAATCAATAGATCAAAACTTATAGGTGGGGATTGATCCAAGGCCCAAAAACTTGTTATTCTTGTTCCTACACCTATTCAATGTCTTGAACAGCTCTCTGAGCACAATAGCAACTAGATTAATTCCTTTTGGGAAACTGTAATTAGCTTAGAAAGCTACCAATAATGAGTGATTTCATAAAAAAATGATAGACTACATGCAAAGAATGGTGTTTAGAAAATCACATTATAATCTCGACATTTTTGGGGTGCAATAGTCAACAGACCAAAGAGTAATGATGTGTTCATGTCTCACAATTGAGTTGAGTGATGACAATGAGATTTTGTATTTATTATATAAGCCAGTATACTCAACATATCAAGATTTAAATCCTTGGAAATGTTCAATCATGCAATGAGAACAAGCTCTAAGTAAATCAATGTTCTCATATGGTCATGACAAAGAGGTGAGGTGAACATATGATATAAAGTATATATTAAAACATGTACAAATACAATGTCATTGGCAATGATACATTGGACAATGTGAGGGGTATGAGTAAGCTACAAAGTAAGCTCCTCAAATCATAGTATGTCTTCTCCAATGATCTCCAAGATTCAGGATATCCCGGGGGACATGTCATGCTCATTTTATAGTTTTAATTGGATCCAATATTTGAATTCAAATTCAAAGATGTCTAACTAAAAGTGAATCTTAAAGTAAAGGATATATTCTCTCATTATGCAATAACCAAATTTTTCAAGATTTGATTCTTCCTACCTTTCTCATGGTTGTAGGACACTTTTACAAAGATAAATGTAGCTCACTTTTAGAATAGATTGATCACATGGGGTTCCATACGAAATGTGCTAGTTATCCAAGTACGTGGGCTTGGTTTTAATTGCACCAACAACTCCTCCTCAAACCTAAAATTCTTGGTCTTCATTCCTCCTTGATTTCTTACAAACCAATCATCAATTTGAATTTGTTCACCTTGGTTCCATCCAAAGAGTTTGTGAGTATATCTGCACTTTGTAAATGAGTTGATATGTAGGATAGTTGAATATCCTTGCTAAGAAATTTCTCCCTTACATAATGATAGTGCACTTTAATGTGCTTAGTCCTGGCATGATATACAAGATTAGCAACCAAATTAAGTGAACTAGTGTATCTCCAAAGATTATTGGAATACAAGAATGTATCCTCAAATCCGCATATACTTGCTTAAGCCACCTAGCTTCTTGCATTGCATTTGCCAAAGCTCCGTATTTTTCTTTTGTGGATGATAAGGCCACAACTAATCACTTCTTAGATGACCATGATATAAGCTTTGAACCTGCAGAAGATAGGTAGCCTGAAGTGCTCCTCCTATCATCCTTGGAACCAACCCAATCTACATCAAAATACATCTTTATATATGATTCAAAAGTGAAGGGATAGAAGAACCCTTCATTCATAGTACCCTTTAGATATTTAAGCACCCTTTTCGCAACTTCCATGTGAGGTATCCTTGGTGCATGCATAAACTGACTCAATGTACTTAGTCCATAAGCAATGTCTACTCTTGTTAGGGTACCATAGTTGCTGCTCCCTACAAGCTTTTGGTAACATGTAACATCTTCATGAGTTCTCCCTCATGACAACTAAGCTTATGGTTAATTTCTATGGGTGTACCTACAATTTTGGTGTTCTCCATCTTAAACTTTACCAACATATCATGTATATATGTTCTCTGAGTAATAAATATACTAGAATCTATGTACACAAGCTCTAAACCAAGAAAGTAAGTTAATGAACCAAAATCATTGATTTTAAATTCTTCCATTATTTGAGCCTTAACCTGCTTGATGCCATTAGCATCATTCCTTGTAATGATAATGTCATCCACATTGACTCATAAGTAGATAACTTCTGATTTGTTCTTGTTTATAAATAAATAAGAATCTTCCTTGCTAGCCACAAAGCCTTGGTCCAGCAAATAATTAAGAACCCTATGGTTCCAAGCTCTATGAGCTTGCTTTAGCCCATAGAGTTCTTTCCTTATCTTGCATACAAAACCTGTTTTATCTTCATCTTCAAAACCTAGTGGTTGTGCCAAATATACGTCTTCTAATATCCATCCATTTAAGAATGCATTCTTGATATCTAAGTGATATGTATTCCAGCTCTTAGAGGCAGCAATACTTATCGAAACCCTAATTGTTGTCACCTTTTCCACAAGTGAAAAGGTTTCTTCATAGTCCACTCCATGAGTTTGGGAAAATTTCTTTGTCACTACCCTTGCCTTGTACCTATTTATAGAACGATCTAAGTTCTTTTTTATTTTATATATCCGCTTGGATCCTATCACCTTCATCCTTGACTTCTTGGGAACTAGGTCCCATGGTTTTCTTGAAGTGCTTCTACTTCTTCCTGCATGGGTTCTATCCATTATTTTTTCTTACTAGCCTCTTCAAATGAAGAAGGTTCTTCTATCATAGAGTCTTTAGTGATATACACAAAATGCTTGGTGACTCATGATGTATCATAGCCATACCATATGGGCTTTTTGCTTTCTCTTTGAGATCTCTTGAGTGCTTGGTTGGAGGATTCTAGTATGCCTTCCAATTTCTTGACTTTGGTTTTGCCTCTTGACTTCCATGCCTTGAAATCCATTTGCTCTTAATCCTCTGAATTGATCTCTTCTAGTAATTGTTCATCTTCTTGAGTGAGAATTGGAAAATAATTTTCCAAATCATAAGGTAACTTGAACTTCCTGCAATCATCTTCAAACCATTAATTATTTTCATCAAACACTACATCCCCCATAACTACAAATGCTTTGTTAGTCAGATTGTATAGCTTGTAGCCCTTTTGGTTTTGATCATACCCAATGAATATACTTTTTTCAGCTTTAGGGTCAAGTTTCGCTCTAATCTTTGAGGGAATGTGTGCATAAGCAATGCACCCAAATATTTTGCAATGGTCCATTGAGGGTCTTCTACCATTCCATGCTTCATAAGGTTTCATACCATCGAAGGAATTGGATAGTGTTGGTGCATTTTGCCCAAGCCTACATGCTTGATATGCTTGATATTATCCTCATTTGTAAGTCACATGAGTAGTCATGTGAACACCTCTTGTAAAAGAGTACATTTTATCTCTTGTAAATGGAAAAAGAAAAAAGTAAAAGGATGGCTTACCTCATCCATGATGTAAAAGCAAATTCGTGGCTCCAACTACCAAAATCACGAATTTTTGAGCTGAGGGAATCTCTCCTAACTTTGGGGATCACTTTTAGGTGGAGCCATTCGAATTCGAATTCAAAACTCCCTCCAAGAATTGCTATAAAAGGAGCAAGAAGGAAGAGGCGATAAGCAAGCCTTGTACGTGACCACTTCATGTCATTTTGTAGAGATTGAAGAGCTTACTCCATAGCTCTATCATTCTACTCCCATTGTGCAAAGATTCATTGCCAATGTGGTTGTAATCATATGTGAATCTATACATTTATTATCATCTACCTCTCTGTTTTGTTCTCTGCTATACTCACTCAGAGCAGTAACTTCAGAAGGTCATATCTCGAGTTTTACTGAACATTTTTCAGTGTTTTAAAGTGCGTTGGATAGCTCTCACTGTCTAGTTTCTACTTATAAATTTTCAAGGTCATTGGATTTATACTTTTGGAGATTTCTGCATTTTACTGCTTACTGGTCTATCTCTGCAGAGCCCCGAGAATTGTGGGAATGTTCCAGAACTTGATGAAACTTGTTCTCAGTGCTCAGTCCATCATTTGAAGTGTTTTAACTTGGAATAGGAAGCTTGCTAAGTCTTTTTGCTATGCCCAAAAGGAATTTTTCTAATTCCTTCCAGGTTGAGAGCACTGTTCATTTTTTCCAGCAGGTGTATGTCCAAAAATAGCAAGTTTTGGGAGCTAGTCATTTCGCAACTTGTCGGTCTTGACTTAAACTTTTGGGATACATGTTCCAAAGTACTTGGCTGATATTTTGGTGGATTTAGGAAGCTCAAAGGGTCTACTAATCAACTCTGAAGTCTCAGTTGGCTGGTGTGAAGCTGGTTGTAGCGGCACCTACTCATCTTTGGATTGCATCCACCATCTCTCTTCACAGTGGTATCAGAGCATAGTCAAGCAACATGGGAGATGGATTTCCATCAACAATTGACAAATTGGATCGAAACAACTATCCGGCATGGTCTCTAAGGATGGAGGCTTACCTTCAAGGGAGGAATCTATATGGATTCATATCCGGAGATGAAGCAATGCCAACCATGAGGAACAAAGGGCAACCATCACATGAAGAAGTGGAAGGACTTTCGAATTGGTGTTCGAAGGATGCACTTGCAAGGTCTTATATTCTAAACTTAATCTCTGATTTTCTTTTACCTCATGTCAAGGGATGCAAGACATCAAGAGAAACCTGGAATGCACTTGCTTCTTTCTTCTCTTCCAATACTCGAGCAAGGAAGAACCAATTGTGGATGGAGTTCACAACAATGAAGAAAAGCCCGAAGCAAAATGTGACTGATTATGTCACAAAAATGAAGGAGATTTCCGACCAACTTGGAAGCATTGGAGAGGTAATTGAAGAGGAGCAAATCATAAGACAAATCATGAATGGAATCAAAGCAGACGACAAGTGGGAGTCATTCACAACAGCCATGGATTTATACATGGATATGCATGTACCCGACCTCAACACACTCATGGGCCAACTCTTCACTCATGAAGCAAAGATTAGCAAAGGTGGTGAGTCCTCAAGAGGTAATCAAACTTCTGCCTTATATTCTGATAAATCTAAGGTCAAGGACAAGTCAAAGAATAGAAAGAATGAAGATGAAGGAAGCTCTTTCCAAGCAAACTTTGCAGGTAGAGGACGAGCTAGAGGAAGAGGCAGAAGTGGAAAGCAAGGCAGGGGGAGATTCCAATCATCTCAACCTTGCAACATATGTGGCTTATCTAACCATACTACTGAAGAATGTTTCAGGAACCCGAGGAACTCAAGAGGAAGAGGATTCAATAGAGGTGGCTATGGATCAAATAGAGGCAGGTACAATGGAGGCTACAACAACAACTACTACAACAACAATTACAACAACAACAACAACTATCAAAGTGGCCATAGAGGAAGAAGAGATTACAATAACTATGCAGAGGACCAAAGTCAAGAAGATTCATTATTGATTATGAATCTATCAACGAAGAAGGGTAAGGATGATGATCACATATTTTACATTGATTCGGGATGCTCGAACCATGTAGCAGGAAATGTGGCTTTACTTTCTGATTTGGAAGATCCTCATAACAAGCATGAAGTGCAGACAGGAGATGACACAAAGCACTCAGTGGAGAAGATAGGTAATGTGAAGACATCAGATGGGAATATGAACCTCTTAAGCAAAGTCTTGTATGTCCCTACAATTACCAAAAATTTAATAAGTGTTGGACAGATTGTTGAAAAAGGATTGCAGGTTAGATTCAATCGATTTGGAGCATATGTTGAAGACCCAAGGCAAGGCTTTCGAAGGATTGCCAAAGGAGAAAAGACAGGAAGGCTTTTCACTTTTGAAGTGGAAGATACAAAGAACATAGCTTTGTTTAGCTATGGATCTCAAACTCTAACAGAGTTGGAGATATGGCACAAAAGGCTTGCTCACATTGGTGAGAGGACACTCAAACAGATTTGCAGGGACCAAAGTGTACTTGGTTTGCCTAATATCACAAGGCAACACATGATTTATAAGTGTGAAGCTTGTCAACTCGGCAAGGCTCATAGACAACCTTTCAATAAGAAAGGATATATGTATCAAAATCCTTTGGATCTAGTGCACACGGATGTGTGGGGTCCAAGTAAGGAGCCATCTATATCAGGCTCAAGATATTATGTGTCTTTCATAGATGATTGTAGCAGGTGGACCATTCTGTTTTTCATGAAGCACAAGGATGAAGTGTTTAATTGCTTTAAGAAGTATATTGCTCTTGTTGAAAATCAAACAGGTAGGACTTTGAAAAGACTCAGATCAGATGGTGGAGGAGAATACTTCTCTTCTGAATTTGATGCCTTCTTGCATGAAAGAGGCATTAAAAGGGAAGTCACTACAAGGTATACACCTGAACTCAATGGTGTAGCAGAGAGGAGGAATAGAGCTATCGTCGAAGCTGCAAGGTCCATGCTCAACGAAAAGGGATTGCCGAACTACCTATGGGCAGAGGCTGTGTCGACAGCCACATATCTCATAAATAGACTTCCATCTAAGTCACTAGATGGAACCACTCCATATGAAGTGTGGAATGGAAGAAGACCTAGTCTAGAGCATTGTAAAATCTTTGGATGCTTAGCCTATGCTCACATTCCTTCTCAAGTAAGAGGGAAATTGGATCCCAAGGCAGAGAAGTGTGTATTCATTGGTTATGATCAAAACCAAAAAGGATATAGATTGTACAATCCAACCAATAAAGGATTTTCTGTGAGTAGAGATGTAATTTTTGATGAAAACAAATCATGGTTTGATGATGACAGGAAAGTGAAGCTGCCATATGACTTGGATGAAGATTTTCCATCACTTCAACCAAAGGAGCCAAAGCAGATTGAAGAAAGTGATTCGGAGATTGACCTAGAAGACTTGGAAAGACTAAAGCTATGGAAGAACAAAGGTAAAGCAAAGATGCAGGATGCTACATATGGACCCGAGAGCTCACATCAACCACTTAGAAGGTCTTCGAGGGAGAAGAAGAAACCAGAGAGGTTTGGTTATGATACTTCTTTGGTCACCAAGCACTCAATCTACATTGCAAAGGATTCAACCAATGAAGAACCTACCACATTCGAAGAAGCACAAAGCAAGAAAGCTTGGAGAGATGCAATGGATGAAGAAATGGAAGCCTTGAAGGAGAATGACACTTGGGAGCTTGTACCTAACAAGCCATCTATGAAGATAATCGGATCTCGATGGATATACAAAATCAAGAAGAATCCAGATGGAAGTATAAATAGACACAAAGCAAGGTTAGTTGCTAAAGGGTTTGCTCAAACCCATGGTATTGATTATGAGGAGACTTTCTCTCCTGTTGCAAAAATGCCTACAATTAGGGTTCTCATTAGTCTTGCTGCATCTAGAAATTGGAATCTTTATCAACTTGATGTAAAGAATGCTTTCTTGAATGGATGGATTTCTGAGGAAGTGTATATGGCACAACCTCCTGGATATGAGGATGCACATCATCCTAACTATGTATGCAAACTAAAGAAAGCTTTGTATGGATTGAAGCAAGCTCCAAGAGCTTGGAATTTCAGATTGGTTACTTATTTGCAGGACCAAGGATTCAAAGCTAGCAAGGTGGATACCTCTTTGTTCATAAAGAGGAATGGATCTGAAGTGATCTATTTATGTGTGTATGTTGATGATATTATTATCACAGGCAATGATCTTGAAGGAATCAAACAGGTAAAGAGTCAAATGAAGGAGGAGTTCAAAATAAGTGACCTCGGACCACTCACTTATTTTCTTGGATTGGAGTTGATCTACACAGATTCAGGTATATACATCACACAAAGGAAGTATGTCCATGACATGCTCGTCAAGTTCAAGATGGAAAATACAAAGTGTGCAGGTACACCTATGGAGCAAAATCATAAGCTTAGTGCTTATGAAGGAGAGCCAATTGAAGACATCACAAGCTATCAAAGCTTGGTTGGAAGTTTGAACTATGCAACACTCACAAGGGTGGATATATGCTATAGTGTTAGCATATTGAGTCAGTTTATGCATAAGCCGAGAAGACCACATATGGAAGCGGCCAAGCGAGTCCTCAAGTACCTAAAGGGGACCATGAATGAAGGTTTGTTTTATTCATATACTTCAGATATTGAGCTAAAGGTCTACTCAGATGCAGATTGGGCCGGATCTAAAGATGATAGAAGAAGCACATCAGGGTATATATCATTTGCAGGTTCAAAAATCATTTCTTGGTCATCGAAGAAGCAACCAACCGTGGCATTATCTTCTACTGAAGCAGAATATAGAGGTTTGGCTAATGCAACTCAAGAAATCATGTGGTTAAAATCTTTGTACACAGATCTTGGACTTCATTCTTCAACACCTCACATTTTTGGTGACAACACAAGCTCACTACATCTAGCAGCTAATCCGGTATACCATGCTAGAACCAAGCATATTGAAGTCCACTACCATTATGTAAGGGAGAAGCTATTGAGCAAGGATATTCAACTATCCTATGTCTCTACAGATATGCAATGTGCAGACATGTTGACGAAAGCTCTTGATGGTACGAAGTTAAGTAGATTCAAGTTGATGATTGGCTTGCAGGAAATCAAGGACAATTGAAGACTTATTTGGAGGCCAAGCATGTTAGGCTTGAGGGGGAGCTGTTGGTGCATTTTGCCCAAGCCTACATGCTTGATATGCTTGATATTATCCTCATTTGTAAGTCACATGAGTAGTCATGTGAACACCTCTTGTAAAAGAGTACATTTTATCTCTTGTAAATGGAAAAAGAAAAAAGTAAAAGGATGGCTTACCTCATCCATGATGTAAAAGCAAATTCGTGGCTCCAACTACCAAAATCACGAATTTTTGAGCTGAGGGAATCTCTCCTAACTTTGGGGATCACTTTTAGGTGGAGCCATTCGAATTCGAATTCAAAACTCCCTCCAAGAATTGCTATAAAAGGAGCAAGAAGGAAGAGGCGATAAGCAAGCCTTGTACGTGATCACTTCATGTCATTTTGTAGAGATTGAAGAGCTTACTCCATAGCTCTATCATTCTACTCCCATTGTGCAAATATTCATTGCCAATGTGGTTGTAATCATATGTGAATCTATACATTTATTATCATCTACCTCTCTGTTTTGTTCTCTGCTATACTCACTCAGAGCAGTAACTTCAGAAGGTCATATCTCGAGTTTTACTGAACATTTTTCAGTGTTTTAAAGTGCGTTGGATAGCACTCACTGTCTAGTTTCTACTTATAAATTTTCAAGGTCATTGGATTTATACTTTTGGAGATATCTGCATTTTACTGCTTACTGGTCTATCTCTGCAGAGCCCCGAGAATTGTGGGAATGTTCCAGAACTTGATGAAACTTGTTCTCAGTGCTCAGTCCATCATTTGAAGTGTTTTAACTTGGAATAGGAAGCTTGCTAAGTCTATTTGCTATGCCCAAAAGGAATTTTTCTAATTCCTTCCAGGTTGAGAGCACTGTTCATTTTTTCCAGCAGGTGTATGTCCAAAAATAGCAAGTTTTGGGAGCTAGTCATTTCGCAACTTGTCGGTCTTGACTTAAACTTTTGGGATACATGTTCCAAAGTACTTGGCTGATATTTTGGTGGATTTAGGAAGCTCAAAGGGTCTACTAATCAACTCTGAAGTCTCAGTTGGCTGGTGTGAAGCTGGTTGTAGCGGCACCTACTCATCTTTGGATTGCATCCACCATCTCTCTTCACAGATAGGAGCCTATTAACCAATTAGGTCGCTATGGAAACAACCTTTGCCAATAGGTAATTAGGTAACTTCTTCTCATTCAACGTTGACCTAGCAGTTTCAACTCTTAACATGTTCCTTACTTTTGCTACTTCATTCGCTTTAGGAGTATATCGTGTTGTGACTTCGCTCTTTATGCCTCTATCCTATAAAAATGAATCAAATTCATATGAAAAGTACTCGCCACCTCCATCAGATCAGATCCTTTTCAAGATTCTTCCTCTTTGGTTCTGAACTAGTGCCAAATACTTTTTGAAACATGTAACTACATCCTTATGCTGCATGATATAAAGGATTGTCAATCTACTATAATCATCAATAAATGAAACATAGTACCTTGAACCTAAGATTGATGGATCTTTGATAGGACCCCATACATCTGTGTGTACAAGTGCCAAGTAGTCTTCATGCATGTATCCCTTCTTGTTGAAGGGCTACTTGTGAGCTTTGCCAAATGCGCAAGCTCCAAATTTGTATATCATATGCTGCTTGGTCACATTAGGAATGCGAAGTATGCTATGATCCCTACAAATTTGCTTCAGAGTTCTTTCTCCTATCCATCTTAGCCTTTTGTGCCATATCTCTAGATCATATAAGGATTTCTTCTTGTAATTGAAAAGTGCTATGTTCGTGGTGTCTTCAATCTCAAATGTGAATAGTCTACCAGATTTCTAACATTTAACAATCCTTTTGAATCCTTGTTAAGGTTCTTCCATCTATGCTCCATGCTTAGTGAATCTGACCTCTAAGCCTTTCACAACAATTTGTCCAACACTAATTAGGTTTTTGGTTATAGTTGGCACCTGTAGAACTTTGCTCAAGAGGTTCATGTTACCATCATATGTCTTGATATTTCTAATTTGCTTGACTGAGTGTTTAGCATCATCACCTATTTGTACTTCATGCTTCCCTTTGGGTTCTTCAAGGTCAGATCCTAATGCTACACTTCCAGCCACACGATTGGAACAACCTGAATCAATATAGAAAAGATGTTCATCATCTTTACCTTGCTTGGATGTCATATTCATGATGAGTAGAGAATCTTCTTGGTCTTCTATATAGTTTTTATAATCTTGTCTTCCTCTGAAACCTCCTTTATAATTGTGGTTGTTGTAGCTTTGATTGTAGTCATGATTGTAGTTCCTTCCTCCATTGTTGTACTTGCTTTTGGATTGTCCATAGCTACCTCTATGGAATCCTCTTCCTCTTTGATTCCTTGTGTTCTTGAAGCATTCTTATGTGATATGATTGGTAAGAACACAAATGTTGCAAGGTGGATTGTTGTAGGATCTCCCCCTGCCTTGCTTTTCTCCTCTACCCCTTCCTCTAGCACCTCTTCCTCTACTTGCATAATTAGCTTGAGAGGTACTAGCCTCTTCTTCATTCTTCTTGCTTTTACCTTTATCCTTACTTTTATTCTTCTTTGTATAGAGGGTAGAGGATTGGTTACCTCTAAATTTTTCACCATTCTTGTTGAGCTTTGTCTCATGGGTGAAGACTTGCCCCATCAAGGTGTTGCGGTCAGGTATTTGCATATCCATGTAAAGGTCCATTAGTGTGGGGAAGGACTCCCACTTATCATTAGCTTTGATGCAATTAATGATCAGCCTTACTATTTTTTCTTCTTCTATCTCCTCTCCAATGCTTGCAAGCTGGTCAACAACATCCTTCGTCATGGTTACATAATCAGTCACTCCTTTCTTTCATTGTTGCTTTAGAGTTGTAAACTCCATCCATAACTGATTCTTCCTAGCTCTTGTATTTGATGAGAAATATGATGAGAGTACTTCCCAAGTCTCCTAAGAGGTCTTAGAATTCCTAATGTGAGGCAACAAGAAATCAGAGATTGAGTTTAGTAGATAAGACATGGCAAGAGCTTTCTTTGCACACCATGTGGTCAACCTTTCTTGCTCTTCCCTTGAAGGTTAACACTTTCTCTTGAAGGTTGGCATCTCCTCCTCTCTTGAGATGTATCCATATAGAGTTTTGCCTTGAAGGTAGGCTTGCATCCTTCGTGACCATGTTGAGTTGTTGTTTCTATCCAATTTGTCAATGAAAAGATGCAAATCCATCTCCCATGTTGCTTGTTGTTGCTCTGATACCACAGTTGGAGGAGATGGGGGCTAGTCTTCAGAGATGAAGTGGTATTGCTTGATCCTACTTCACAGAATCCTCTTGGTCTTCTGTGTAGTTGTTATAATCTCTTCTTCCTCTTAAAAATCCTTGATAATTATTTTTGTTGTAGCCTTGGTTCTATTTGTGATTATAATTTCTTCCTCCATTGTTGAACGTACCTGTGGATTGTCCATAGCAACCTCTATGGAAGCCTCTTCCCATTTGATTCCTTCTTGTTTTGAAGCACTCTTTTGTGGTGTGGTTGGTTAGGCCATAAATGTTGCAAGGTGAAGTATTTTGAGATCTTTCCTTGCCTTGCTTTCCTCCTCTTTCCCTTCCCCTAGTACCTCTTCCTCTACCTCTATAGTTCACTTGAGAGGTACAATTCTCTTCTTCATTCTTTTTGCCTTAAGCTTTATCCTTACTTTTATTTTGGCTCTATATAAAGGGCAGAAGATTGATTATGTCTAGAGTTGTCTCCATTCTTGTTTAGCTTTGTCTCAGGGGGGCAATGTAAGGTCAGGTATTTGCATATGCATAAAACGGTCCATTGCTATGGTTTAGGACTCCTACTTATCATCATCTTTGATACCATTTATGATCTGCGTTACTATATGTTCTTCCTCTATCTCCTCTCCAATGCTTGCAAGCTCGTCAGCCACATCTTTCATCTTGGTCACATAATCAGCTACACTTTTCTTTGGTTACTTTTGTAGGGTTGTAAACTACATCCATAGTTGGTTCTTCTTAGCTTTTGTATTTGATAAGAAATATGAAGAAATTACTTCCCAAGTCTCTTGGGAGGTCTTGTGATTCTAAATGAGAGGTAATAAGAAATCAGATAGTGAGTTTATTAGATAAGACTAACAAGAGCATCCTTTGCACACCATGTGGTCAGTGTTTCTTGTTCTGCTCTTGTGGGTTGATGTTTGCTCCTGAATGGTAGCATTTCTTCATCTCCTCAGATGTATCCATATAAACTTCTTCCTTAGAGGTAGTTTTGCATCCTTCGTGACCATGTTGGTAGTTGCTTCCATCCAATTTGTCAATGAATGATGGAAATCCATCTCCCATCTTGCTTTTTGTTGCTCTGATACCACTATTGGAGGAGATGGTGGATAGTCTTGAGAGATGAAGTGGTGCTACAACAACTTGCTTCACAACATCCAAGAACAAGTGATGGAGATCCTAGTGGGCCTCTTTAGCTTCCTAACGATCACAAATAATCACCTATGTGCTTTGGAACATGATCCACTAATCAATGGATCAAAACAAAGGAGTAAGATATTGATCCAAGGTCATAGACTTGTTATTTTAGTCTCTACACATGTTCAATATAATTAACAATGCTTTCAACCTCCTAGAAATTAGCCCAATTGCTTTTGGTGGTATTTACCTAACTCACATAGCTACCAATCATGAGTAATTTCAATAAAAAAGATAAACTATAGACTTAGTATGATTTTTAGCAAATCATAGAACTTGCTCAACATTTTTAGGCTCTATCAGAGTATACACCACAGAGTAAAGATATGATGATATCTCATGATTGAGAGAACCAATGATAATGAGATTTTGTAGCTATATACTAGACACTATACTTAATCTACACTGCTTTAAATCACATCAAATGATCAACCATGCACTAAGAACAAACTCTGAGAAGATCACTGTTTTGAAGTGGTCATAGGAGAGAAGTGAAGTAGATATATAATCAAAATGTATGTACTAGATCACAAAGAAATACATGGCATTGGCATTATTCTATTCCACAATGTGAGAGTAGTGATTGAGCTATAGAGTGAGATCTCAAATCACATAGGATCTCTCTATATTTCTCTCCTGAATCAGGGCATATCACATGAGTCTTTTGAACAACTTTTATAGTTGCGTTTGGAGCCAAGCTTTGAACTCAAAATTCAAATTCTCACCAAAAAGTGAGTCCTAAACTATAGGATGAATCCTCTCATCAATCACCTATCAAATAACTCGAGATTCGATGCTTCCAAACTCTACATGGAAGTAAGGAACTTTTACAAAGGTAAAAGTTAATTGATTTTAAAAGGTATTGATCATATACGACTATATGAGACATATGCTAATTATCCAAGTATGCAGGCTTGGATTCTCTTGCACCAACATATATTTTACCTTACTCTATTAATTTTGTCTTCTTATGCTATTTTGGTTTTTGATGCATGTCATGCATTGCATTACATTAATGTTCTTAACAATTAAAAGAGAATTAGAATATACAACAAGATTTGGTTAGAAACATTAGTAGGAATATTCACACTTGAAGGAATAGGCTACGAAGCCTTATAACCATCTTAGAGACCTGGATAAAACATTTTTTCTTGACACTCTTAAGTAAAAGAAAAGGCCTTATTTTATATAGATAGAATATGGGAAACTTTCAAAACACTTAGGAACTGAGATCTTAGTTCTTGCTAATGCCTATTTCTACATCCTCAACTATGATTAAGGGTTAGGCCTTTCCCATTAAACAAAGACTTTATGAAGATTCCAGATTACTAACATATTTCTAGCTAGGAATTTATGCTTTCTCCCACCCCAAAAAGCACGAGTAACAAACTAGTACATTAATGGTTGCTGCAAATTTAAAAAATAAAATTAAAGAAAAAGAACAAAAAAAAGCCTAGTCACTTAGGCATGGTCTCAAAATTGCTTCTAAGAGTTATATGCTCATGAAACAAGGTCGTACTATGCAATAGAGGGGTTTGTTGTATTTCTTGATAGGTGTGTAGAAACAAAGCGTAAGAAAATTTTTACCAAATAAGAACTAACTTTGACACAAGTTGAGAGAATTAAATGATTTCTGAAAGTCAGAGTGACATCTATAAGAGTTGATTCAATTATTCTTCATAGTAGTATATTGACCAAATAGGTTTCTAAAAATAGCTTATGTACTGTAAAGATTTCTTTATTTACTAAAAGAACATGTAGTTGCATAGAAAAATTCATTTTTTGAACAAAAAAATAAATGAAGATAAACATATTTCAAAGTGTTGTAGTTGTGCTTCAGTTGTTTTCAAAGTTTCGCCATCAGAGACAATGTGCAGGTTTAGTGGAAGTGAATGTTGGGATGAAATTCCTTTGCTATAAGATCTATGAAAGATTAGAATTAATTTCTCTATACTAATTTTAGCTCTTTTCTCTCTTTAAATGGTTTTGCAGAGCATTTTTGTTCTCTCCTTCGATGTACTTCCAGTAGCTTTTCCCATTAGGAAATTATTCATTCTGAATCTCCAAGCATGGAGGCTGTTCTTGTACTGCTTATCACTTATAAGCTGGCTCATTCTATCTTTGTTTGGCATTTCTACATTAATTCACAACACTACAAAACACTACAACTAGCACTTCTGCTTGAACACTGTCGCACTATGATGTAACAGTTCGATCTCACAGAAACACAGTTTTCATGTATCAATAGTACACAAAATCACTTGAAATTTTAGATGTAGAATATGTTGCCAAACACAACACAAGTTATAGTTTTTGAAACTAACCTAGTTTGTTTGTAGGCCCCACCTTGCGGGCTCAAAATGGAGGTCGAGATGGCTCCGAAACTTTGATCTGACAAAACAAGTGACCCTAAAGGGGTAAGTCTCAAAAAGTATTTTGAGGTATTCTACCTTCACGCCAATTTTTGTAGAAATCTGAGGTTGCTTGTGAATCACAGTTTCTCCATGCCTTCTCGCGTACTCTTTAGAGTCATCCTTCTCCATGAGCTCTCAACAAACCCAATAGCTCTCATACCATGTCACAAGGAAGGAGATAAGGAAGAGCACTCACACACACACTCTCACAATCACAGAGAAGCACACACTTAGATTGAGGCAAGGAAGAATGATCTTCTTCTTATTCTTTCGTTACATAAAAAGGAATGTACAAGAATGACCTCAAAACAAAAGTACAAAAAGTGCAATATATAAAGATCAGTACATAAGGAAAACCTAATGTTGGCAAATGAGTGAGTTAGAAAGAAACAAATGTGCCATCACCAAAAGAAACAAATGTGCCATCACTCTTTTTAGATAAATCTAATAAATCTCAATGAAGTGTCCGTGACATATACTGGTGTGACTACTATACAGGTCAGGGAAATGAAAAAGTGATATGTGTCATCCTGGATCATCACATGTTGAGCTTCATATCTCAACATAGGAGTCTCTAGTAAGCAGATGCCCAGGTTAACATCTATCAAATGTTGTTACACTTGTGATGGTGATCATATGGCAAATGTGTGTCCTAATGTACCACAACCACAAGCCAACCCTAGTGACCAATACAGAACAATTGAAAGAAGACACACTAATCACACGGCACAAGACTCCATGTACAACAAACAAGTAGTCTGATAGAACTACATGCAAGCATATCCTCGACTTGGAAGATATCCAAATAAGTACAATGCTTAGCCTCATTAATACAGACCCCCATAGAAGTAACCTTATGAGACTCAACCAAGAGCACAACTAGTCGTAGCTCATTCAACCACCCCCACCAATGAATGTAATCTCGGTCAAATACATTGCTCCAGAAGAAAAAATCAGTAGGGATTTAGTACTTCTTCATTCCTTATCACTGAGAGTGATCCTAATTCCAAGAGATTTGATTCTACCAATGTAGATAGTCCACCCACATACTACACAAAGTCACCAAAACACATGGAAACATATCAATATGATAGTCCACTATTGCAACCCAATTGGTGTTGGAAAACAATGCCTCAAAGGTCAAAGTCTCAAACCCATTGTCATTAGTCCATTTTATTGACACTGTAGACATCTTGTATAGTCTTTGATTCAAGAATCGACAGGCGCTGCTAGGTATTATAGCTATTTTTTAGTAGTCTCTACATCCAAAAGTGTGGGGCAGCGTGGCTAGACTAATTGACTCTTATCCAGGCGACGTGATTTCAATCCCCAATCGTCACAGCGCATACAGACAATGTAAAGATGCGAAGGCGTTCTTGATCACGATAGATTAAACGGATCATAGTTTTCTCTAGCGATCCTATTGCTCATGACTTTATTATTTGCTTTTAGTATAGATTTTCATGGACAAAGAAAACTATACAAACACATGCTTGGATCACTTGTAAGTATCCTTCACCTAGTTTTCAACACAAGCCTTGAGCTTGGACCTCAATAGAGGTGGTGTTTCGTCTAGCACATGGGGCAACCATGGTGCTAACTTGAAGCATGTTGACGAGTGGCTATGGATTTCTTCTTTGAGAAGAGTGTGCTCACACTCTTTCTCATGGAGAAGACTTGGTTATTAGCAGCTTGGTGGTGAGGATCGGCCATCTACATGGAGTATTTGAAGATTGTCTTCTACATGAAGATTTTGGGCTACTTCAAAGACATTGGATGGTGGTTCACATAAGATTTACATCTTATGTTAAGTATTGAGGTACATATTCTCTTTATGCACACAGGTACTACTTGAAGTTTATGGAGGCCGTAGCGTTCATATCAAGAGGAGTCCTATTCGGCATAGGTACAAGAGAATCAGAACGTATATGCTTTATGCATATTTAGATGAGGTGTTTGAGAAGGTGTATTCACACGAGTTTGAGGATTTCTGACGGCAAACGTGTTAGCATTCTTTGCTATTTTTTAAGTATGTGATCTTTTCACACACGTATCTCACTTAGGGTCTTCCATAGCCTAATGTTAGATGAGGGTTTGTTGATTATCAATTTCACACTGATCCTTCCTCTTTAAGTCACTCATATTCACTCTTCTATAACCTATTAGGTCACACATCTCATGTATATTCAGATTTCTGCCCATACATATGAATATGTTGGTTACATTTGTACATTCATTCATCCATCTATTTCTCATCACATAGAGTGGTTGAGAGTTTTGCTCCCCCATTGTACATTGAACATTGGTATATATGATACTATGAGTAATCGATGGCTTACATAACACCTTACACATGTCATCTATTCTTTTTCTATCTTTGTCTCATCATTTGTATGATTAAGTTGTGGTATGTTCATGTTTTGTCAATATTGAAGATTGCTAGATTTTACGTTGTATATGCTGGACCTATGGAACAATGGACGTGTGATATGAGCCAAGGGCCTACCTCATTTCCAACATTTGGTATCAGAGCACTAAGGTTTTGGTTTCAAAACTTTAGATCTTTGGCATCAATGCATTAGGGCTCATTCATATTCCCAGGTTCCGAGACTTCCAGGTTTACAACATATGATTTAAGAGCATCTTATAATTTTTGACATTTGACATACACACTTAATCTAGATGAGTAGAGATTTGAGAATTAGACACTTTGGTTACATGTGTATTCATCAGTGTGGAGTATGAAGTTGATGATCTGTTAACAGCTGAATATTTTTGGAAGAGTATGCAAATGCTTTACAAAAGTATTGTTTGAAGACCCAGACTTGATGAAGAGAAGGCTACTTCAAATTCAAGGAAGAACAATGGTTTAGAGAAGATCAAGGAATCAGATCAACATCAAATCACAGATATCAATTTTTACTATCAGATTGTCATTTGCAGGTCATATCTTAGAAGAACAATTATGAAGAGATTTGAAGGTTTCAAGGAGTGCTTTTATATGCTTTCATTATTTGAAACTTAAAGGCTACATCAAAATAGGTATCTAGAGGTTTTTCTAGAAGTTTTGAGAAATCTCTTTCATGGCAAGAAAGTTCATCTAAGAAGACAAATGTAAAGATGGGATGAGTTTTGTCTTCAGCCAATTTTCAGCTATAAATTGGTTGGATACCAAGGTACATAATGTAATCTAGGTATCTAGAGAGGTAACTCTAGAAGGGTAATTCATCATTCAGACAAAAGATTGGTAAATTTATTCGTTTCAGATATTTGAAGCAGAATTTTGATTTAGAGATATGAGGAGATGGTAAAACATGTTTCTATATTAACTTCCATTTGTATATCATGTTTGTTTTGTCTCTTACTCTTAGCATTAGAGAAAGAGAAAAAGTTCATTTGAAGAGGTCAAGAGTGTTTGCTACTTCAAGATAAAGAGAACAAAAGGTATGGAAGAGAAGTTTGAAGATGTTGACATCATCAGGTGGAAGAAAGATGCAGAAGAAGAAAATTCCATCATTTCCAAAAGAAAAGTAAGGCTTCCTTTTCCCATATACTTTTCCTATTATATCCTCTACACCCAAAGACAAGTCTACAAGAAAATCTTGTGTGAAGATAGTCTAAAGAAGAAGCAGTTTCTTGTTTTGCCTTACACTTGGTCATGATTTAGTAGATTTGACAAAGAATTGCATTGAGAGAAAGAAAAAGCAGCAGATATATGTTTTGACTCATATGTGTATGAGTGATGTTTTATTTGAAGCTTTTAAGGAGGCAGCTTATATGTTCCCTCAAAGAATTCTTGGTGTGTCAATACAAAGCTACTTGGTTTATGACAAGTTGTAGAGAAGTATATTTCTTCTTTATCTAACTCTTGAGGTAAAAGAGTTTTTTGTAGCAGATGTTGAAGACTTGGGTTGAGGTTTTTTGTTTGGAAAAGTTACCTCATATTCAGTATTTTTAGAAACTTCAGAAAATTTAGATTGTTGATGTACAAGTCAATGGAGAATCTACTTTCTATGATTGTCTAGACTTTTGAATACATGTTTGTATTCAAAAAGGTGTTCCATCATATCCTATTACTTGATTGAGAAGTGGAGTTAGCCAAAAGAAAGTCAAGCAGTTACTATCACATTTCACCCGGGTAAAATATGAAAGATATGAAGTATCAACTTGCAGCTTTTGGAGTTCTCAAGGTGAGAAGTTTGTCCACTTATGTTTCAAGTAGGAATTGCAAATTCTTGGAAGGATTTGTTTGAAGAAAAGTTTTACAACTTTTTGAGAATCATGGACACTTAGAGACATCCAAATAATAAATCAAACATTCAGTCATGAAGGTTTGATGAGAGCACATTCTACACAAGAGAGATCATTGATCTTGTATGATCTTGTATGATCTTGGGTATTTATGAGTGAGTTGTCTATCATTTGTTTGTGTAAGATTCTTAACATTGGAAGAAGTAAGTCAAAGATTCAGTTTCTATCAGTTTTTGTTGCAGAGAGACAGAAGAAGATACCTGTTATGTTACAGAAGGTTATGAATCCTATAAAGCTTTCAGCAAGGTTTTGTTATGTTAGGTTCAGCTAACCTTATTCTACAATTTGGAAAGCTGAGGTATGACATGGAAAGCTATTGGCATATGCATAATGCAAATAAAAAGGGTTCAGAGATTTTGTTTTAGATATATGTATTGATCATAGAAGCTTGGATTTATGAAGGAAGACGTTCCAGATCTCATAAAGTTTGATATATTTGAAGAATACTAGAAACTAGTGTTAAGTCATCCAGGGGGGTGATGAAACATGAAGACTTATTTTCAGCCATACATAAAAGAATGCAGATTCATACTTATAGGTATTTCCTATTTCAAGTATTCCTATATTTCCCTTGTCTGGTTCTCTTTATGTTCCAACTTTGAAAGAAGAAGGAAGAAGAAGAATTTGGAGAAAGTTCCTATTAGGATGTTCCTGTTCAGGAGAAGGTTCTAGAGTTCTATTGAGGAGAAGATTGATATTTCAGAGAGGTATGTTTTAGAAGTGCCCACATTTATGTTTATACCAGGTTCTGAAGGGAAGAGGTATGAAAGAATTACAGATAGAACAAGGATGATGACATCATAGATTTTTTTTATGAGACTCATATTTCATTTGATTTCAGTTGATATCAATTGAGTTGACTTGACTTGACTTGAGTACAGTAAAAAATGAACCAGTAGTGTTCATAATACACTAAGTTTTGAGTTGTGAGTCACAGGTTCCAGGATTCAGTTCTTGATTAGTGTATCTACATGACACAACATAAATACGTTGAGAAACCTTTTTGTAAGGTAAATGCAAATATATGGATCCTAGTGTATGTTTTCAGGTTTTTGAAGACAAGAGATAGCAGGTTCAGAGACAGTTCATGCTATATTTGTTGTCAACCAATGATTGCTTGATGTGTACACTATTGGATATCTACTTTGCATATTTTCTCAAGTATTATGGTTCATATTCAGCAAGTTCAGGAATTTTGAAGCAAAGTCAAATTCAGTTTTGAAGAAAACTTTTGAAGAAAAGGTTTGAAGTTCTGAAGTGCGGGAGTACAAGCTTGAAGCTTGTGGTTGTTCGCAACTTTGGTAGTTTGCAGATCGAGTTCAGTTTGTACCATTGTGACATTGTAGGGGGGATTGTTGGAAAACAATGTCTCAAAGGTCAAAGTCTCAAACCCATTGTCATTAGTCCATTTTATTCACATTGTAGACATCTTGTATAGTCTTTGATTCAAGAATCGACGGGCGCTGCCATGTATTATAGCTATTTTTTAGTAGTCTCTACATCCAAAAGCATGGAGCAGTGTGGCTAGACTAATTGACTCTCATCACGGCGACCTAAGTTCGATCCCCAATCGGCACAACGCAAAAGCTTTTTTGATTTGTGCTTTTGCAATAAAAACATACGGACAATGCAAAGATGCGAAGGTGTTCTTGATCGCGATAGATTAAATTGATCGTAGTTTTCTCTAGCGATCGTATTGCTCATGGATTTATTATTTGCTTTTAGTATAGCTTTTCATGGACAAAGAAAACTATATAAAACATGCTTGGATCACTTGTAGGTATCCTTCACCTACTTTTCAACACAAGCCTTGAGCTTGGACCTCAATAGAGGTGGTGTTTCCTCTAGCACATGGGGTAGCCATGGAGAAGCATGTTGAGGAGCGGCTATGGAGTTCTTCTTGGAGAAGAAGAGTGTGCTCACACTAATTTTCATGGAGAAGACTTGGTTATTAGAATCTTGGTGGTGAGGATCGGCCATCTACATGGAGTATTTGAAGATTGTCTTCTACATGAAGATTTCGGGCTACTCCAAAGACATTGGATGGTGGTTAACATAAGATTTACATATTATGTTGAGTATTGAGGTCCATATTCTCTTTATGCACACAGGTACTACTTCACGTTTATGGAGGCCGTAGCGTTCATATCAAGAGGAGTCCTATTTGGCATAGGTACAAGAGAATCAGTACGTATATGCTTTATGCATATTTAGATGAGGTGTTGAGAAGGTGTCTTCACATGAGTTTGAGGATTTCTGACAGCAAAGTTGTTAGCACTCTTTGCTATTTTTTAAGTATGTGATCTTTTCACAGACGTATCTAACTTAGGGTCTTCCATGTTGGAAGTGATGGCTGGATGCACTCAGAAGATCAGTTGGTGCTGCAAAACCTGCTTCACACCTGCCCCCTTTTCTCTTCAGATATGCTTAGTAGACTCCTTGAGCTTCCATATGACACAAAGAAATCATATATGTACTTTGGAAATGGTTTGGGTAATGATCAAACCAAAACAGATAACTTGGTACTTCAAAAATCAAGAAAAACTTTCTATTCCTGTAGTGATACCTGCTCAGACTTTTACTCAGTGTGACCAGCACACTTAAAATTGGAACAAGTCCTTTTGGGAGTATTAAATTACCTTAGTAAGCTACCAATCACGAGTGGAATCACTTCAATTGATAAACTATGCACTGAGAAATAAGTTTAGCAAAATTCTAATTACCCCCGACTTTTTAGGAACTCTGCAGACACAGACCAGTGTGCACTTCGAAGCGGATTTCTCCCAAATGGCTGAATGAAATCCTCTGAGATTTTGTATGCTTGTAGTAAATATTGAGCTGGTTCCAATGAGCTATAGATCTCTTGATTTTGTTCAGTAGATCTTGAGTTATGCTCCTTTGAAGTTGACAGACTTGAAGATGATGACTCAGAGAAAATCAAAGATAGTGAATGTATACTTCTATTGATTAATGTGTTTGTACAATCTCATTAGCTTGACAAGCATAGCTAATTGAGGTGTGGTGGTGTAGGCTATGGAGTAGCACTAACACACACTCAGTTACAATGAAGATATGCCTCGGGGAGTGAGCTAGAATGAGTGAACTCACCGCGACTTTTCAAATGGAGTTTTTATAGGAATTGATTGTGATTTGAATTTCAAATTCAAACTTAGGCTCCCTAGAATCTCTCCACTAAAAGTAGGGAGATATTCTCTCCATTACAACATTCAAATTTCCACGACTAATGAGGTAGGTGAATGACTTCAAGTGATTACAAATAAATGCCAAGTCATATAGACTTTTACAAGGGGTAAAAGATAATAACTCATAAGTATGAGTTCCTATGCCTTATCCTTCATGAAGAGATATCTTTCAAGGGTTCCAAATCCATCTTCAAAGTTCCAATGTTCCAAGCCAATGTGTGAAGGCTTGATATGCACCAACAGCTCCCCCTCAAGCATAACACTTTGGCTTAAGTCTTCTCTTTCATTCTTCAATCACTTCCTGCAATCCAATCATGGATTTGAATCTGCATAACTTGTTTCCATCCAATGCCTTTGTAAGTAAATCTGCACATTGCATATTAGTAGACACATATGTCAATTGAATCTCTTTGCTAAGTAGCTTCTCTCTCACATAGTGGTAATGAACCTCTATGTGTTTGGTTCTGGCATGATAAATTGGATTTGCTGCAAGGTGAAGAGAGCTAGTGTTGTCTCCAAAGATGATTGGTGGTCTTGTGTGTAGACCTAACTCTGTATATAGAAGCTTCAACCAAATAGCTTCTTGAGTGGCATTGGCAAGCCCTCTATACTCTGCTTCAGTGGATGACAATGCCACTATAGGTTGCTTCTTAGCTGACCAAGAGATAGGCTTATCTCCTGCAAAACAAATATATCCTGAGGTGCTTCTCCTATCATCCTTGCATCCTGCCCAATCTGCATCTGAGTAAACTTTTATGTCAATATCTGATGTATAAGGAAAGTACAAACCATGACTTTGTGTTCCCTTCACATACTTCAAGATCTTCTTGGCTGCCTCTAGGTGAGGTACCCTAGGTTTGTGCATGAATTGACTAAGCACACTTACTCCATATGCTATGTCAATTCTTGTCAAGGTAGCATAGTTCAAACTACCTACCATACTTTGGTATCCTGTAATGTCTTTGATTTCTTCTCCTTCATGAGCACTTAGCTTTTGGTTAACCTCCATTGGAGTAGTAGATACCTTAGCATCCTGCAAACCAAACTTCTTGACCATATCCTGTACATACTTCTTTTGAGTGATGTAGATACCTGAATTTGTGTAGACCAATTCCAGACCTAAGAAATACTTTAATAGTCCAAGATCACTGATCTTGAATTCTTTCATCATTTGTCCTTTGATGTGTCTAATCCCATTGACATCATTGCCTGTAATGATGATGTCATCAACATAAACACATAAGTAGATTACCTCTGTACTACTTCTCTTTATGAATAGAGAAGTGTCTGCTTTGCTCATCACAAATCCTTGGTCTAGGAGGTAGGTGGCCAATCTGTAATTCCATGCTCTAGGTGCCTGCTTTAAGCCATATAGAGCCTTCTTCAATTTACAAACATAATGTACCTTTTTTGGATCTTCATAGCCAGGTGGTTGTGACATGTAGACTTCTTCAGATATCCATCCATTCAAGAATGCATTCTTCACATCCAATTGGTACATGTTCCAATTTTTGGATGCAGCTACACTCACCATAACTCTGATAGTTGGCATCTTGGCCACAGGAGAAAATGTCTCCTCATAATCAATGCCTTGGGTTTGTGCAAAACCCTTGGCTACCAGCCTAGCTTTGTACCTGTTTATTGTTCCATCTGAATTCTTCTTTAGTTTGTAGATCCATCTAGATCCTATCACCTTCATAGAGTCCTTCTTGGGTACCAAGTCCCAAGTGTCACTTTCCTTGAGAGCTTCTATCTCTTCATCCATGGCTTCTCTCCATTCTGGTTTAGTAATTGCTTCTTCATAGGTACCTGGTTCTTCATTCAACAAGTCTTTTGCAAGATATACAGAATGTTTAGTTACAAGTGATATGTCATACCCAAATCTGATAGGCTTCTTCTTTTCTCTCTGAGATCTCCTCATTGCTTGGGTTGAAGTTTCTGGTTTATCTTCTAATTGCTTGATCTTCATCTTCCCTTTGGACTTCCAAGCCTTGAACTCTTCAAGGTTTATTGTATCATCATCTGAGCTTGAATCTTCTTGCTGAGTTGGTTCTTCCTTAGTAAGCTTTGGAAAATCTTCATCTATGTCATAGGGTAGACTTATCTTCCTGCATTCATTTTCATACCAAGAGTCATTCTCATCAAAGATGACATCTCTGCTTACCTTGAACCCTTTGTTTGTAGGGTTGTAGAATCTGTATCCCTTTTGGTTCAAATCATAACCAATGAAGATACATTTTTCAGCCTTAGGGTCTAGCTTTCCTCTTACCTGTGAGGGAATATGCACATATGCTACACAACCAAAGATTTTGCAATGATCCAGAGAGGGTCTCTTACCATGCCAAGCTTCATATGGTGTCATGCCATCAAGTGATTTGGATGGCAACCTATTGATGAGATAAGTGGCAGTGTGTGTACTTGAGCCACGAAGACTCAAGGACTTGTGCCAATGAGACTATACCTCAATTGCCACACAAGTGCATATAGTGGGTTCTTTAACACACATTTAAATGTCAATCCTAAGGAGTGACTCGCCAAGTGTATGAAGACGTGTGCACACGTGATGGAAAATGAAGTGGTTCAACTATTCACACATGAGAAAAGACTACTACCACTCACACCTACTGAAATACTGGAAGTGTTGCCGCAAGCCTCTTCAGAACTCCGAACATAGGCAATAGGGTACTCGTTTCAAAGCTCTCGACGAGACAAATCCAATGGTGGTGGTTTCACTGAATTCTGACCACTCTGCTTCAAGCTATGGCAGAAACAGTGAATTATGGGAGTCACAAACACCCGCGCCACAGCTTCTCCTAGCTTACGCGCACACTACAGCAGCTCAAAACAAGGGGGAAGGGATAGAAAACAGTCCTACACCTTCATTTCAAGCATAACACACACATACAAGAGCACAATGCAGATCAAAATCAGCAAGAAAGAGGCAAACTCGAAAATTCAGAAGTGCTCCTTCTTCACATGACAAGAAGTCCTTTACAATGAGTCACTTTTGACTTATATACTAGTGCCCTAAGTTCGGTCCTTTCACACAAGAGACCGGCACTTTATTCACTAAGAGACTAACTTCCTACTATTGTACATGGGTAAATCACTAATCTTCTGTGGGGATGCATCTAGAGGACTCCTCTAGTGCATTTACAACGGGAAATATATACAAAAGTGGTTATGATACAAAAGTTGTGTGTCCAAATCGGAAAAATTTTGGGGCCCGTCTTTTTCTCTGCTTTGTGTGCTCTTTAGCTCTGCAACACTCTCCCCCTCTTCGTCTCTGTCGTCCCTTGACAAACTTTGCTTCACACACGCGTCCGTTGGTCAGTGTTGCCTGAATCTTGATCTTGCATTACGTTTTAGAGGCGCTCAGCTTTTCTCCGCACGCTCCCCTTGGTCAGTATTGTCTGCAGTTAAACAGACATGCAGATTCGATGGCCTTCTTGATTCAAGCTCTACAACTCGAGAGCTTGATGCACTTGTCTTGCCTGTTGACTTGAGTTGCCACGCACGCCACCAGTGACTAGGAATGTGTTGTTCTTAGTCACCCTCTTAAACTTTTCAGCCTCTACCCCTTTGTAACTTTTGGTCCTCTGATTTGTCCTGGTTGTACACATCTGACCATGTTGTATTGCTTTGAGGCTGTTTACTTCTTTTCCATCGTGCATGACCTGGATAATTTCTCTTTTTGCCTGATGTGTGCCCCTGCGGGGCTCTGTGCAAAGATGGGTAATGCACCCCTGCGGGGCTTCCTGCAGAGATATGTTCTTTTTCCTTTCTTAATGAATCGTTCTGGACTTTGATTTTCTTCTTCTTTTCTTTTTGCTTGATTGTCCCTCTACACGTCCCTCCTCCTGAACTCTGTCGTCCTCGATAGGCTTTCTGTGGCGACGTGTGTATGTTTGAATGGCGGTTTGCTCTCGTTGGTTCAGCAGATTTGCATGACATAGCATGAATTCCTTCCATTGCTTTGACTTTACTCCATCTTCTGGCGCCTGTCTATGATCAGCAAAGAAACTTGTTTCATAGGCCACCAGCCTTGCATTTAAATTGGAAGTCATTTTTACAAAAATCTCTGAATGCATTTCAAAGAAGCCTGTAAAGAATGCTTCTTCGAAAGTTTGCATATATGTCGATGGCAAAAACATAAGGCGCGAATAATACGCCATAATGGTGAGTCGGCTAGGAATGGTTGGTAAATAAAAAATAAGAGCCTCCGACCCTTGCGTAATGCCGATGAAATTCAAAAATGTATATTTAGCATGCTGGAACACCTTCAACACTGTAATGAGCATGCTAAATATTTTATTGGTCATCTTGACGGCTAAGTCCGGAACTGTAGCATACCTTGCAATCCAAAATTCCATTGTCTTCACCATATATTCTTCGATAGGTAAGTAATTATGTGGCGGACTAGGTAGTAACGGATAGTTAAGCTAGTGATTATTGATAGTGCCTTGACGCTGTCCTTCCCAAAATTGCGTCCAAGAGCGTCTGCGGGGTACAGGACAAAAAGATGGATTTACCTGAAGCGCATAGGGTGATGCTTCCCACTGTACCCGCAATGTCGGATTCTTCTCCAAAATTTTTCTTCGCCATATCGGATCCGCCTTCTCAAATTCCTCTTGAGTATACTTGAAAGTGTCATGCTGGAATTGAAGGTTGTGGTCCGGATCTTTGTTCGTTGCCGACTTTATATACATGCGTATCTGTTCTTTAAGTAGACCATATGGTACATTGAATGGCTTCAAAATTTGATCTAATTGTTTGTTTTCTATTCGAGCTTCTTTCATTATTTGTACAATTTGATCTTCAAAATCAGCAGTGAGCTGGGACACCAGTAGTGCCCTTTCTGGTCTGCTCAGTTCTGCAATTTCTCGTGTGTTAGGTTCTAATGGAACCTCCTTTTCCGCCCTTATTGGTGAATGATACAAGGGGGGAGAGAGAGGACGTACCTCTTCCTCCACAGTAGCCGTGGTCTCTGGTGGAACTACTGGTGTCCCCTGCTTTCCTGTTAGCTCTATCTGCTCCTGAAGCCGTTTGATGATTTCATCTTTATTCTTAAGTTCTTCTTCAGCCTTTGTAAGCTTTTCCTGATGTTTGATTAATTCCTGTGCGACTATGTGCATGTGATCTGTGTCTTCTTTGCACTGCCGGAAATACTCTTTCTCTGCTTTTTTCCATTTCTTGCGTAGAGCTGCAGTGTCATTCATATATCTTTGTTCCCATTCTACAATCGTCTCTTGCTCCTGTTTGAGCTGATCTGCCATCTTGGTCAACTTTTCTTCCATGTCTTTTATATCCTCGTTTGATTTGTCAGTATTTATCGATGGTTGATCACTGAGGAGAGCTGTCATGAGCTCCTTGTTCCTGTCCCTTAAGTGGTCTGCTTCCTCCATGCTCACCTTGAGCTGTGATTCGAGTACCTTGCTACGAGCATGGATCCTTGTTTTCTCTTTTTCAGTCATGTCTAGTTTCTTTGTGAGCTCCAAAACTTGCTCTTTTAGTTTGGCATTTTCCTTTTCTAATATTCTGTACTGTGTTTTGGTTGTCTTTATTTCCTCGTGTTTCTTCAAAACTTGAGCTTCTGCTTTGGATAATTTCTTAGCCAGAGTCATACCTTCCTTTTGAAGCTCCTGCTTTTCGAGCATGGCTTGGTCCTAATCTTCATCAGCATCAAGCATCAACTGTTGAGTGTCTAGTGCGGTGCGAATCATATCCTGCACCACAGGCTTGAGCTGAGCTATATCCACATTCAGCCATGTCTTTGGTATGTCTGGGGTTTCTCTTGTATGGACATCTTGTCCCTTCACGACGTGGATCATTTCCTTATGTGGTTGTCGGACCTGTAGTTGTACTTGCAATTCTGCGTCATCTTCCATTACCTTACGAACCTTCGTGGCACTCCCTTGAAATGTGACATCCATTGGGGACGGTTTGTGCCACAACCCTTAGTGGGGTGAAAGGTTCTTCGTCTGCTTTTCCTTCTTCCTGAGGCTTATCCTCTGATATCAGTAGACGTTCCTCATCATCAGATTTGTCCTCCTTTGTGTGGGTGATGGAGGCATCTTTCGATTGAATAGGGTGTTGCCTTTCTTCTTCTGCCTGCTTTTTGGCGGTACTTTGGTCTATCAGTGGTGATTGACCTTTTTCCTTGTGGCCTGCTTGGTCTTCGCCATAGTCTACTTCATTTAATTCGGCCCACTGGCCATCGTCCTTCGATTCACTTTGAATATCTACATCCAATAATGATGTATTGGGCTTTTCTTGGCCGTCAGATCCAGAACTGGAGTTGTCTAGCCCAATTTCCCGATATCTATGTACTTTGGTGAGTTTGCCTTTTGGTTCCTTAGCTTTTGCGGACTGTTGATAATGATGTCCCTACACTGGCAGATTAATTTGTCCTTCTGTATATTTGTGAGTCTCCTCCAGTGCTTGAGTTAATTCTTCTTCCGTGATCTTTTTATTCCCTTGAGGGGTGGTTGTAGGAAGTACATGTACTCTCTTTGTTTCTGGTACTTCCTCTTCTGCTTGTTGGACTTCTCGAGGTCGTTTTGTGCCTCTCATTGTGCCTCTCATTTGGGGTCGCGAGCTTGTTTCTGCTTCTTCTACTTGCTTGCTTCCTTTCTTCTGTTCCGGTACAGTAGCTGCTTTGACAAATTGAGCCAACTCCATTGAAGATGGCATTTCCCGTAAGAACTCGCGCATGCCCAATGCGTGGTAAATCATAATTGTTAGGGCAGTGGTCCCATTGAGGAATTTCTTATTTTCCCATTTCTTCTTCGCCTCGAACAATCTTTCTTGCACATAGGGTGTAAGGTTTACCTGGTTGCCGATCTGTTTTATGGCATGAGACAATAATTGCACAATGATCTTTTGAGGGGCCGTGTATCTATTCATACTCGGGAAGCAGAAGTGTTGGTGAATCAATCTAACTTCTTCTTCGATGTCCACCTTATTAATGTCGACGAAAGTTCTGGTTTTTGCTCCACGACTCTCTTCCTTGACCATGTTGACACCATCCTTTTCCCATCCAAATGCTTCTTTGATTAAGTCGTGGGAGAATTGAATGACTACCCATTCACCATTCTTATCCATCACATTGGCTTCTGGTACCAATGGATCATGTAGTGCTGGTCGTAGAGTGTTCATGACCTGTGTACAGCGTTGGAAGTCCGGTTTGTAGATAGGTAGCTCAAAATATTTTTGAATTCCTGCTTTCTTCATGATATCGATTGTAGATGGCATTCCATGTAAAACTTTGAAGTCCTGGGACATGATCGGAAAGTGGTGCTCCGTGTCCATGATCTTTATGTTGGCCAAGAAGAGATATTCCTCAACTGGCTGCTCATCTCTGAACCAATGGCCTTTTGCTTTCGTAAGACATTGGGGAGGAAATTCTTGGACCTCCTCTTGGATTGTAGCTTCAGAGTCTTCAGAAGCCATCTGCACTTACAAGGAAAAGTGCATTAGCTTGAAAGGCTTTCATGAGACCATACAGTGTATTGTTGTGATTATGGTAGCTCGTCACTCCGTTCCCCATTATTGCAAGAGTGGGATTTCTTACCGCCTCTTTTTATAATTTTTTTCTGAAAGAAGACAATCATTAGTATAGCCGAAGCATAGTTTATGTACATAGTATGTCCATTCCTATCAGGGTAAAGCTAAGATCTAGTCTCACTTGGAGATCGTGCACCACTAGTTTGATATTGTACATCCTGTGCCGAATGCTTGGCCTTGTATTGCGGCCCTATCATGCTTACTTGAGGTGCATCAGACACTACATGAGTGCAATTGGGTGCTTTATCTCCTCGATCATCCGCTCCTCGTGGTAGCTTTGGTTTCCAGATCCATTTTGAAAACATTGAGAGAGGTCGCTCGGCTTTCTCGATTCGTGCAGCTGCTCGTGTTCCATTTGCTTCTTCCATTGTTCGAGTGAATTTAGCATTGTTTTGCGATTTTCTCTGATGACGCTTATGTGTTGTTGACTTTTCCCTTGTCTAATGTGATATTTTCTGCCTTGTCCTTACATTCTGTTTAGCTGCTTGTATGACCTTTTTGGGAATCCATATCTGATGTCGCGATCTTTGAGCTTCAAGCAAGGGCTTGGCAATCCATACTAGCACTGGTTCGTTTTGTCTGTAGTTCCTTGCAGCTGGTTTGGTGACGCCTGTTTCCTTCTTCAGAGTACTTATGGACATTTCTTGACTGTGTATTTGATCCTTGCGTACCCACATATATTTGGGTGGTTCTCGCTTCGAGTATCTGCTTGTTGGTTTCCCATAGTGCGGTTTTTGGATGTTTTGAGCCTGTTTTGGATAACTTCGACTCTATTGTGGACGTCGCTAAGTGCGCAGTTTCAGCTCCTATGCATTTGCTTCCCAATTGGTGAGCACAGTTGCTACTTTCTTCTGTCGTTTTTTGAACTTCCTCCGATCTTGGTATTGACATGGTTTGGATACATGGTTTCTCTTCAAGTAAGCTGAAAATCTCTTTATGCCCTATCGTAGCTGAAATATATCCTTGAGCTAGATGGATACACGCTTCTGTCTCAATGATCCAGTCGTGTCCTAGAATGAAGTCTTCTATCAAATCGTCATCCTCACATACTAGGACTCTTTGTTCCATGGAGGAATTTCCTAGGTGGAGGGATACATTCGTGGTTCCAATGCATTCTATGGTGTGACCTCCAATTCCTATTAATTGGGCTTTTGTGGGATTCAATTCTAATTGCAGCTCGTCTGCTATTCTCTTTCGCATGCAGCTAAGGCCTGCTCCTGAGTCTATCAATGCATCTATCAATTTATACTCTGTCTTGCCAATCCCTAGGTTTAGGTAAGGTTGCGTTTTACACATACCCGTTGAATCCTAATTTTTGACCTGATAGTTTGCCATAGGGATGGGCTCTTCTCCTTGGAGATAACGTTCATCTCTTTGCCTGATCCACTCCTTCCGTTTCCTAATGCGTTCTAGAGCTTCCTGACGGGCTTCCTCTCGAATTCGTTCTTCTTCCTTTTTCCTATTTTGAGCTCCTAACAGTCGCGCTAGCATTTGATCAGTCAAAGGCTCCATGAATCTTCTCACTCTGCATCCACTGATGTAGTTGGGAAGAATGTCTCCGTCTAGACTAGCGAGATTGACTGCACCACTAGTCGAGATTCGATTTATAATCAAAGGTCCATATCCGTGTTTTTTTAGCTTCTTTGCATGTTGTTTTAGGGTGTATACTAGGACTAAGTCACCTTCTTTTAGTCCCTTGTCTTTTATATGTGAATCATAATATGCCTTTTGTCTCCGTTTAGCGGCATAAATGCCTGCTACAGCTTGCAATCTAGTCTCGTGCAACTTTTCAATTTGATCTAAGTGCTGGGACAATTCATGACCGTTCCACTCATATTGCTGGGCCACTTTCAATGTAGGTACCAAGAAGTCAATTGGCAAAATTGCATTCTGCCCATACACTAGATTGAAAGGTGTGGTTCCAATGGCCGTTTTATATGCCACTCGGAAGGCCCAAATTGCGTGATGCAATTGTTTGTCCCAATCTGACCTTCCATTATTGACAATCTTTGTCAATACAGTGCACAGTACCTTGTTGGAACTTTCAGCTTGTCCGTTAGCTTGAGGATGGTATGGGGCTGATTTTTTATGAATCACTAGAAAGTCATTCATTAGCGACTCAATGACTTCGTTTAGGAAATGCGTTCCTCGATCACTCACTATCTCGATCGGTAGTCCAAAGCGTGTGAAAATGTGCTCAAAGAGAAATTTTGCTGTGGTTTGAGCATCATTCTTTCTAGTGGCTTTTGCTTCTACCCACTTGGTTAAGTAGTCGGTGGCTACAATGATGTACTCCGCATGTGATCCTTTAGCCGGTGGATTGATAGGTCCTATGAAATCAATACCCCACTTGGTAAATGCTCTCGCACAAACCATGGGTCTTAAAGGCATGTCATCTCTTCGAATGGGATATTTCGCTTTCTGGCATGTTTCGCAGCTTCTCACATATGTTTCCGCATCCATATGTAGAGTTGGCCACCACAAGCCTGCAAAGAGAATCATCTTGACAGTTCTGTCTGCTGAAAAATGTCCTCCCGCAGCTCTTGCGTGTGCCATCTCCAGTATGGGAAAGTATTCTCCTTCATGCACGCACAATCTGAGCTGATTGTCTTTTCCTCTTCTAAACAATTGTTTCCCCATTATCACATAATCCTTGCTCATTTCTTCTAGGGATCGCTTTCTTGCTAAACTAGCTCCTATCTCGTGCTCTTTCGTTTTGAGGAATTGTACTAATGTTTTACTCCAATTAGGCGCTATGGTCGAAAAAGGTAAGGACACGTGATCCTCTGGGCTAGTCGCTTTGCATTCCACACAATCACTTACATAATCGTGGACGTCTTTTGACATGTCAGGCCAATATACGCCTAACCTTTTTAATTCTCGAATTGTTCCATGCATCCCTTGATGGGTTTTCCACTTGTTTATGTGTGCTTGTTGAATTAGTTGCTTCTGTTCGTCCTCCTCGACACATCTCAACAAGACACCGTTAGGTTCCTTGTAATACATGCTTCTAGCAACAATGTGTAAATTTCTCGTTTGAAGAATCTCTTTTTTGCTATTCTTATTGATTGAGTGTTGAGGGCCATGAGTGAGTATGGGAATTAGTCGTTCCGCCCACTTCGGACATACTTCAAGATTAAACAAATACGTATCTGGTAAATCATCCGGTACTCCGCTAGGTGGTTCTCCATGCGTTAGCCTTGAAAGGTGATCTGCTCTTACATGTGTGTTTCCTTTTTTGACTATTACCTCAAAGTCGAACTCCATTAATAACAAGAACCATCGTACCAATCTTCCCGTGTTGCAAGGCTTATTGACTAAATACAACAAAGCCTGATAGTCTATAAAGAACTTGAATTTGTTGGCTAAGAGGTAGTGTCTAAACTTCTTCACTGCATAAACCATTCCTAAGCCTTCTCTTTCAGTAGTTGTATAATTTCTTTCTGCCTGGTTTAATTGTCTACTCGCATAAGCGATTGGATGGTCAAGCTTCCCTTCATCAGCCGGTTCAGCTAGGATACATCCAATGGCATAGTTCGAAGCATCAACATGAATATGAAAAGGCTTGCTCCAGTTGGGTGATTTTAGAATTGGGGCTGTACTCAGCCGCTTCTTAAGCTCGTTGAAGGCCTTCTCACACTCGTCTGTCCATGTGAACTGAGTCAATAGACCATATAAAGGCTTAGCTATTATGGCATACATGTGAATAAACCTACGGTAATATCCACAGTGTCCCATAAAGGCTTGTACTTCCTTTGCATTCTTGGGTCTGGGTAGCTCTAAGATAACTTTAATCTTTTCTTCGTCCGTGGATATTCCATTCCTTGAAACGATGTGTCCTAGGATTTTTCCTTGTCGTACCATGAAGACACATTTCTCAGGGTTCAAACAAACTCTGTACTGTCTACATTTATTGAATATTTTTCTCAGTTCCGGTATATGGTCTGGTCGTTGATTTGAGTATGTACACAGATCATCTACGTATACTTCCATACTTTTTCTCAGAAATTCTTTGAATACATGACACATCAGTCGTTGAAAGGTGGCTGGCGCATTAGTGAGCCCGAAGGGCATTACTCTAAATGCATAGATTCCCCATTCGGTCGCGAATGCGGTTTTATGCTGGTCCTCAGTTGCAATAGCTACTTGGTTGTAACCCGAGAATCCATCCAAGAAGCTATAGACCTCCTTGCCGGCAACTCTTTCCAAAAGATGGTCTGTGATAGGTAAAGGGAAACTATCGCGTATGGTTGCTGCATTTACTTTTTTCAAGTTGATACACACCCTTAGTTTTCCATTTTTCTTGGGCACAACCACTAGTGGCGATACCCATTCTGTGTGTTCAATCTCATAAATGAATCCTGCCGCTAGTAATTTGTCAATTTCTTCCTTTATTTTTGTTGCATACACTTCATTATATGTATAAGGGCGTTGTTTAGAAGGTTTTGCATCCGATGTCATAGGGATTCGATGAGCGCATATGCTGGGTTCTACACCCTTGAGGTCTTTGTACGTCCAAGCAAACACGTCTCGATACTCTCGGATGAGTCGTATGAGAACCTCTTCTTCTTCTTCCGATACATCTTTCCCAATGTATGTGCACCTCTCTTCTCCATCTTCTATCGTTACAACAACTTTCTTGGTTTGTTCCTTGTTGTCATAGGCTTCTCCATCCCGGGCCTCTCGTTTAGGCATTTGAGTAGCTATCTTTCTTTCTTCCACTTCATATCTTTTAAAATGTTCCGGAACTTCGAAACGGTCTGGTTCCGGTTCCACTTTACTCGTGTCCTCTCTAGGCTCGTGGATTATTGGGATGGTTTCGATTGCTAAGACTTTTGTTGGTCTTTCTTTTGATTCATTTTGCATGGTTTCTAAATATTGTTCCTCAGAGTCAAACTCTGGTTCCATTTCTATGCTTTCGTATTCTTCTTTCCACTCTTTCTCTTCAATTTCCCCTTCTTCTACTTCTTGGAGGATAACCATGTAGAGGTTCACATCATATCCTTCCTCGTCTATACAATCGTACATCGTTAATACTTCCTCGTTCACACAAACGTCTAATGTGGCTAGGATTTCCATCCAGCCATGTGGTTCGAAGAGTTCATCTGAAAAAATTTGAGGCATATAATCGGGGTCTTCTATCGATCGATAGTTAGTGTGTCCTATTGGCCACATTTGTTTTTTACTCTCCTCCTTCTTTGCTTCTTTGCACATCCACAACTGGACATCCTCGTGCATCCAAGATTGGTCACTTGATCCAGCACTGTGAATGGATAGGTCATCTTCTTCTTTGTGGACTGGATTCCATTGTAATGGAGGGACATCCCGATAAGCGAATGTGTGCAAGTTTATCTTAGTAGTGTTCCCTTGATGTTGGAGATATAATGAATCTCTGCCCCAATCCTGTACTACTCGTAATTGTCTCATGAAGGGTCGTCCTAATATCATCTCATAATTGTTTGCTTTTTCGAACTTACATATGGCTAGTGTGTGTTCAAATTCCACTCCACACGTGGTTAACTTAATTCCTTCCAATATTCCTAGGGGTCTCTCCACATGACCGTCTGCTAACTGGAGCTTCATACGAGTGGGTCGTAAGGCTGGTTTTCCCCACTTTTCCCAAATCTCCTTCGTTGCAATTCCTACCCCAGCTCCTGTGTCTAAGATAGCTTTGGTCATGTACCCATTGTAGATGACAGGTAAACAAGTGTTCCCTTCATCCCCTTCACTGAACTCTCCTACTTTATCGACTGGAACCTGTATTGTGGACTTATTTTCCAGTTCCTTTTCGTTTGATCCTCCATTCTTTGACAGTGGTTTCAATTAATCTGCCATTTGCTTCCATAACTGGGGTTTAATTCTAAGCAAATCTTCCACCGTTAATTGGCATTGAACTTTGGTTTTCTTTAACTCTGTTAAGTTATGCGAACTCTCCTTTCCTTTTCCTGTTCCTTTTCCATGCACCGTGGGTGCTCGTATTACCACTGACTCTCTTTCGTACTCTCCCATATAGTTAGGCAATGTAGAAATGCTTATGGTCTCCTCTCTACCTCTATCGAGTCTTGAGATCTCCTCGTAGGCCTCCTCGAGGTTAGGATGGGGTTGACAGTCTTCCACATCTATTTCATCAAATGGTGGTGGATCGACACCATTCTTCTTCCATTGTTCTTCTCTGATTCTATCCCACAAGTCCTTGGGCCATTCTACTTCTAAGTCTGGTATGGCTGATACAGGGCCATCTTGTGCTGCCTCATGTTCACCTTGGGGATCTTCTTTCCTAAGTTCTTTCTCCTTTGGTTTGATGCATTCTTCATAAGGTTCCTGTGCAATCCTTGTCTCTGGTAGAGTTGGGATAGTCTTTTCTAGGGTTGTTTGTGCTACTTCTATGAGTTTTCTGCATATGGCTAGTCGTTCCTTTTCTAATTCCCCTCTAGGGTAGATTTTTTCATGTTGCTCTATGTTCGGTCCCATTTTGATTCTAGCTTGGTACGCTTTTAGCCACATATCCAAGTCGTCTGGCTTTGGATCTGCTAGAATTGATCCGGGCTTCTCCCTATCTGAGCTAGGTTCAATTAGCTCAGGAGTCTCCTTAGACTTCCCTTGTTCTTTGTGTTTACTTGATTTTTCAATTTGCTTTTTACTGTTTGTGCTCTTGTTCTTTGCCCATTTATCCTTGAGTTTCTCTCGTCGTTCTTTCCATTTCTGAGCTTTTGTGTTGCGGGAATTTTCACATGGATCCTCGGAATCTTCCACTATCTGAGTTGAAGGATTTATTTTCGTGTTGTTTTTTTGTTCCTCTTCTGATTGTTGTTCTTTTTGTTGTTTTGTTTGGGCTCTAGTGATGGCTTTTAGCGGCACTGTGTACTCCTTATCACTTCCTGATTCTTCTATGACCTCTATTACATTGATTGGTGCAGAACCTTGGTTTTTTACTGGATTCTTAGGGCAATCCCTAAAAAGATGTTCTTTTCCTCAATCACTGCAATATCCTTCCCAGATTCTAGGTGGTGGAGGGTTGTATGGTCGAGGGCATTCTCTAATGAAATGGTCTCCTCCACATCTAAAGCATGGTCCTCTCTGTACTGGTGGTCTACTAGGTGGTCTCATGGGTTGTGGTGCCTTAGGAGCTGTATACATTAGAGTGGAAGTCTCTGCTCCATAAGTTTGATCATAGCCTTCATACCCATAGTATGTAGTCTCATAAGCCGGTTCGTATTCCATCATGTAGGCTTCATACGGATAGTACTCACTTGGTAGGGTTTCGTATCCAATGTTTGTTGATTCTATCTGGGTCATAGTCGTGGCTGGTACTATAGCTCTTTCTAGATTTTCTTCTGGTTGCGCATACTTTACTGGTACTACTTGTTGAGGTTGCGGCGGTTGGGGTCCTAGCACAGGTTGTGGTGGTGGGTATGGTGTCTGTTCAATTGGTCTAGGTACTCCCGTCTGTGCTGGATAAGGGTTGTATCTTGGGATCTCTCTGTTCGGGTCTCTAGGTGGATATCCATACGGTCGATACTTAGGTGGTTGGAAAGGGCGTGTTTTCCTATTAAAAGGACAGTTCTCAGTAGTGGGATTAGTGTATTTCTGTTCTATGTGACAGTACCAAGAAGTCCCTTGTTGTTGCTGCCTGTTGTATGGATAAGCTGGTTGTGCACCGCCCCCTCCTCGAACACACAGGTGAGTGGGGTGATCTCCTCCACATAAGCTACATCTCCGTAGCATAGGCAATCTTTGAGCTGGGTGTTGATAAGCTCTTTGCCCCTGTGCCCCTAATTTCTTGGCTAATAGCTCTGCTAATTCTTCCACGTGACTGGGGTTGGAAGAAATGGCACTCCTTGAATCGTCCGATTTAGCGTGGCTGGACTTGCTGTTGAGGTCCTCAGCTAAGTTATCTTCCAAATCAATACACTCCTGAAGACACTCACTCAAGGTTTGTAGTCTTTTCACGTACACTAGTGTTCTTAAGGTTCCGTTAGTGAGCCCATCTAAAAATAATGAAATCATTTTTTGTTGAGTCGGTCTCTCTGTTACTGGGCATCTATCCACGTACTGGTTGAACCTTCTGGCGGCATTTTTCATCGTTTCGTTAGGGTTTTGTTTGAAGCTGTGAATTAGCGACGCTGAATTGTGTTTGATTCCCCTCTTAGTGAATTATCCTATGAATTCTTGAAAAAATTGTTCCATGTTTCCAAACTGATTGGGATCTAAGGGTTGGAACCAGGTCAGAGCTGTTCCTATGAGGGTGAGTCCAAACGCCTCATACTGTACAAAGAAGTCGTCCACTTGTTCCGCTCTTAGGACTTGTTTGAATTCAGCAATGTGATCATATGGTTCTCCTGATCCATCATAAGGGTTTCTTACACACTTAGCCACTTGAATAGGCCTCAGCCTTCTAACTGGTTCAGGTGGTCTGGGCATCACAGGATGAATAGGGACAGCTGGTCGTATTGGTGGCATTCGAGGCTGTCTTCCTATCGGTGGTTGTGGTCTTACTGGTGGTCTGTACTGGTTTCCTATCCCTGGTTGGGTCTAATAGTGTGCTTGTACTCCTGGCGTGGCAAATTGTACATGAGCCTGATTAGGTACGCTCCTATGGCTGGTCTGTCCTGACGCAGTATTTTCTGTTTCTTCTTGATTTCCAAATGGATTTTGAGAGGTTGTTGCCTGCTCTCTCTGAGGAAACACAGGTGTACCCATATATCTTAATCGAGACCTGTCTAAGATACTCACAGGCCAATACCTTCTTTGATCTTTTTCTAGGTATGTGAGTCTAGTCTCATCATCCGGGTCTTTCAATTCATAGAATGTCATGGGGTTCTCTTCTCTCCCTGGGACAGGTGAATCGGTTTGCAATAATAAGTTTGATCCGTGAATCATATAGACTTCTAACAAATAGTCGTCTTGAGGTATCAAGTCACCTCTCAAGACACGTGACACTCGGGATCTACCTCTAGGGGTGGTCACAAACTCTTCTGGTTGTGTCCTTCCTAGGTTTTCAGGGTCTAAGAGTTCCCCTCTTTCATTGATCCTTTCCGGGAATTCAGTTACAATGTAGATGTGGCCTACTTTGTCAACATATGCACCTCCTTCGTATTTAACAGCTGGTCGGGGTACAATTGTGGCATTCTGGGAAGTTACCATCCTGGCCACAGACCTATTTAAGCCATCCAGGTAGATTGGAATATCCTGGGCATTGGTGGATACATACTGCAGAGAAGTACGGTAGTCCCCCTCCATAGTAGTCATGAAGCTTCTCGTTGGTGTGGGACCTTGCATGTCTTCCGAAGCCATAGGTAATTCCTCTTCCGAGTCACTAGAAGTTTCTAAGTAAACAGAGTGGTGATTAGCCTGGGCAGTACTTCCTACTGAAGATATGATACTCCTTCGACTACTTAGAACTCTTCCTGACTTGAAGTTCATTCACTCTCTTAAGTCTCTCTTTATGCTTCTTAGATTCCTCTTGGGTAGCTCACTCAATGACTCAATTAGTCTGCCAAAAGAAGCGTTCACTCTGGGCGATACCCCTTCCTGACGATACTACTCTCGGCAATACTGCACTGACCGCGATACGATACCAGACACCTAGACGATACGATATCAATCTGGTGTCGCGATACTATCCCAGAAAACAAACGATACGACACCTCAACTATGCACGATACGATACCTGAATATCTCGGCGATACGATACTAACGACAGTGTCGTGATTCTGTCCTAACGAACAGACGATACGATACCACCGCGGTGTCGCGATACCAGAATTCTCGAGACACGATACGATCTCAAAAGACCGACGATACGATACCAGAGGTCACAGGCGATACGATCTCACCGTGATGAGTGCGATCGCGATACCAATCTTGGCAACACGATACCACTACGGTGTCGCGATACCAAGATAAGCAACCGACGATACGACACTTGGGGAAGGCCCGATCGCGATACCAAAGTAGTGTCGCGATACCAATGTATCAAGCGATACGATACCAAAGTATTAAGCGATACGATACCACCCGGTAAAGTGAGGTCGCGATACCAAAAACTTAGGCGACACGATACCACAAGGGTGTCGCGATACCAAGTGTTAGTACCCGACGATACGATACCAGGGACCGGTAACGATCGCGATACCAACTCAGTGTCGCGATACCAAAATAGTGTCGCGATACCAAGGCTGGTATCCAACGATACGACACCTCTGGCGAGTGTCGCGATACAAGGGAATTTTGGTATCGCGATACCAAAACTCAACCGATCGCGATACTCAAGCCAAAAGGTCTCCAAACTTGAAAATTTTTATACCCCCTTGCACCTCTCACCCTTCTCCTCACTCCTAAGCCTCTGTCTCTCACAAAATGTACAATTACTCAAAAATTTTCCCCCCCGCGATACTGCGCATTCCTTTTAATCATTTGTTTGTGCAAGTTTAGAGAGTTTTAGGTATTAAATCTTGATGGGAACTCACCTTGGGTCTATCTAGTTTGCTTCTTGAACTCTTGCACAAGTTTTGAAGGCCTGAAGCACGCGATACTGCTCGCACGATACCAGTCGCTGTCGCAGACGATACCAGTGAGCAGTGATGTGTCTAATGAACAAATGTTTTTGGTTTTTATACTTTTTGGACAGAACTTGAAATTTTGGAATTTTTTGGTGATTTTTTGGGGATTTTGGCCTACTCCTACTCCTCTTCTCCTCACTTCTCCTCTCCTTCTAACCTAACCCTAACTCCTTCTTCTCTTCCCTCCTCCTACACTTAAACCTAAAACTTATCACACACACCTTGAAGATGAGAAGTGACAAGTGCTGAAATGGTGGACTACTTGCCAAAGGACAAATTTGCGTCTACAAGTACGATTCGATCACACTCGCTCTATAACTATCATGAAGGCACCTTGGTAGAGTGACTCCCCGACAACGGCACCAAAAACGTGTGTACTTGAGCCACGAAGACTCAAGGACTTGTGCCAATGAGACTATACCTCAATTGCCACACAAGTGCATATAGTGGGTTCTTTAACACACATTTAAATGTCAATCCTAAGGAGTGACTCGCCAAGTGTATGAAGACGTGTGCACACGTGATGGAAAATGAAGTGGTTCAACTATTCACACATGAGAAAAGACTACTACCACTCACACCTACTGAAATACTGGAAGTGTTGCCGCAAGCCTCTTTTCAGCAGTTTTGGTATTTTGAGGTTTTCTCCCAACCCAGAACTCCGAACATAGGCAATAGGGTACTCCTTTTGAAGCTCTCGACGAGACGAATCCAACGGTGGTGGTTTCACTCAATTCTTACCACTCTGCTTCAAGTTATGGCAGAAACAGTGAATTACGGGAGTCACAAACACCCGCGCCATAGCTTCTCCTAGCTTACGCGCGCACTACAGGAGCTCAAAACAAGGAGGAAGGGGTAGACAACAGTCCTACACCTGCATTTCAAGCATAACACACACATACAAGAGCACAATGAAGATCAAAATCAGCAAGAAAGAGGCAAACTCGAAAATTCAGAAGTGCTCCTTCTTCACAATGACAAGAAGTCCTTTACAATGAGTCACTTTTGACTTATATACTAGTGCCCTAAGTTTGGTCCTTTCACACAAGAGACCGGCACTTTATTCACTAAGAGACTAACTTCCTACTATTGTACATGGGTAAATCACTAATCTTCTATGGGGATGCATCTAGAGGACTCCTCTAGTGCATTTACAACGGGAAATATATACAAAAGTGGTTATGATACAAAAGTTGTGTGTCCAAATCAGAAAAATTTTGGGGCCCGTCTTTTTCTCTGCTTTGTGCGCTCTTTAGCTCTGCAACACAGTGGATACACTCTCTGCCCATAGGTAATTTGGCAATTTTTTCTCATTAAGCATAGACCTAGCTATTTCCACAATGAGTCTATTCCTTCTTTCAGCTACCCCATTTTGTTCAGGTGAGTACCTTGTAGTAATCTCCCTTTTGATACCTCTTTCCTGCAAGAAATCTTCAAACTCATTGGAGAAGTACTCTCCTCCACCATCTGACCTTAGCCTCTTCAAGCTTCTACCTGTTTGATTTTCAACAAGTGCAAGATACCTCTTGAAACAATTAAACACTTCATCTTTGTGCTTCATAAAGTATAAAATGGTCCACCTGCTATAGTCATCAATGAAGGATACATAATACCTTGAACCAGAAATGGAAGGGTCCTTGCTAGGTCCCCAAACATCTGTGTGTACCAAGTCTAGGTAGTCTTCATGCATGAAACCTTTCCTTGAATAGGGTAATCTGTGAGACTTACCAAATTGACATGATCCACATTTGTAAATCATGTGTTGCTTGGATACATTAGGTATCCCAAGCACACATTGATCCCTGCACATTTGCTTTAGAGTCCTTTCACCTATGTGCCCTAATCTCTTATGCCATATTTCTAATTCTGAAAGTGTCTGATCCTTGTAATTATATAAAGCAATGTTTTTTGTATCTTCTAGCTCAAATGTAAATAATCAACCTGATTTCTCCCCTTTGGCTATCCTTCTGAATCCATGTTTTGGATCCTCCACATATGCTCCATGTTGTGTGAATCTGACCTGCAAACCTTTCTCCACAATCTGACCAACACTCATTAAATTCTTAGTTATTGTTGGTACATAGAGTACCCTGCTTAATAGGTTCTGATTACCATCACATGTCTTCACATTTCCAATTTTGACAACAGAGTGTTTAGTGTCATCACCTGTTTGTACCTGATGTTTGCCCTTGGGCTCTTCCAAATCAGAAAGTAGTGCCACATTGCCAGCTACATGGTTAGAACATCCTGAGTCAATGTAAAATAAATGATCATCATTTGTACCTATCTTGGAGGTCATATTCATGATCAATAGGGAGTCATCTTGCTCCTCTGTGTAGTTGTTGTAGTCTCTTCTATTTCTGAATCCACCTTGGTAGTTACCATTGTGATTGTTGTTGTAGTTGTTGTTGTATGAATTGTTGTATCCATTGTAGCTTTGGTGTTGATTGAATCTGCCTCTCCCTTGAGAGTATCCACCTCTTGAGTAGCCTCTTCCTCTCTGATTCTTGTAGTTCTTGTAGCATTCATCTGTGGTATGATTGGACAATCCACAAATGTTGCATGGTGATGAGTTGTAGGGTCTCTCCCTACCTGACTTACCTCCTCTGCCTCTTCCTCTAGATGACCTACCTCTCCTTGCATAATTAGCTTGAGAGGTAGAGCCTTCTTCATCCTGTTTCTTCCCTTTACCTTTATCTTTAACTTTATTATCAGTATAGAGAGCAGAGGGATTATTACCTTTTGATTGATCTCCAGCCGTTGTAAAATTTGCTTCATGTGTAAATAGTTGGCCCATGAGTGTTGTGAGATCAGGGGTATGCATGTCCATATATAGGTCCATTGCAGTGGTGAAACTTTCCCACTTATCATCTTCCTTGAGTCCATTTGTCACTTGCCTGACTATTTGCTCCTCTTCAATTTCCTCTCCAATGCTTGCTAGTTGGTCTGCCACATCTTTAATCTTTGTCACATACTCTGAGACTGATTGCTTGGGCTGCTTCCTAAGGGTTGTGAACTCAATCCATAATTGATTCTTCCTAGCCCTTATGTTGGAAGAAAAATAATTTGATAAGGTTTGCCAAGTCTCTTGGGAAGTCTTACAGTTCCTTACATGTGGTAAAAGAAAGTCAGATATAGAGTTTAAGAGATAAGACCTTGCCAAAGCATCCTTTGCACACCATTGGTTGAGCCTTTCATGTTCATCCTTTGTAGGTAGTCCTCTAGTCTTGAATGAGGGCAACTCCTCATCTCCTGATATGTATCCAAATAGACTTCTCCCTTGTAGATAGGTCTTCATTCTCAATGACCAAGCTTGATAATTGTTTCTGTCAAATTTGTCAATGAAGGAAGGGAAACCATCACCCATGATTACCTTATTTGCTCTGATACCACTGTTGGAAGTGATGGCTGGATGCACTCAGAAGATCAGTTGGTGCTGCAAAACCTGCTTCACACCTGCCCCCTTTTCTCTTCAGATATGCTTAGTAGACTCCTTGAGCTTCCATATGACACAAAGAAATCATATATGTACTTTGGAAATGGTTTGGGTAATGATCAAACCAAAACAGATAACTTGGTACTTCAAAAATCAAGAAAAACTTTCTATTCCTGTAGTGATACCTGCTCAGACTTTTACTCAGTGTGACCAGCACACTTAAAATTGGAACAATTCCTTTTGTGAGTATTAAAGTACCTTAGTAAGCTACCAATCACGAGTGGAATCACTTCAATTGATAAACTATGCACTGAGAAACAAGTTTAGCAAAATTCTAATTAGCCCCGACTTTTTAGGAACTCTGCAGACACAGACCAGTGTGCACTTCGAAGCGGATTTCTCCCAAATGGCTGAATGAAATCCTGTGAGCTTGTGTATGCTTGTAGTAGACTTTGAGCTGGTTCCAATGAGCTATATATCTCTTGATTTGGTTCAGTAGATCTTGAGTTATGCTCCTTTGAAGTTGACAGACTTGAAGATGATGACTCAGAGAAAATCAGAGATAGTGAATGTATACTTCTATTGATTAGTGTGTTTGTACAATCTCATTAGCTTGACAAGCATAGCTAATTGAGTTGTGGTGGTGTAGGCTATGGAGTAGCACTAACACACACTCAATTACAATGAAGATATGCCTCGGGGAGTGAGCTAGAATGAGTGAACTCACCGCGACTTTTCAAATGGAGTTTTTATAGGAATTGATTGTGATTTGAATTTCAAATTCAAACTTAGGCTCCCTAGAATCTCTCCACTAAAAGTAGGGAGATATTCTCTCCATTACAACATTCAAATTTCCACGACTAATGAGGTAGGTGAATGACTTCAAGTGATTACAAATAAATGCCAAGTCATATAGACTTTTACAAGGGGTAAAAGATAATAACTCATAAGTATGAGTTCCTATGCCTTATCCTTCATGAAGAGATATCTTTCAAGGGTTCCAAATCCATCTTCAAAGTTCCAATGTTCCAAGCCAATGTGTGAAGGCTTGATATGCACCAACATTCCATAGCCTAATGTTAGATGAGGTTTGTTGGTTATCAATTTCACACTGATCCTTCCTCTTGAAGTCACTCATATTCACTCTTCTATAACCTATTAGGTCACACATCTCATGTATATTCAGATTTCTGCCCATACATCTGAATATGTTTGTTACATTTGTACATTCATTCATCCATCTATTTCTCATCACATAGAGTGGTTGAGAGTTTTGCTCCCACATTGTACATTGAACTTTGGTATATATGATACTATGAGTAAGCGATGGCTTATGTAACGCCTTACACATGTCGTCTATTCTTTCTCTATCTTTGTCTCATCATTTGTATGATTAAGTTGTGGTATGTTCATGTTTTGTCAATATTGAAGATTGCTAGATTTTATGTTGTATATGCTGGACCTATGGAATCATGGACCTGCGATATGCGCCAAGGGCCTACCTCATTTCCAACAATTGGGAGCCAAACTATGACAATATAATGTATGCCAATCCTAACCCACAGCCCCAATTGAGATAGCCAAGATCACAAGGCCCCAAAGGACCATGCTTTAGGTGCCATATAGATCATTTCATAAAGGATTGCCCACATTCTCGGATAACAAGATAGTTGTAGTATTATAACATTAAAGACTTTTGTGTAGAATATAGTAAAGAGCATATCATAAGAGATTGCCCTAAGAACCTTGCTAATGCCTCAAAAAAGATGCCCATAAATGTGATAGGAATTGTGCACACCTCAGATGGATCCACACCTACGTATGTACCTATCCAAGCTATAACGAGAGCCTAGGCACTTTTCAAAAAATCAACAACCTAACCCTTATAAAGTAATTGAGAGAGGCAAAGTTGGTGAGTCTTGTGGTGGAAAAACTAAAATTTTGAAGAATTCATGAGAATGAATAAAGAGAAAATGGACAAAGAAACTCACTAAATTAGAAGGAGGTCTGAAGAAAACTAGAGCCAAAATCCTACAACTAGCTTCACAAGAATCAAATCAGGAGAACCCAGCTGAGAGACCAAGATCAGTTCTAGCTGAACCCAGACCTAAAAATCTAGACATGATGCTTTGAACATATGAGGAAAGATTAAGAGAAGGACCCAAGCTACTTGAATTGAGTAAGAGCTATCCAAGAATACACTTAGAAATTGAGAGAACCAAGCTTTGTATGAAGATGGTAGAATTAGTCTAGACCATGTTTGATGCCTCTGGATATATCAATTGGAATAACATAGCTAAAATTCAAGGACAATTGGGAAGGCTAGAATACTTAATTGCTAGCAACAAGAAGAGGTGTCTATAGAAGAACAAAGACACAAAGGTAAAACATCACCTTTGTCTCAAGTATCCAACATGACATACTGGGAGAACCATTCTTCCATACATAAGTACTCATAGGGATTTTTGAGAGAGATCCAAGAAGAGAAGTGGAGACAAGAGCAAGAAACCCATCCCCCTATTCAAGAGATAGATGACTTGCAAGAACAATTTCCTCAAGATATACCCTCTATTTATGACAATGTAGAGGAAGAACAACTAAGTCAACAAATGGATTTTGAATCAAATTCCTTACAAGAATTACCTCAGTTCATTGGACCTTGGGAAGCTAAGTGTATTAGTATGATAGCACCCACCATAATAGTTAGAAATGAAGAATCTGTAATCCCTAGGAATATTGAATGATAAAGAACACAAAAGTCAAATGTCACCTCACTTTAGAAGAGTTATTGAAAGTTAAACCCATATGTTGGAAGCATGTAGCAAACCAGCTCCCGGATGAAGTTATAACTCACTCTCAAGAAGGATCACACAAGAAGGTGCTAGAAATACCAGTGGAAAGAATTGGAGATATGAGTGAGGGAGAGGAAGGTAGTACCTATCCTCCAATAACCCACCAAGGCTACATCACCAAAGCCATCCTAGATTCAAGAGCCAGAGTATCCATCGCTATCACTGTGTTATGGAAATGTTGGGGTAAACCAGCATTAAGACCCACAAGCATGAAGCTAGAAATGGCCGATGGACACATTGAGAAACCATTAGGCTTACTAGAAGGGATATCTCTTACCACTTTTGGTGTAGAATTTGAACACACATTTGCTATTTGTGATGACTTTGGAAAAAACCATGCTTACAAGAGGATACTAGAAAGACCATTCATGCAATAGTTGCAAATTGTAAAAGATTGGGGACCTAATTCCTTGTACTGCAACATTTAGGAGTGACCACCAAAGTCAATCTCAAGGATTATTCCCATCGAGATGTACCCCCAATACAGCGGAATACCATCCATACGACCTCTGATGAAACAAAATCAGACAAGAAGAAGCCAAACAAGAGCAAGAACAGTTACCTCTTGTTTGGATACCTCTTGTTTGGTAGCCAAACAAGAGCAAGAACAGTTAGAAGCCAGAAATTTAGGTTCAAAATGACATCCACGAACTCTTAAAGATCCTGCTTATGCATCGATATTATTTCCAGATGAGGAATTCGAGCCTCACGGTTGGGCATTTTTTTTAGCTACCATGGATATAGAAATAAACGAAGAACAATGGACCTGTCACTGTGATGAGGATGGATATGACATTTCCATCTTTATGATAGATCCTTTAGAGGAAGAGTGTCTCGTAGAAGAATGCATAGAGGCAGCTCAAGAACTAGACGATACGAGTGACAAGCACCTATCTTCCCTTATCATGGGACCCATCTCCCCAATAGAACAGGAGTATCTTTACTTTGTGGAAGCCACTATCCCCGAAATGGGAAAGGAAAATCAAACCCAACAACCCAAGTTTCACTCTCTAAAGATACAAAAAGTGAGTACAAGAAGAAAAAAAAAGAAGTCACATAAGACAGAGGAAGAAGACACACTCATGGAAGTGCCAAAGAACGTCAAGAAGTATGAAAGATAGAAGAATCATGGTATGGTGTCGTGTGGGAAATTGTGTGCTGAGGGGTGCACACGGGGTGCCAAAAAAATGTGATCCTAACACGTTTTTGACATTCAACTACAAAAATCTACTAGGACTACTCATTCTACTCTAGTTGTTTGTAGCCCACCAATGTTGCCGCGAAGGTTTCAACGAAAGGAGGGGGATGAGAATCGAGATTCTTTCCGTTCAAAGGAATATGATTTAAACCCAATCACAACTCATAAATCAAAGTTATGAGCTTTGATCACATGAAAGAGACAATAGGCTGAACCAAACAATTTAAAATTTCTTTTGTTTTACAATTATATGCATAGTCATATCTTCGATGGGGTATTGTTCGCATATAAAATGAAAGTCGGACCCTTCTCTCCTTTCATCGCATTCATATTTGAGTACCAAAGGAAACCTCAACAATGTTACAAACAACAACTTCACATTTATTTATAACGTTGAATGAACCTTTGGTTAGAACGACCGACAATTGTATGGAGACGATTTCAACACAACTTTTCGAGTTCTTGAGCGCTATGAATGTTCATGGCACTTAAGTCAAGTCCCACCTGTATTCAACAATCAAATGTACGTAACAAATGGAAAGAGTCTCAAGCATAATACTTATTGTACATGTGTGCCATACAAATCCTATTGTGGGAGACTATGCAGTGTATGTACTTTGAATGTTTGCTTAAAAGTTGGCAACAAAAAAAATAAAACATAAGCAGTAATAGCAATTTTGTTCCCTGTCTACGTTATCATTTTGTTTACAACATTTCGAAGCTTACATTTTCTAGTCTCATTCATACATAAAGGTAGGAAGTTAAGAAAATTAGGAAAGGTTTAAAAGGAAATTGGGTGGCCCTTTTGTTTCGTCCTATGTAACGAGTGTTTACAAATCAAACATTCCTGTATACAAACAAGCTGAGTATAGTGTGTCAACAATTTGCATTATCACAATTTCCGAAATGAGTTTATGAATCGTCACAAAACAGTTCCAATGTAGTTGAAGCATTTCCTTAAGATATTTCAATAGTCGACATCTACATACTTCGGCATGGTCATACATAGACCCCTTTTTTATGAAGCTATGAGTACCACTAGTATACTCCATTAGACCAAAGAAAAGAACCTCGACAATAGATCTATTGCAGATGCATGTTTTGATTTCTTCTGTCAAGATTTTATTTTCACAACAATGATTGGATTGATTCAAACAATTATGTAGTCACCGCAGCATCATCAATAGATAGATATTAACCAAAGGTCAATGAGGAAACAAAGGGGAAAGGAAAAACAACTCCCTTGGAATTCACATGGAGAGCAGCAATCTATCATGCCATATGGAAAAAAAAAAAGTCTGCAGACATATGATTTGACTATTCACACAAAAAAAAAAATGACATGGATCATCAAGATATAAAGGCTTCATACGTTTTTCGCTAATCTTTGACTCCAAAAGCATTGAACAGAACACATTATTTGCAATCATGTAAAACTTCTATTGTTGAAGACGTTCCAACACAAAAAACGTCCCATATAATCTCTGATTTTCTGAAAGTTGCAACAGCATGCTTTGTGAATGATCGCGTCCAACCCATTTGCTTCCCAAAATCAAAAAGTGGGCCTTTAATTTCCTCTTCAGCTTTTCTTTTTTTCTTTGAAGACTGTCGCTGTGCTTCGCTTCCTATTTCTTCCTTCAAAACTCTCTCAATGAAGAATTGCAAGTTATTTTATGCTCTTCGCCTTTCTTTTGTGATTAAACGGCATGCATAATAAGCTCCGAACTCAAATGCTATTATCGATCTTCAACGGTCACGAAAAAGAAATCCAGCAGTATCGTGTTGAGTAGATGTGTTGGCTACACATGAACTGCTGTCCAACATTGATCGATCAGATTAAAACCTTGGTAGGGTCAAAGAATACACTGGAAGCTAACACTCTAATAACACCATCATTCAGCGCATCTTTCAAACCATCATCATGCGATCAAATCTTCATCACAGTGCCTCTGTCATACGGTCCTCAAAGATCAGCAGCAAGACTCTTCAGCTGCATAAATATGAGTTAACTGTCCTCCTCAACAATGGTCCCTGTCTATACCCTCCATAGCATGTGCGCAAATTCTTCAGCAAACAAAAAAATTTGAGTACAAAATCTCATAGTGAAAGGGGTAGTTGCATATTTGTTTGACCATTTATCCATTCGTAGCAACTGTATCTTTAGAGTCCCCTTTAATCTACTGTTCTGCAAAAGCAGAATTTGGCATCTTCCTCTCCTTTCCTTCTCCAATCCGTCAGAAAATTCTCTTCTCTCTCTCTACCAGCAACACCGGTTACTTCACAAATACATAGCAAACTCCAACTATAATCCATGCGTTTTCATTTTCTTTGGAAGCTGAAGGACCATCTCCTTCGAACCATGAAGTCTTGTGTTCTATTTATCGCGCAAAGCTCTCAAGCCAACCATCAACTCTTTGAAAAGCTTGCACGGTCTGCTTTCGTCATCTCTTTATATGTCTGATATGCAGACTCGAACAGAAACCTGTTGCATTTTCTAAATCTCTAACTCTTCTTTAGTCATGCAAGATTCCACCGTGAAGATTACGTAGAAGCCATGCTAGTCTTCTACATCCCGCACCATCTTATTACATAGTTTTCAAAGACACCATAGAAAGTGGTGTTGAAAAAATCAAACCATGAGCTCAGAGTCAGAAATATCCCTACATGTCACGCAGACCATTGAGTTAGTATTCAAAGTAAAATGTCACCTTGATTTTCTTTTGTATGATCTTCGGCATAACTGTAGTTGAACTTCCTTCGCAGCTTCTCGGCTCAACAAGAATTTAAAGATGATTTTCATAGGCTCGTTGTCAATCCGGGCATGTCCTCCAAAGCTCCAGCCACGCTGAAGTGAATTATATCCATGTGGGGTAGCTGTCCTTCTCTATTCACTCCGCCCAGAGAGTTCTCTTTTGCTGACTGTCGTGCGAAAAAGTTTTTGCTCTTCTTCTGGTCACTTCGTTTTTGGCCACTTCCGCCTTCCTGTGAGAGCAACCACCCTTGAAAAGAAACTAGAGCAGACCCCAAATCTCCTTTGCTCCCCGCCGGAAAATATCCACACGTCCCTCCCAAGTGCTAAGCTCTTGCTTTTTTTATCAAATGCTTCCAAAGCGCGTCAGCAAACAAAAAGCTTCTATACTAAATCATTTATTTCCTTTTGCAAAGAAATCGGGCTTCAAACCTTTCAATAGTAACGAACAGTGTTGTATTTTGACGGTCTACCATGCCCATCAGTTTTGATGGTTATCTACACAATACACCTGTATTTTATATTTTTAATGTATTTTTTTAAGGTCATATACTTATTTTAACTGTATTTTACAGTAAAAAATGGCCAAAACGGGCAATACGTCCGTCAAAAATCAACACTGGTAACGAAGAGCTCCCATTCTTCAAAGATACTACTTCGAGAAAAAGACATGGCATCTAGAGTTTCCACTATATATGCATGTTCGATCTACGTAGTCTTTCCGATTCCCTTTCAAATATGGATCATGAGGAACAGAGATCATATGAAAATTCACAACCATAATGTTTACGAAAGATGATGATGATTGGCACTACACAGTCTTCTTACAAGCTTGAGATCAAAATAGTGGAGATAAAATCTACACGACATCCACCCCCTCCAAACCTGTGTGGCCTCTAGACACACCACCATAGAATATGGTGCATGTTTCTGCAACATATCTAAAAAGCAAGTATAGTGAACAAAATAAAGTGCATGGGTTATCAAGCATTGTGTCTATGCACGGCCATGTAGTGGGCCCTATACATGCATACTCTAAGTGCATCAAAAACATAATGGGGCAATAAAAGAGGTATTTGGTGTTTGATGACGATATTTCTCACTCATTCTAAAGCTCAAATTTTCTTGATGTATTTTCTTCATCACAGTGCCTCTGTCATACGGTCCTCAAAGATCAGCAGGAAGACTCTTCAGCTGCATAAATATGAGTTAACTGTCCTCCTCAACAATGGCCGATGTCTATACCCTCCATAGCATGCACACGAATTCTTCAGCAAACAGCCAAATTTGAGTACAAGATCTCATAGTGAAAGGGGTAGTTGCATATTTTTTTGACCATTTATCCATTCGTATCAACTGTATCTTTAGAGTCCCCTTTAATCTACTGTTTAGCAAATGCAGAATTTGGCATCTTCCTCTCGTTTCCTTCTCCAATCCGTCAGAAAATTCTCTTCTCTCTCTCTAGCAGCAACACCGGTTACTTCACAAATTGTCATATTAGGGATGCACCCCTCCTTGGGTGAGGTGGCATAGATGCCACTTAGCATCAATTGAGGCACTATGTCCTAGATGGTAGAAGCAAGGAATGGAATAGGGAACAATCTCTTATGAGTTTATGCTTGGGCGTGGCTAGGAGGACAGAAGAATGTAACTCTGTGTGTGCATCGTTGGTAGCAAGAGAAGACAAAACGGAAGCTTCGCGCACGAGCGCGACAATGGTATCAGAGCCTGGGAGACGACAATCATGCAGCTGCGCGCTCCAGGAATCGATCTCCTCACCCTTGGATGGAAGGGGTCTGATCTATCCACGAGGCCACAGAAGTTCGTTGTCAGACAGTCGATAGCGCCAATACAAATTTGTTAGACTCTGCAGTAGAGAGCCGTACGTGGCTTGAGCTGTTCCGGGTTCTCAGGACTATTTATACAGACAATCAGTACACGTGCATCAGCAGCAGTTATTTTTCCTATTATATTTTCTTCAATTATCTGTGGTGGCGATTGTCGAGTTAGAATCATCTGAGGTTACACACTTTGTGTTTCACAGGGTACCATAGTTGGAATACCTGATTGCGCACATGAAAGGTGAAGACAAGCTCATGTGCATACGTGAAGAGAGTGAGAGAGTGAGTTCGATTATGACTCGCATCCAAACTTGGAAAGATTGGGATGGCAGAGCAGTGCGTCTGGCGCATCAAAAGTACAGGCTAGAATCGGAGGGTTAAAGTTGTAATGGATTGTTTGAAGTTTCTCAACACTGCACCTGTCTTTTCTTGCTCTCCTCGACATTAACCATACAAAAGCACTGGCTATTCAAAGAATATGAATTGCTGCTAGCAATAAGGATTCTATTTCCATGAAGCGGCAACAGCAGATCTCCTCATGTTTTTGGCCTAAACTTGTTCGCTAGGACCTCCAAATGTGTCATGTTATTGTTTTTGAGAGGATGGAGATTATAAGATCTAAGCGACATACAGATATCGAAAAGCATATCAAGGACAATGCTCAAGGTCTTGAGGAGCTGGTAATTTCATCGAGATTGAATGAGGGAAGCATTTCTGAATCCTTCTTCACTTTCTTTTGACTTCCTAGATATTTACATAACTTTTATGCATGTTCACTCATAGGAGGCTTCCGCAAAGCATTTAAATGGTGTTATATTTTTGTCTATTTTGTTTAATAAGAACACACATGTATGTGCGGTTGAGCATGCAAAGTATGTATATATTTGATGGTTTGCAGGAAATACAAGGTTATGCAACACAGATTGTGTTGCTAGCATTTTATGTTTTTGCAGGTTATGGAGTCCACATATAAGTTTATGGCGTGCATGCCATGGGCCTGTCAAGCCCTATGTCGTTCGGTGGCCTTTGTGCCACTGAGCTTATGGTAAAATTTTTTGGGATTCCATTTCCTGGGGAAATGCTGTCAAAAATTTCCCCCCCTCATGGCGTTATATACGCACTTGCCTTTAGGCAAGAAGGTTATGGCATGGTAACATGCCCATTCTGCAAACTTCAATAAGGTGTAGGCATGTTTATAAGCATGTATTTGATGGACTTAGGACCATCATAGTAGTATATATAAGGCAACTTCAGTAGTAACAGGATCCCTACACAAAATCCTTATGGATTTAGACTATAGGATTGTTAACAGAAGGAGCTACACCTTCACCATTAGTAGTGTGCACAAGCAATCCTATAAGTTTAGGAAGTTGCATAGAGGCACGGGAGATACATTTAGGATAATCTCCAAGGTAGTGAAGATTTATTTATCTTCACAAGAGTCTCACAGTAGAATTAGGAGACTATGAGGTATCATGATGAATACCCAAAGAGTGACTATTTTCACTCATGCACATCACTTGACCGAGTAGTGAAGCATTTTTGCTACACTACTAAGGAAACCAAATAGATGGTGTAATAAAGTAAGTCTATGATCCAAGGGTCTGGCCGGTTCAGACAGATCTGAAATCGGACACCGTTTGGTCATCCGTGTGTATGACCAAAGATCTCGAGTTTTAGACTTACTAGGAGGTCTTGTGCTCTTGTGAACAAGTGATCCACTTAGCTTAGTGGTTAAGTCTCAAGGATGTGAAGGAGGAGGTCTTGGGTTCAACCCCCATGGGGTACATGGGGAGAGTGTTTTGCCCAAAGAGCTCTAGAGCCTTCTAGAAGCATCCACTTGAGTTAACTCGAGTTGACTGGGACACTTGGCGCACATGTAGTTACATGGCTGACACTTGGATGGTTAGTATCCACCTGCCCAAGAAGGCAGTCCCCTGGAGAGAGCTATATATAGAGGCATTTGGTTGGGAGGAGAGTCATCTCTCTAACATGTGGTGGTCGTAATCCTTGTTCTATTGCATTGGTATCAGAGCCTTCTATTTCATGTGAGATCATTCTCCTACTATGTTCATGATGAATTTAGCGTTGGGAAGGAAGATGTTCCAAGTAGAGGATCTTAATTGATTCATGAACTCTTCCCAAAATACACATAAATTCATATTATATGATAGGTCCAAGGAATGATGCAGGCAAAACCTCTTTAGGATATAAAAGTTTTGCCAAGATATAAAGGTACCAAGCTTTTATAAATTTTCATCCCAAGGGGTGATGGAAATCAAAGGTTAAACCTCAACATCAATTGATCCTTGACGTCAATAAAAGGATGTTAGGTTCCATAGTTGCATCTCTGGTAAATGATGCAACTAGCTAAGCAATCTTTAGGAAATAATATAAGTTCCTAAAGACTTGAAGCAAGTGTGAACTTTTTATTTAGGAGTAGAAAGTTCCAAGAAATGGATCTTGAATCCATGAACTTCTCCTAAACAAGTTATAAAGTTCAAAGTGTTCATAGTTGCATTACTATTGGATCAATCAATAGATGCTTGGACTTTAAACATAATTTTGATTGGTGAAATATGTTTAAAGGACTCTAGTAACATCTGAAGATTGACCAATAATAATGAGTCTTGTATCAAACTCAAGAATAGAAGTCGATATCACATAAATGAAAGTTCAACTTAAACTTTCATACTGGCAAATGTGATATTTCGTCTCTAGTTTGATACTCAAGAAATGAATACAATTGAATCAGTAAATTTTTTGGATATTATTTGAAAGAAGTTCTTTCAAATGTTCTTTTTACAAATGATTCCAAGATGAATCATTAGACTGGAAAGCAAAAAATTCCAAGATGAATCATTTGCTTCAAATTATAGCCTAGTATTACTTGATAGGAATCAAAAAGTTCTTGAAAGAAAAATCTCCCCAGACGTGAGACTAGCATCTTTCAAGAAAAGTTATAGAGTAAGTAGTTCCCAGTAAATCCCTAACCACTAGTTTTGGTATTTAAGTCCAAATAAGTGATATAACCTTAAGGTATATCAAAGATTCTTAGCTTTGGAATCTGAAAAGCATTAGAAAATGCTTGGACTTGTGTAAAGGGAAAGATCTCTAAAATCCTGCAGGTAAGCAAAGAAGCTTAAAGATAGTTAAAGAGATCTTAAAGATAAAGACTACGTCTTTACTTTTATCGCAAGATCAACCAGACTTGATCAATCTTGGCCATGATTGTCCAAGTAATGTGCGATTAGAACTACTTTGTAGATTGCCCCAGTATTGGCAATAAAATTCCTTTTTGGGAATTATTCACTCAAGTTCCATTTATTCGATGGAAAACTGTGAAAAAGAGTAAGTTGTTCCAAGTCTGAACAGAGAGTAGTAATTCCAAGTATGTATTCTGCAACCATGAAAATGGTAATTAAGTCTATGGAAGGTAAAACATAAGTGTTTACCTATCCTTAAAGGGATTTTGGTACAAATCCAAAAAGCATGAGCGGATGCTTAAGACTTAAGCAGTAAAGAGATTCCTAAATAAAGTCCCCGGGGTAGGTACCTAAAGCAACAGTAAAGAAAGGAATCTAAAGACAAGAAGTCAAAAGCTCTTGTCGCTACAAAATTGGTCAAGGGTAAACTAATTGAACTTGAATTCGAGAAAATTCAAGAACTTGGAATTCTGATTGATATTCTGTCAAAGAGGTTTTCAAGTTTCCAAGGCAAAGCACATGATTCTGAGGTGATCATGCAAAGGAATCAAAACCTAGGAAAATCTAGTTAGAGGTAATGCCTGAAACTTCCAATTCTTGTAAAAGAATTGAAGAAATAAGGTACTCTATCAAGAGATGTTTAGACTTTAGGATAAGAATCACCCACACATTAATGTGAATATAAAATAGGGTGGTATGGGACACCAGATTTTATACTCAGATTGATGTAGGAAAGATGGAATGGGACATCGGACCATGGGATGATGATTATCTTTTAGTCCTAGTTTGGATTTTGAAGTTAGGTTTCATCCTCAAGGGAATTAAGACTTCAAGAAAAGTTTAATTCGTAAAGGATGAAAGTAGTATCTTACGATACTTCTAGGTAACTTCAAGATCAAGGAAACTGAAGATATGAAGTAAGTAACTTCCAAGATCTTCTAAGAACACTTCAAGCTTAAGTGTTATTGATCAGAAATATTTGATAAATTTCTGAAAGAAGTTGGACTTTGATTTTGAGTTGATCTTTTCAACTAAAGATTTAATTGACTAAGTCAAGCATCAAGTTCCTAGTGTAACTTGATAAATTCACTCTTTCGACTCAAAGAAATGCACAAGAATTGCATTCACGATTAGGAGTCAAAAAGAATGAATGTGACCTAAACTTAGTCTCAAGTGAAGCATTATTTGCATACGAAACTCATCGACAGAACCTCAGTGGGTCGACACACTGATGTTGGTTACCACACTAGTATCTTGTGGTTGGATGATGTTTTTGATTTTCTTTGTATCTTTTTGAGAAACTAGCTTATTTCTCTTAAAGATAAAAACAATGCTTCAATATCTTGCTGAAATAGATCTTTGAAAAGTTGAAGTCCTGAGTCATCTAGTCTTTGACTCATAGCAAGTTTATGTATGTGCGAAGTTTGAATTGGTTGTACAAAGTCTTAGTTATCTCTTTCCGCTTTCCAAATCTTTTGGAATTGACTCAGATATGGTATCTGATTCCTTTTGCAAAAGACCAGGGCTAGCCGGTTAGAATTAGATAACTAACTTGAACATCCTAGATAGATGTTATGTACAAGAACCTTTTCAATCTTCAAAAGATGATAAGTCTAAGAAGACTTATTCATTTGATTTTGCTTCAAGTTATAGCATAAATAATTTCCTAGAGTCCAGTATACTCTAGAATCAAGAAGTTAGGAATTGCTCATTAGATTGACAATTCCCAAGAACTTTCAGTTAAAAGTCTTTGAGAAAAGTGTCCTAAGTTGGACAATTTTCATTTTGAATTTGAATTGGTGAAGTTAGTATGGTTGATTCCACCGGAATGGTAAACTTTCTCCTACAGTTTACATAGGATTTTTTTCAACTCATTGGGACAAAGTAGTCCTCTAGTCGGGTGAAAAAATCAATTAACTGTTAGATAAAAGTAAACCATTGAACAGACATCTAAAGTTAGATGTATGGGACAACCACACTTCAAGTTCTCCAAAACAAATTCAAGTGAATCAAGAATTCTCAAAGTCTTGCGAGGGATAAGAATCCCACCTTCATTACTAAGCCCATGCACCAGTTATGCCTAGAAATGGACTAGTAATTTGAATCCACCTAATTCACATGTTTGTGCCTAGATCGCACATCCAGAAACTGTGAATTAGCCAGGGATATGTGTTTAGATCCACCTTTATTATTCATTCACTATTTTGTACTTTGACTAGTTTATCAAAGTGCAAAGCGAGATAGTGTTTAGAATCATTTGGGCAAGGATGCCACCATAGAGATGAGACATGTTCTTCCAGTTCTAGAACATGACCATGTTCTTCCAGTTTTAGAACATGAGGCTCGGGGGTTGCCTACAGTATGTATATAGCTCTATTTTCGAGGACGAAAATCTTTTCCAAGGGGGGAAGAATGTAATAAAGTAAGTCTGTGATCCAAGGGTCTGGCCGGTTCAGACAGATCTGAAATCGGACACCGTTTGGTCATCCGTGTGTATGACCAAAGATCTCGAGTTTTAGACTTACTAGGAGGTCTTGTGCTCTTGTGAACAAGTTATCCACTTAGCTTAGTGGTTAAGTCTCAAGGATGTGAAGGAGGAGGTCTTGGGTTCAACCCCCATGGGGTACATGGGGAGAGTGTTTTGCCCAAAGAGCTCTAGAGCCTTCTAGAAGCATCCACTTGAGTTAACTCGAGTTAACTGGGACACTTGGCGCACATGTAGTTACATGGCTGACACTTGGATGGTTAGTATCCACCTGCCCAAGAAGGCAGTCCCCTGGAGAGAGCTATATATAGAGGCATTTGGTTGGGAGGAGAGTCATCTCTCAAGCACGTGGTGGTCGTAATTCTTAGATTGTTGCAGATGGGATCACAAAGATGGGTTTCATAAGACAGCATCGACGGGTGCTATGTGATTCAAGTGATGGTTAGGAAGGCCACAGGCATGGCACTGGCTCTATGACTCAGAGCATAGATCCCTTACTCAGGAATAGTTGGGGTACCCAATACATACATATGTATCTTGGGATCTACAGAGAGGTACTTAGACCTAGTCTTGGTACCTAGGAACAAGTTGGTTTGGAACAGAAGGGGATATCCATTGTCACATGGTTGACTAGAACCAAACTAACTAGTTCGAGGACATGGGACTCATTTGAGTCCACTGATATGATTCTAGGATATGGGATTCATTAGAGTCCACCTGCATATTCCATTACATATGTATGGAATATATATATTCGGTTTAGTGTAGGTATGGCAACATGAATTGGAAGAAGGTTCCACTGGTATGGGACGGTGGAAATGACTTCCCTTTGAGCACTCTTCTTCTATGGCCAAGAAGAAAAGGACTCATCATTCATGGCGTCATGTCTCACTAGATCAGAGGAGAGCTCTTAGTAGACATCTCCTTAGGATTGGGAGTTATCCTTCATAGTTTAGGGAAGATTTATTCTTCCAATAGAGAATGTGATAGGTGATTTTATCACCATTGGTATCACATACTCATTTTTCAGTTTTTCAGGAAGGATAATTCCATCAGTTTGATTGGATCGTATAGATCCATGCACAGAGTATGGTTGGCAGAGATAGTTCTTCACTATGGATACACATGTGTTTACGGTATCATATCACATCATTGCTGACCATTTTAGTAGAGGGCTTTGACCCTTGTTAGGAATTTATTTTCTCCACTCTTCACTATATACACCTTCATTAGTTAGGGGAGATCTATTCTCCATTTTCATAGGAATAAGTGTAATGAGGGATTATGCATTAGCTATGGAAGAGAGGACTAAATAAATTCATGAGTTTCTCTCTTAAGGAAAGGAGAAAGTGGGAATCAGCTCAGAGATCCATGAGAGATCTCATTCTAGCTCAGAGGTCTCACTTAAGCTCCTATTCTTTCAAAGAAAAAAAAAAAAAAAGAAAGGAAAACATGATTTCTTCATAGCAGAAGAATAGAGTATGTTTTCCTTTAGAGAGAAGAGGTGTTTAGAAAACATCTCTTAGTTTATATTTCAGAAGGAATTTGTTTACTCTACTTGTCAATATAATTTCCTTCATATGGGAGTATGATTCTCCACTATTTTGGAAGGCAAAACATGGAGAACTTATGTGCATGTTCTCAATCATGGATGAGTAGAGCTAACGGATTCAAAAGAATCTCTTGCAAAGGGAAAGGGAAAGTGGAATAGATTCCACTACCAGAGCTCTTTTCCTTAGAGGAGATTACAGAGAGAGATATAGAGAGAGTTTTACTTTCTCATTTTTGGTTGTCTAGATAGAGGTGGCACTCTTCTATCAAGATCAGTTAATCATGATGGTTAGATTGAATCTCACTTGTAGACTCTAGAGAGAAGTAGTTATGTTTATTTCCAGTGATGGTCCTTGACTAGATGAGATAATCTAGTTATTGACATTAGTGAGACTGGGAATAGAGTTATGACTTCTCTCTTTAGGGGTTTCCAGGAGATAGGGATGTATCTAACCTATTTGGATATCAAACTCTTAGTTGGTGTTACATCATGAGTATGATGAGTAAACATCAGTTAGGAGGAAGGGTACTTAGGGATTATCTGAATCTCAAAGGGAATGCTTTCTGCATTCATATGGCAAACTACAGGGAAGAGAAATATTAGTGTTTGCACTACTGCTAATAGATGCTCTTCCAATAGAACTTAGTCCACAGGTAATGGACTAAAAACCACAGACTTCTTGGTTGGTGAAATGTAGAGATTGCATATTACCACCATGAGCTCGATCATAGATTTGCATAGTTCACACGATAGTTTAGATTAAACTATTACTTGTGATTACACTCAAGGTTAGGAAGACCTAGAGTGGTATGAGGGCAATCTATCATTTAGCCTTAGATGGGTTTGATGTCACTTGATATGGGACTTTGTTCTATACTTCAGAGGATTCTATGGTTTATTATCTCCATTATTGTATGGTCAAGCTTATGAGCTTGGCACTTTGCACTTGCTTTTCATATTATTTCTCCATAGAGGATACATCATGTGGACTTAGGTCATTTGGATGATGTTGTATGTCATGGGAGTGATAGTTTGAAAGTTAAGTGTATATGGAAAATAATAGACACCACTCAGACGGTTTCCCACCTTTGAGATGATCTCATATGAGACTTCTTAAGGGGAAGGATATAGGGAAACAACACACAGAGATGACCATGTACATAGAGTACATGGGGTTCAGGGGAGTCCGAGCATTTTATTCTACCATTACGGACATTTCATTTCCATTTTTGAGGACAAAAATGCTTTCAAGGGGGAAGGAAATGTCATATTAGGGATGCACCCCTCCTTGGGTGAGGTGGCATAGATGCCACTTGGCATCAATTGAGGCACTATGTCCTAGATGGTAGAAGCAAGGAATGGAATAGGGAACAATCTCTTATGAGTTTATGCTTGGGCGTGGCTGGGAGGGCAGAAGAATGTAACTCTGTGTGTGCATCGTTGGTAGCAAGAGCACACAAAACGGAAGCTTCGCGCACGAGCGCGACACAAATACATAGGAAACTCCAACTATAATCCATGCGTTTTCATTTTCTTTGGAAGCTGAAGGACCATGTCCTTCGAACCATGAAGTCTTGTGTTCTCTTTATAGCGCAAAGCTCTCAAGCCAACCATCAACTCTTTGAAAAGTTTGCACGGTTTGCTTTCCTCATCTCTTTATATGTCTGGTATGCAGACTCGAACAGAAACCTGTTGCATTTTTTAAATCTCTAACTCTTCTTTAGTCATGCAAGATTCCACCGTGAAGATTGCGTAGAAGCCATGCTAGTCTTCTACGTATCGCACCATCTTATTACATAATTTTGAAAGACACCATAGAAAGTGGTGTTGCAAAAATCAAGCCATGAGCTGAGAGTCTGAAATATCACTACATGTCACGCAGACCATTGAGTTTGTATTCAAACTAAATGTCACCCTTGATTTTCTTTTGTATGATCTTCGGCATAACTATAGTTGAACTTCCTTCGCAGCTTCATAGGCTCAACAATAATTTAAAGATGATTTTCATAGGCTCGTTGTCAATCCGGCCATGTCCTCCAAAGCTCCAGCCACGCTCAAGTGAATTATATCCATGCGGGGTAGCTGTCCTTCTTTATTCAATCCGCCCAAAGAGTTCTCTTTTGCTGACTGTCGTGCAAAAACGTTTTTGCTCTTCTTTTGGTCACTTCATTTTTGTCGACTTCCTCCTTCCTCTGAGAGCAACCACCCTCGAAAAAAAACCAGAGTAGACCCCAAATCTCGTTTGCTCCCCATCAGAAAAACTCCACACGTCCCTCCCCTCAAGTGCCAAGCTCTTGCTTTTTTCATCCAATGCTTCCAATAGCAAACAAAAAGCTTCTATACTAAATGATTTATCTCTTTTTGCAAGGAAATCGGTCTTCAAACCTTTCAATATTAAATAAGAGCTCCCATTCTTCAAAGATACTACTTCGATAAAAAGATATGGCATCTAGAGTTTCCACTATATATGCATGTTCGATCTAGGTAGTCTTTCCAATTCCCTTTCAAATATGGATCATGAGGAATAGAGATCATATTGAAAATCTCTACCATAATGTTTACAAAAGATGATGATGATTGGCACTACACAGTCTTCTTACAAGCTTGAGAGCAATATAGTGGAGATAAAATGTACACGACAACGGATGCTTAAATGAGAAGCAAGCATTGGATAAGTATACAATAATCTACAGAAAACCAAAAAAATAATAGTCACAACCGAAGAAAGACAAGAAAAATACACCTACATAGGGCATGATTTCATGGAGGAGGAAGAAGAGGAGTTAACTGACCTATTGCGAGAATATAGAGATGTATTTACATGAAGCTACAAGGACTTGAAAGGTGTAGACCTAGATATATGCTCCTATAGAATCTCTACCCCGATGCCGAGCCTTTGAAGCAAAAACAATATACTTATAATTATACTTATGCCGCAAAAGATTAAAGAGGAGATTGATCGTTTGATGCAAGCAAGATTCATTTATGAAATTGAGCATACCAAATGGTTATCCCCCATTGTGGTGGTGCCTCAGAAGAATGGAGAATTGTTCATGTGTATTAACCTTAAAGAGGTTAATGCCACCACATTTAGAGATAGTTTTCCCTTCCCCATCACGGGACATTTATTGGAAGGATTTGTGGTGAAGGAAGTCTACAACTTCCTTGATGGACAAGAGCATTAGTGGACTAGCCATGAATTATAATCAAGAATAATGGACTTGGAATGATTAAGAGAAACAAGATGAAAGCTGCAGCGGGCATATATGCGGCCAAGACACGACAAAAGGCCTATTTTGATTCACACTTGAAAGACAATGAATTAAAAGAAGGTGACTTCATTCTAGTGTATAGATTGAAATAGCACACACGGAAGCTAGAGAAACATTGCTATGGACCTATGAGTATTTATGGACTTTCGACAAATGGGGTGGTACAATGAGCCACACTAGCAGAAGAGATAATGCCTAATTACTTTAGTGACTTTAGAGTGAAGATTTACCAAGAACCTCTTACCGATGATATGCTTAGATGACTCACATTGGCAAAGAAGCATAAGGAGGAAGAAAAGTGAATCTGAGAGGAAGATCAAGCAAAATCTCTAGTAGGCATTAAACACATGAAACTAAGAACACAAGGACTAGGGAGAAAACATTATAACCATCCTGCCAAAATACCTATATGCCCTATGGCCATGTGTCAAGAAAACTCAACTGCTCATCTCAGCATAGTGGATAGGAGACCATTCATTAAAGTCATGCTAAAAAAAGGTAACACACAGCAAGAGCTTAGAGCTTTAATTGCGTCAAGTGTTGCGACTGGTGCGATTAGGTGTTCACACCGCAAGAACTCAAGACTAGAAGTGTGGCCAATTGAGGCATACCTCATAGGGCTAGGAGGCACAGAAACCCTTTGCATGGGCAAGGTGGACCTTCCTATCCTCATACATGAGATGATCATGATTGTGAAACTCCTAGTGTGCCATGATGATGATGATCAGATAGAACCCCTAATCCTTGGCCAAGATTGGTTATATGATCACCTAGTGGACCTAAATCTTTGACAAGGTTCCTTATAGATCAGGACCATAGACTAGCAGCAAGTGATACGCTTGACTTCCCTAACAATACCCCACCTGAGGAATGTAACCCCAAACCCTATGAAATGAATGTGAAGGAGGACTGAAAGATCTTTGGACAAGTCATTTAGATAAGTCACATCGATTCAATTTCAACCCAGGAGGATTTGGTGATGGATAGTTACCACTTAGGAGGACATCAAGAGATCTTCCCTAGTATTTGTTTGCAAAGGAAGGAGTCTACATCAGTGTTGAGGTGGGATATATCAACAGATAAAAGGGGACGATAGTCTCTAGTGGCTCATCTTCCATATTTTTTGTGGTCCGGCCTAGATCTGTTGTACAAAATTCCTCATTTCTTGATGGGTAGGTCATGCAAGTGTTGGACCTCCCTTCTTTTCCAAAGAAGAGTGTTGACAATGTTGGTGTAGGACAATCACCAATTGATGTTTTGACATGGAAACGAAGTCAAGATTTGAAGGAAATATTCAAGTTGTGAAGCAAGGAAGAAGTATACATTCAGAAGAGGAAGACATGTACACATATGTACAGATAGTTCACTTATATCTTTGAGAAGTCATAAGGTTGTAAATTTTTGTATATATATACTATGAAAATTTTAGGGCAAATAGAAGAGAGCATGAGAATAGAATAATCAAGAGTTTTAAGAGTCATTAGACATCTTAGAAGTTAGTTGAACTCTATCTCATCATTCAGTTGCAAACTCCTTCAGAAATGAAAGATTTTTGGGCCCGATGTTTCTGCATTTTCTCCTTCTGTGTTAGATCTTTTGTGAAATGCTTTTGTACAAGTCTAAGTCTATAGGTGATTGACCTGTGTACAAATTTTCAGCTTCCAATTGTGATCAGGCTGAGAGAATTGAGTGTGTGAACATTTACATGTGTAAATGAAAGAAGAGAAATTGCGGAAGGCGCATTTTTGATGGTCAATGATTTGACCATTTCTCACTCCACAGTTTAAAGTTTTGAGCAAGCAAGCACTCAATCTTTAACTTGGAAGGTAAGATACTTGTGGCTAAAAGTATTTGCTTAAATGGGTTCTAGTCTTGGAGAACCATGTCTTAAAAGTTACAGGTGTCAAAGTCGACTCTACAGGGTGATAGTTTTAGACATAGGTAACTTGTTGAGTTCATTTCTCAAGTTATACTGAGTCTTTTGGAGTGATTCAACTTGGATAAGGTGCGCAAACTATAGGCAACACCTTGTGCAAAGTTTCATCAAAAAATTTACAAAATTGATAGATCAATGAGAAAGATATGTTCAACAGACTTTCTGTAGAGTCATCATCTTCACAGATTTTTCAAAATCTTGATAATTGAGTATTGATCTTCTAAAATTGGTGAAGGTTTGAGCTATTCTTGTTATAGAGGTGCTCTAAATACAAGAGTAACTTGTTCTTTTGGAGATTAACACTCTCCATCAGTGGTATCACAACAGGAAACATCAGAATTGAAGAAAGGAGGATCCCGACTGCTGTAGCTACAAAGAAATCAACATCTGAAGGTTCAAAAGGTGAAAGCTTGAGAGCAAAGCTTGAGAAGGAGGTCATACAGCACCAAGGAATACAAAAGGAGTATCATTCGAAGTAAGGGTACATCTATTACTCATAAGGGTTGAAGAAGTTAATACACATGTGAAGAAAGGATGGGAGATTCTCTTCAGATAGAGAAATTAGATAGAGAGAACTATCCAGCATGGTCAATGAGGATGGAAGCTCATCTAATGAGCAAAGACTTGATAGCTTACATTACAAGTGAAGAAGAAAATCCACGATTCAGAGATCTTAGTGTTCCAACTAGGGAAGAATTATCAGATTTGAAGAATTGGATGAAAAGAGATGCTCAAGCTAGGAGCATTATCTATATGGCAGTCAATGACTACTTGCTACCTCACATTAGAGGTCTTGAAAGTGCAAGTGATATATGGAATGCTTTGGAGGAGCATTTCCAAAATACCACAAAGTCAAGAAAGGCATCTTTGTGGGAAGAATTTACCACTTTCAAGAAGAAGGCCTCTCAATCCATCTCAGATTATGTAACAAGGATGAAAGACATTGCAGATGCATTAGGAGCTGTTGATGAAGACATTGAGGAGGATAAATTGGTAAGGCAAATCCTTACAGGTTTGAGAGGTGATGAGAAATGGACGCCATTCATTTTGTCTACAGAATTATCACTTGATCATTTCACTCCTGATGTAAACCAGTTGCTAGGTCATATGCTAACCTTTGAGGAGGATGTCAAAGGTGAAGGTGACAAGAATACAGGTCATGCAATGTACTCAAAGGATAAGAAGAAAATTAGCAAAGGGAAGCAACAAGCAAATGAAGATGAAGGCACAACTAGTCAAGCCAACTTCCTAAGAGGAAGAAGAGGTGGCAAAGGTAGAGGAAGAGGCAGGAATAATAAAGATGGAGTCAAATCTTGCTGGATTTGTGGTAAGACAAATCACTTAGCTAATGATTGTTGGCATAATACTCAGAGTAATGGTGGATATAATCAGAACTTTAATTCAAGAGGAAGAGGTGGCAGAAATCAAAGAGGTAATTTTAGAGGAAGAGGTAGTAGAGGTTACTTTGGAAGAAATGCATGTAGAGGATTCCAAAGTCAACAATACAACAATACTTACTACAATTATGCTTCAGATCAAAAGGAGGATTCAACATTGATAATGAATGCAACTTGTGAAAGGAAAAGTGAAGATCAAAGAGTCTTTTACATTGACTCAGGGTGTAGCAATCACCTAAGTGGCAACATAGCATTAATGACTGATTTGGAGAATAAGGTATCTAATCATGTTGTTCAAACAGGTGACAATACAAAGCACGATGTGAAGTCAATTGGATCACTGAAGGCCAAGGATGGTAGCACCCTCTTGAGTAAGGTCTTGTATTGATGGAGAGTGTTAATCTCCAAAAGAACAACCTATTCTTGTGATTAGAGCACCTCTATACCAAGAATAAGTCAAAACCTTTCACTCATTTAGAGGATCAACTACTAATTACCAAAAAATTAACAAATATGTGAAGAGGATGAAACACAGAAAAGTCTGCTGCACTATTTCTTCACATTGATCTATCAAACGTGTAAAGTTTTTGATAAAACTTTGTACGAAGTATCTCCTAGAGTTTGCGCATCTACTCCAAGTTGAATTACTTCAAAAGATTAAGTATAACTTGAGAAATCAACTTCTCAAGTTACCTATGTCAGAAACTGTCATCTAGAACAGTCGACTTTACACATGTAACTTTTAAGACATAGTTCTCCTTGAATAGAACTCGTTTTACAAAATGCTTCTAGACATGAGTAGCTTATCTTCCAACTTAAAGATTAAGCCCTCACTCATGCAAAACTTTAAACTGTGCTGGGAGAAATGACCAAAACATTAACTTCGAAATCTGCGCCTGTTTTAGGAACCTGTGAACACACTTCACATATGAATGTTCCTACACTTAATTCACTCAGCCTGATTACAATTGGAAGCTAAAACTTTGTACAGAGGTCAAGCAACTCTCAACTTAGACTTGTACAAAAGCATTTCACAATTGATCTACTGTAGAAGGAGAACACGCAGAAACATCGGGCGCAAAAATTTTCATTTACTCAGAAGAATTACAACTGAGTGATGAGAGCTAACTCAACTAACTTTTCCTCTATCTCATGACTTCTAACTTCCTCAATTTTGGCTTCTAGCTATTGTCACATATGCTCTCATACTTGCCCCGACTTTTCTCAAAGTATTTATAGATAAATTTGTACATGATTCTTACTAAACAAAAAATCTAAGTCAGCTATGACTATACTAATGTACATATGTGTACACTTCTCTTGTCCTCTGAATGTAATCTTCTTCCACACTTTAGGAATTGATTCTTCCTTCATCATTTGATCTTCCAAGCCTTCAATTGGTGATTGGTCTGCACCAACAGCTCCCCCTCAATCATCAATTGAGGTTTTCTCTGTCTTCTTTATACTTGCCATGTCTTTGAACCTTTGTAACTTAGGTCCATCCAGACTCTTTGTCATCATATCTGCCACTTGTTCTTTTGTTGGAGTGTACATCACTTCAATCTCTTTATCTAGTACCTTTTCCCTCAAGAAATGATACTGAATCTCTATATGCTTAGTCCTGGCATGAAAAACAATGTTAGCTGCCAAATACAAAGAACTCATATTGTCTCCAAAAATTATTGGAGTACTATGATCAGTCTCAAAACTTTTCATCAAAGTCTTCAACCATATCACTTCCTTTGCAGCTTCTACCATTCCCTTATACTCAGCTTCTGTGGATGATAAAGCAACTGTATGTTGCTTCTTTGAACACCAAGAAACTAACTTATCTCCAACATAACATAGATATCCATGAGTAGACCTTCTATCATCTGAGTCACCTGCCCAATCTGCATCACTAAACACTTTGATTCTTATGTCAGAAGTGAAACCATATTACAAACCTTCACTTAGGGTTCCTTTGATATATCTGAGTACCCTTTGGGCTGCAATCCAATGAGTCTTCTTTGGACAATGCATGAATTGTGACAACACACCTACTGCATATGATAGATCTGGCCTTGTCAAGGTAGCATAGATTAAACTACCTACCAAACTCTGATATTTCTTCATGTCATTGAACTCTTCACCTCCATACCTGCTTAATTTATGATTTACCTCCAATGGTGTAGTTGAGGTCCTGCAATCTTCCATGTTAAACTTGACTAAAAGATTCTTCAAGTATCTCTCTTGTGAAACATATACTCCATGTTGAATATACACAATCTGCATTCCTAGAAAATAAGATAAGTTTCCCAAGTCACTTATCTTAAACTCCTTCTCTATTTGCCTTTTGAGTTCATTGATTCCTTGAGCATCTGTTCCTGTAACAATAATATCATCAACATAAATGCATATGTAAATGTATCCATTTTCACTTGCCTTCACTAGCAAGCTACTATCTGCCTTTGATGCTTGAAATCCACATTCATTCAAGAACTTGACCAATCTGTAATTCCAAGCTCTTGGGGCTTGCTTCAACCCATATAAAGCTCTCTTGAGCTTACACACATAATCTGATCCAATTGATTCCATGAAGCCTTCTGGTTGCTCCATATATACTTCATCTGCAATGTAACCATTTAGAAATGCATTTTTCACATCCAATTGTGATAATTTCCATCCCTTGCAAGTAGCAATAGCAATCAATGTCCTAATTGTAGACATCTTAGCAACAGGACTAAAGGTTTCATCATAATCTACCCCATAAGTTTGGGCATAACCTTTGACCACAAGTCTAGCCTTATATCTAGACACCTTACCATCTACAAACCTCTTTGTTTTATATACCCACTTGCATCCAATAACCTTCTGATTCTTTGGTCTTGGTACTAGTTCCCAAGTTTCATTTTCAAGTAGAGCATCATACTCTTCCTGCATTGCCTTCTCCCAATTCTGTTTACCTTTGGCTTCTTCATAAGTGGTTGGATCTTCTTCTGTTTTCACAATGTAGGCATAATCTTTTGTTGTTAGGAAAGATGTATCATAACTATACCTTATAGGTTCTTTCCTTTCCCTTGTAGATCTTCTGATTTCTGCACTTCTTGAGGTTTCAGCCTCATTTGATTCTGGATCAAATCTTGGCCCTTCTTCTACATGATCCTGCACTCTACATCTAGAGTCAACTTCATCAACAATTTCTTCACAAACTTTTACCTTTGCCTTTCCTTTCCTTTGTATTTCTTCAACACCTGTATACTCATTTGGTGATCCTGTATACCACATATTTTGCTCATCAAATGTCACATCTTTAGTAACAAGAAATTGCTTTGTGGATGGACTCCACAACCTGTAACCCATCTCTCTATCATCATATCCAATAAACACATACTTCTCTGCTTTTGGTTCTAGCTTATGTCTTAATTGTGAAGGAACATAAGCATATGCAATACATCCAAATACTTTACAATGATCAAGACTAGGCTTCTTACCCCACCATGCTTCATAAGGAGTTCCTCCATCCAAAGCTTTGCAAGGCAACCTATTCACAAGATATGTTGCAGTATTAATGGCTTCTGCCCATAAGTAATTTGGACAATTCTTTTCCTTCATCATGGCTCTTGCAAACTCTACAAGAGTCCTATTCCTCCTTTCTGCTACTCCATTCTGTTGAGGGGAGTACCTGCAAGTTACTTCTCTTTTGATACCTGCATTCCACAAATATTCATCAAACTCTTTAGAGAAATACTCTCCCCCTCCATCTGATCTTAGTCTCTTTAGCTTTTGTCCTGTGATCCTTTCTGCATAAGCATGAAAATGTTTGAATGTCTTGAAAACTTCTGATTTATCCTTGATTACATACAAAGTAATCCACCTGGTTGCATCATCAACAAACAACACATAATATCTGGATCCATTTATGCTATAGTCCCTTGAGGGACCCCATACATCTGTATGAACCAATTCAAGCATATTTGAATACTTGTACCCTGATTTGTTATAAGAACTCTTATGTGCTTTACCTAATTGACAAGCTTCACACTTGTACACCATATGTTGCCCTTCAATGTTTGGCAATCCAAGCACCACCTGATTCTTTGACATCTCCTTTATAGCTCTCTCATTGAAATGACCTAGCCTTTTATGCCATAGGTCTAATTCAGATACCTTTTGACTTCCATAGGTAAATAATGCATGTCCCACATTACCTTGGACTTTGAGAGTGAATAATCTTCCTTCCTTTTTACCTGCAATTATGTTTCTATATCCCTGATTTGGATCTTGTACATAAACACCATCATTTGTGAATCTTACCTCATATCCTTTCTCCACAATTTGCCCTACACTTATCAAATTTTTAGGAATAGTAGGAACATAAAGTACCTTGCTCAGAAGTGTACTTCCACTCTTTGTCTTCACTGATCCAATGCTCTCCACTTTATGTTTGGTATTGTCACCTGTTTGAACTGTATGTCCATTCACCCTTGCTTCCATATCAGTCATCAAGGATAGATTCCCACTCAGATGGTTGCTGCACCCTGAGTCAATATAAAACACTCTTTGATCTTCTCCCATTGATTCATGAGTTGCATTCAAGATAAGAGTCATGTCATCCTTCTGATCTGATGCATAATTGTAATAATTATTGTTGTAGGACTGAGATTGGAAGTTTCTTCCACCTCCTCTACCATATGATGTCCTACCACCTCTTCCTCTGAAATTGCCTCTTTGGTTTCTGCCTCCTCTACCTCTTTGGTTATAATTCTGATTATTGCTTCCACCATTTTGATTGTTATACCAACAATCATTTGCCAAATGATTTGTTCTGCCACAAATCCAACAAGCTTTAGCATTATCTTTGTTCTTACCTCCTCTTCCTTTACCTCTGAAGTTCATCTTCCCTTTTGTAAAGTTAGCTTGATTTGAATTCCCTTCATCATCATTTGATTGCTTTCCCTTGCCATTCTTTTTCTTGTCCTTGGAGTACATAGCTTGACTTGTACTTCTATCATTGTCTCCTTTAAGATCCTGCTCAGAGGTTAGCATGTGTCCTAGCAATTGATTAAGATCAGGAGTAAAGTGGTCAAGTGACAATTCTATGGACAATATAAAAGGCTTCCATTTCTCATCACCTCTTAGACCTGTAAGTATTTGTCTTACCAACTTTTCTTCTTCAATGTCTTCATCCACTGCTCCCAAGCTATCTGCAATATCTTTCATCCTTGCCACATAATCTGAAATTGATTGTGAGCTCTTCTTCTTGAAGGTTGTGAACTCAGCCCATAGTGAGGACTTCCTTGACTTAGTTGTATTTTGGAAATGCTCTTCCAAGGCATTCCAAACATCTGTAGCACTTTCCAAACCTCTGATGTGAGGTAAAAGGTAATCATTTACAGCCATGTAGATGATACTCCTTGCTTGAGCATCCTTTCTCATCCAAGTCTTCAACATTGCAAGCTCTTCCCTAGTAGGAATACTTGGATCTGCAAACTCAGGTTTTTCTTCATCTCCTGTAATAAATGATATAAGATCTTTGCTCATGAGGTGTGCTTCCATCCTCATGGACCATGCTGGATAGTTCTCCCTATCTAGCTTATCAATCTGCAAGCTTTCTCCCATCTTGTGTCCACCTGTGTATTGAAATCTTCAAGCTTTACAAACAATGTATGTACCTTTACTTCGAATTGGACTCCTTTTGCCTTTCTTGATGTCAAATAGTCTTCTCCTCAAGCTTTGACTCCAAGCTTTCACTTCTTAGTCCTTCAAGTGTTGAATTTCTTGAATCTGCAACAGTCGGGATCCTCCTTTCTTCAAATTGATGTCTCCTGCTCTGATACCACTGATGGAGAGTGTTAATCTCCAAAAGAACAACCTATTCTTGTGATTAGAGCACCTCTATACCAAGAATAAGTCAAAACCTTTCACTCATTTAGAGGATCAACTACTAATTACCAAAAAATTAACAAATCTGTGAAGAGGATGAAACACAGAAAAGTCTGCTGCACTATTTCTTCACATTGATCTATCAAACGTGTAAAGTTTTTGATAAAACTTTGTACGAAGTATCTCCTAGAGATTGCGCATCTACTCCAAGTTGAATTACTTCAAAAGATTAAGTATAACTTGAGAAATCAACTTCTCAAGTTACCTATGTCAGAAACTGTCATCTAGAACAGTCGACTTTACACATGTAACTTTTAAGACATAGTTCTCCTTGAATAGAACCCGTTTTACAAAATGCTTCTAGACATGAGTAGCTTATCTTCCAACTTAAAGATTAAGCCCTCACTCATGCAAAACTTTAAACTGTGCTGGGAGAAATGACCAAAACATTAACTTCGAAATCTGCGCCTGTTTTAGGAACCTGTGAACACACTTCACATATGAATGTTCCTACACTTAATTCACTCAGCCTGATTACAATTGGAAGCTAAAACTTTGCACAGAGGTCAAGCAACTCTCAACTTAGACTTGTACAAAAGCATTTCACAATTGATCTACTGTAGAAGGAGAACACGCAGAAACATCGGGCGCAAAAATTTTCATTTACTCAGAAGAATTACAACTGAGTGATGAGAGCTAACTCAACTAACTTTTCCTCTATCTCATGACTTCTAACTTCCTCAATTTTGGCTTCTAGCTATTGTCACATATGCTCTCATACTTGCCCCGACTTTTCTCAAAGTATTTATAGATAAATTTGTACATGATTCTTACTAAACAAAAGATCTAAGTCAGCTATGACTATACTAATGTACATATGTGTACACTTCTCTTGTCCTCTGAATGTAATCTTCTTCCACACTTTAGGAATTGATTCTTCCTTCATCATTTGATCTTCCAAGCCTTCAATTGGTGATTGGTCTGCACCAACATGTATGTTCCTACAATTCCTAAGAATCTGATAAGTGTAGGATAGATTGTTGAAAAGGGTTATGAAGTGAGATTCACTAATGAAGGAGCGTTTGTGGAAGACCCTAGCAATGGGTATAAACAAATTGTTTTAGGGAAGAAACAAGGAAGATTGTTCACATTGAAGATTCAAGGTAATGTTGGTCATGCCTTGTTTATTTATGGAGGACATAAGATCTCTGAGTTAGATCTTTGGCACAAGAGGCTTGGACATTTCAATGAAAGAGGTATCAAAGACATGATTTACAATGGTTCAGTGCTTGGATTGCCTAATGTTGCAGGTCAACATATGACATACAGATGTGAGGCATGTCAATTAGGTAAGGCTCATAAGCAATCTTATTCTAAGCATGGTTTTATGTATTTAGAGAAGCTTGAGTTGGTACACACAGATGTGTGGGGACCATCAAAGGATTTCAGTATAAATGGATCAAGGTACTGTATGATTTATGTTGATGATGCTACCTGATGGATCACTATCTATGTGATCAAAGATAAGTCAGAGGTGTTCAATACATTCAAACATTATCATGTGTATGCAGAGAGAATTACAGGTCATAAATTGAAGAGACTAAGGTCAGATGGAGGGGGAGAGTATTTCTCTAATGAGTTCAGTGATTACTTGTGAAATGCAGGTATAAAAAGGGAAATTACTTGCAGGTACTCTCCTCAACAAAATGGTGTAGCAGAAAGGAGGAATAGAACTCTTGTTGAGTTTGCAAGATCCATGATGAAGGAGAAAACTTTTCCTAATTATTTGTGGGCTGAGGCTGTAAATACAACTTATTTGGTCAATAGGCTACCATGTAAAGCTTTGCAGGGTATGACACCTTATGAAGCTTGGTGGGGTAAGAGACCTACCTTGGATCATTGCAAAGTATTTGGGTGTTTGGCATATGCTTATGTGCCATCACAATTAAGGCACAAATTGGAACCTAAAGCTGAAAAGTATGTGTTCATTGGTTATGATGATAAGCAAATGGGATATAGGTTGTGGAGTCCATCCACAAAACAATTTCTTGTATCAAAAGATTTTACATTTGATGAGCAAGGTACTTGGTATGCAGGTACAATCAATATTAATACAGGTGATGAAGAAGTTGTGAGTCAAAGGAAAGGTAAATCAAAGGTTCAGATATTTGATGAAGAGGAGAATAATGAAGTGCAGGTTGAAATTGAAGAAATGCCAAGATTTGATCCTGAGTGTGATGAACCAAAAACCTCAAGGAGTGGAGAACTCAGAAGGTCATCAAGAGTGGCAACCTACAAGGTATAGCTATGATACTTCTTTTTTGGCTACCAAAGATTATGCTTATATGATTAAGGCAGAAGAAGACCCTTCTACATATGAAGAGGCAAAAGGTAAGGAAAATTGGGAGAAAGCTATGCACGAAGAATATGATGCATTGATGGAAAATCACACTTGGGAATTGGTTCCTAAACCAAATTGCCCGAAGATCATTGGATGCAAATGGGTCTACATGACAAAGAGGTTTGCAGATGGAAGTGTGTCTAGGTATAAAGCTAGACTTGTTGTGAAAGGATTTGCTCAAATACATGGCATTGTTTATGATGAGACTTATAGTCATGTGGCAAAGATGACAACCATTAGGACACTCATAGCTATTGCTGCATGTAAAGGTCATATTTCTTGGGCATGGAGATTTCATATACTCAACATGGAGTGTATGTGACTCAAGAAAGGTATTTGAGAAACTTGTTAATCAAGTTTAAAATGAATGATTGCATGGTAGCACCTACTCCAATGGAGGTGAATCACAAATTAAGCAAATATGGAGGTGAAGAGTTCAAGGACATGAAACACTATCAGAGTTTGGTTGGTAGTCTTATCTATGCTACATTAACTAGAGCTGACTTGTCATATGTAGTTGGGGTTTTGTCTCAATTCATGCTTTGTCCTAGGAAAGAACATTGGATTGCAGGTCAAAGAGTATTGAGGTACATTAAGGGTACACTCAAAGAAGGTTTGTATTATGGTTTTACATCAGATACAAATATCAAGATATATAGTGATGCAGATTGGGCAGGTAATCCAAATGATAGAAGGTCAACTTATGGATACATGTGTTATGTGGGAGATAAGTTAATCTCTTGGTGTTCAAAGAAGCAACACACAGTTGCTTTGTCATCTACAGAAGCTGAGTACAAAGGCATGGTTCAAGCTACAAAGGAAGTAATATGGCTTAAGACTCTGATGAAGAGTTTTGATATCATTCAGAGTACTCCTACTATTCATGGAGATAACATGAGTTCATTGTATCTAGCTGCTAATCCTGTTTTTCATGCTAGGACCAAACACATTGAGATTCAGTATTACTTTCTAAGAGAGAAGGTGATGGATAAAGAGATTGAAGTCATACATACTTCAAAAAAAGATCAGATAGCTGATATGCTTACCAAAAGCTTGGATGGACCAAAGCTACAGAGATTCAAAGACATGGCAGGTCTAAAAAAGATAGAGAAAACCTCAATTGATGATTGAGGGGGAGCTGTTGGTGTAGGACAATCACCAATTGATGTTTTGACATGGAAATGAAGTCAAGATTTGAAGGAAAGATTCAAGTTGTGAAGCAAGGAAGAAGTATACATTCAGAAGAGGAAGACATGTACACATATGTACAGATAGTTCACTTATATCTTTGAGAAGTCATAAGGTTGTAAATTTTTGTATATATATACTATGAAAATGTCGGGGCAAATATAAGAGAGCATGAAAATACAATAACCAAGATTTGTAAGAGTCATTAGACATCTTAGAAGTTAGTTGAACTCTCTCTCATCATTCAGTTGTAAACTCCTTCAAAAATGAAAGATTTTTGCACCCGATGTTTCTAAGTTTTCTCGTTTTGTGTTAGATCTTTTGTGAAATGCTTCTGTACAAGTCTAAGTCTATAGGTGACTGACCTGTGTACAAAGTTTCAGCTTCCAATTTTGATCAGGCTAAGAGAATTGAGTGTAGGAACATTTACATGTGTAAATGAAAGAAGACAAATTGCAGAAGGCGCATTTTCGATGGTCAATGATTTGATCATTTCTCACTCCACAGTTTAAATTTTTGAGCAACCAAGCACTCCATCTTTAAGTTGGAAGTTAAGCTACTTGTGGCTAAAAGCATTTGCTTAAACGGGTTCTTGCCTTGGAGAACCATGTCTTAAAAGTTAGAGGTGTCAAAGTCGACTCTATAGGGTGACAGTTTTAGACATAGGTAACTTGTTGAGTTCATTTCTCAAGTTATACTGAATCTTTTGGAGTGATTCAACTAGGATAAGGTGCAACAAACTATAGGCGTTGTGAAAAGTATCATGAAAAACTTTACACAATTGATAGATCAATGAGAAAGATATGTTCAGCAGACTTTCTGTAGAGTCATCATCTTCACAGATTTTTCAAAATCTTGATAATTGAGTATTGATCTTCTAAAATTGGTGAAGGTTTGAGTTATTCTTGTTATAGAGGTGCTCTAAATACAAGGTAACTTGTTCTTTTGGAGATTAACACTCTCCATCAGACAAGACCTCTCAACCTCACCCAGAAATATGTCAACCAGAACTTTGGAACCCAAACCAATGACCATAAAAGAGGACCCAAAGGTTGAAGTAGTATCAACATGTCAAAGCTACCCACACAAAGCAAGTATGGGTGTCGAAAGGTTAGAATGTCAACAGTTTCCAACAGTGCTGACTCTTACAAGAAGAAGTCAAGGTAGAATTGCAGTCAACATCCAACCTCCCCTTGACCTTCTTCTCCATCAATGAGAACCTGACAAATTTCGATTGCAAAGAAGCACATGACGATTCGACCCACACCCACACAAATCTTGGTACCCAACAACTATTTTTAGTACAAGATTACACCATCTTTTGTACGAAATTACACCTCTCATAACTAACCCTTACGATTGTAATGACTCACCCACCACTAACCCTTGTATAACTTAAACCACACCAACCCATCATAAATTGTAATGAAATCGCATCAAAACCATTGTATGCACTATCTAAAGCATGTAGGCTATCTAGCGACCTGCATTAGTTTCTGAGAAATCACTACATGAACCGCCTCACAACAGTTGGCTACACAAGTTACACATTGGCTATGGAAAGGGATAACGGTCTCACTTTATTGGGATCATAATTAATTTCCATGCCAATGTGTTATTGTTTTGTAGCAGATCATATATGCACTCATTTTGATCATCATTCAAGTCGAAGGAACTTCCGACGCTAGACCTAGTGCTAGTAGTAAATTTCAATAATTTGTTAGAGGACCCTTACCCTGTTATGAAGGCACCAGAGTTTCAAGATTTTATGGGACTGATGCGAATTAATGATCCTCCTCTTGGAGGAACCGAAAAAGTACAAAACAACTCCCTTTAGTTCTAGGGATTGGGAGGCCCATTGGTTAATGCAAACTATACATGATGTGATGCTTTGTTTTAGCGGGAGAAATTTTGAGGAAATTATAACTTTTTCTCCCAAGAATTTGAAGATCTTCAAAATTCAAAAGAACTATGAGCTATTTTGGCTAGGGTTGGATTAACCAAGTATTTTAGTGCATCCCTATCTAAACCAAATTTTTATTGCTATTTCTATTTGGTAACTACTTTTTAAGCACCTATGAGGAACTACTAGGGACATTCATTTCGCCCTCAGTAGTTAATGGTCCACCTTACAAGAAATTTTATCTCTCAAAAGACCTCATCCGAGTTGCCCTCAAGATTCATGGCACTCACACTCCAAGAGAAAGAGAGAGGCTCATCCCCAAGCCCATAAAAAGGGGTGATGTTTTGAAATGGGCTGATATCTCTACCATCACAGCAGAATTATCAAAGCCCTTATCTATTTGTATGCAATATTTTGCTTTCCCTGCTCAGGACCATTTCACGATACCACAAACACACATTTGGTTTGGATTGTACTTAACAAATAGAGGCCCTTAAACAATCGACCTTGCTAATTGGATTCAAGAACATTTGTACTTAACACAACAAAAGATGGGACCGCAAGCATCTTATTCATGGCTATTGTGCCCTCACAAGACTAGTATACATGTGTTTGGCCTATGAATTACCAATCAAACATGCCGTGACCAGTGATAAGTTGAAGCAGTTTAAGGGAACCTCCAAGAAAGCCCAAACATCGAGAAAGGTACGCACAAGAAAGCACATGCGAGGCTCAATTCCATGTTTATAGGTTCCACAATCTCCTTCACCATGGTCATCCCGTCATCAATCTCCCTTGAAACCTTGCACCCATACCTCTCATACGCATTCGACTCTCGCATCCAATAATAATAGAACACACCACCAGTGCAGTGTTTACCATGGACGCTACTACTCAAGCAACTACTACAAAAGCCGAAGAGATTCCCACCACCATTGGTGCGGAAGCATTTACTTTTCCAATATCAAACCAGGAGGCTGAACCCATTGATACTACATAAGATTTTGAAATGAAAGATGCATTATCTAGGGAGTTTCAATTCTTAGAAGGATAGTTCTTTTTGCAAGAATATGAAAGGCCAAGTTACCCCACTACACCACCTAATTACCAATGCGAACACATTCTATCAAGCTCAAAAGAGGAAGATTGAATGTTGATAGGCGATGAAGACGAAGACAATGAAGCCAACCAAAATAGTCTCGACTCACAATGAGACGACCAGCATGAGGAGCAAGAATAGCAAATTGAAGCCCAAGGTGATACTAGCACCTATGAAGAGGACCCCTTTAAAGCCGCCACATACACAGTAGCAATCTAGAAACAATATTATAAGATGCAAGCTCTGTGGGCACATCGACAAGTATCAGAAGAGCAAATTCAAGAAATATTACAACAAGAGCTATCTAGTAGAGTATTTGAAGAATCTTTCATTGAAGGCTTTAATGAATTAGTCAAATCAGTTGGTATAGTTAAAGTGCTCCATTTCTTAAAGAGGAAGCCATTGCCACAATTGGACCTTTGACACATCCATTTGATGTCAAAGCTGGGCCAATACATCTGCATGCCAAGAGATGCTCAGTCCTCCCATCATCCACAAGAAGCTAGGTTAGTCCTTGAATCCCCACCTAAGTCACCATGGGTAGAAGAAACGATGCTCATGGACACCTCGCCACAATCCCCAACTTCCGTACTTGCAACGTCCATTGAAATCACCTCCACATCAACTAAAACTCTTCCCTCGCATATGCATCCAACTTCACCTATACAGTCGAGCTCACCTCCATCATCACAATTCATATCGAGTGTTGTCATAGAATCTAGAATACCTCTAGTGTCCCAAACGTTCCTCACTTCTTCCCTTTCTTCTTTTCCCATTCCTCCATGACCCATGTTACCAATTCCACCCCCGATGACCTTTTCTCTTGTATCTTCCCTAGTCCTAATACCTCACCTCTACTTTCCCCTTTAAAACAAGCCATCTACAAAACTCAATCAATAATCTATTCATCCACGTTTGTAAATTTCATCATTACTATTCTCACCCACTATAGACACTATATTTAATCAGATGTTCACATGCATGAATCAAGTGAGGAATGAATTTTCCTCCCTCAGATGCAACTACTAGGCCTTGCAACAGACCACCACACAACTACAGGCCCAATTAAACTCATTGACTATTGAGAATGCTTCTCTCAACGAAGGACATCACGAAATACGCGAGGCTTATCACTCATTGGATTTGGAAATTGAATAAAGGGGTAAGGAAGTCCTCACACACATGGAGAACCTTCTACATCCCAAAACTGTTAGAAATGCTACATAGACATGCAATATGGGATTTTAAGGAGACACCTTGCCATAGCTAAAGAAGAGAATCAAAGATTATAGGAACAAAATGGTGAAAATTTTGAAGCTACCATGTATAGACCCGATGAACATTTGAGTCCAAGTAGATTTAAATCAATCCCCTCATAGACTATGAAATTGCTACTAGGCGATCACAAGCGACTACTAGAAGGTTATGATCGGATCAATGAGGAATATCAGCAACTAAATATTGAACACATTGCCTTACGATTACGGGAAGCTGCAAAACCACAAAGTATTCAAGAGGTTACACCACCGAAAATCACACAAGAACTCACTACAATACGAGTGTGTGTACTCGACCTCCAAGCTCAGATTGCAACTTAGTCAGAATCCCTCATACCTAACTCCCCATCTTCAGTGTTGGTGCAAACAAGCCTTAACACTTGGACTTGTTTTGTGCCTTGAAGACTCAACATGAAGATTGCACAAAGATCACTTAGCTTTGGATATCAACATTGAAGTTATTGCAAAAGTTTTCAAGAAAGAGCATAGGAACACATGCCTATGCTTAGTTACTTATTACTTCATGTAAAAGTCCATGTGACTTTATTAACAATGTAATCATACCTACTAGACTAGAGTCGTGGAAAAGTTAGATGATTTTAGTTGAGGGAATATCTCCCTAAGTCTAGTGGAGAGAATCAAGGGAGCTTTAATTTGAATTCAAATTCAAATTCATTCAAAAACTCCTATAAAAATCAATGTAAAAGTCGCGGGTTTAGTTACACTCTTCCCGAGGCTAATCCAAGCAAATTTGTGAGTGTGTGAGAGCTACTACCTAGCCTACACCTCAGAGTACCATTGTGCATTACATCTCTTGCCAATGGGAATGTACATTTGATAGTATCAATATATATACTCATAGTTCTTTACTCTGGGTTTTCTCTGAGTGATTACCTCCAAGTCTGTCAACTTCAACAGAGCATATCTCAAGATCTACTGAACCAAATTTGATGTTCAAGGGCTCATTGGAACCAGCGCAAAGCATTCTACAACACTACAAAGTTTCAAGTCAATCTATTCAGCCAATTGGGAGAAATCGCTGTCGAAGTGATCACTGGTATATTTTTGTGTGATTCCTAAAAAGTCGGGGGTGTCCCTGAGTTTGCTAAACATCATGCTCAGTGTATAGTTTATCATTTGGAGTGATTTAACTTGCTAATGATAGCTTGTTAAGTTAATTTAATACTCTAAGAAGGAATTAGACCAATTGTAAGTGTGCTGGACACACTGAGCTTAGGACTGAGCAGGTGTCATTACAGGAATAGCAAGTTTTTGGACTTATGAAGGTTCAAACTTATCTGTTTTGATTTGATCATTTCTCAATCACTTTGTAAAGCACATATATAGTTTCTTGGTGTCATTTGGAAGCTCAAGGAGTCTCCTAACCATATCTGAAGAAAAGAAAGGGCAGGTGTGAAGCAGGTCTAGCAGCACCACCTTGATCTTCTGATTGTACCCAGCCATCACATCCAACAGTGGTATCAGAGCAAAACAAGGTAATCATGGGTGATGGTTTCCCTTCCTTTATTGACAAATTGGATAGGAATAACTACCAGGCATGGTCATTAAGAATGAAGACTTATCTACAAGGGAGAAGCTTGTATGGATACATATCAGGAGATGAGGAGTTGCGCTCATTCAAAACCAGAGGCCTACCTACAAACGATGAGCATGAGAGACTTAATCAATGGTGTGCTAAAGATGCTTTGGCAAGGTCATATCTTCTAAACTCTATCTCTGATTTTCTTCTACCTCATGTTAGGAACTGTAAGACTTCCCAAGAGACTTGGGAGACCTTGGGAACATACTTCTCATCAAGCACAAGGGCCAGAAAGAATCAGCTATGGATTGAGTTTACAACTCTTAGGAAGCAATCAAAACAATGTGTTTCAGATTTTGTCACCAAAGTCAAAGATATAGCAGATCAACTTGCAAGTGTTGGAGAAGAGATTGAAGAAGAGCAAATTGTCAGACAAGTGATCAATGGACTCAAAGCAGATGACAAGTGGGAAAGCTTTACCACTGCAATGGACTTGTACATGGACATCCAAGCACCTGATCTAACCACTCTGATTGGACAACTCTTTACACATGAAGCCAAGATCACAAAGAATGGAGAGCAATCAAAAGGTAACAATCCCTCTGCCCTATATACAGATAAGAAGTCTAAAGATAAGGGTAAAAGCAAGAAGGTTGATGATGAAGGATCCACCTCCCAAGCAAACTATGCAGGGAGAGGTAGATCATCTAGAGGTAGGGGCAGAGGAGGTAAGTCAGGTAGGGGGAGACCCTATAATCAATCTCCATGCAATATTTGTGGCTTGTCTAATCATACTACAGATGAATGCTACAAGAACTACAAGAATCAAAGAGGAAGAGGTCACCAAAGAGGAGGATACTCTCAAGGAAGAGGCAGATTCAATCAATCTCAAGGCTACCATGGCTACAACAATAACTACAACAATAATTACAACAATAGCTACAATCACAATGGCAATTATCAAGGAGGATACAGGAACAGAAAGGATTACAACAATTATACAGAGGATCAAGATGATTCCTTGTTGATTATGAACATGACATCTAAATCAGGTATCAATGATGATCATTTGTTCTATATTGATTCAGGTTGCTCTAACCATGTAGCTGGGAATGTTGCCTTACTCTCTGATTTGGAAGAACCTAAAGGCAAGCACCAAGTACAGACAGGTGATGACACTAAACACTCAGTGGTTAAAATAGGTAATGTCAAAACAAGTGATGGTAATCAGAATTTGCTAAGCAGAGTATTGTATGTTCCAACAATCACCAAGAATCTGATGAGTGTAGGTCAGATTGTTGAAAAAGGTCTACAGGTCAGGTTCACTCAACATGGTGCATTTGTGGAGGATCCAAAACATGGATTCAGAAGGATAGCCAAGGGAGAGAAGTCAGGTAGATTATTTACCTTTGAACTTGAGGATACTAAAAATATTGCATTGTACAACTATAGGGACCAAACCCTATCAGAATTGGAGATGTGGCACAAGAGATTGGGTCACATTGGAGAGAGAACCATAAAGCAAATGAGCAGGGATCAATGTGTGCTTGGGATACCTAATGTATCCAAGCAACACATGATATACAAGTGTGGGGCTTGTCAATTTGGTAAGTCACACAGGTTGCCATATACCAAGAAAGGATTTATGCATGAAGATTACTTGGAATTGGTGCATACAGATGTTTGGGGACCAAGCAAGGAGCCATCCATATCTGGATCAAGGTACTATGTATCTTTTATAGATGATTATAGCAGATGGACTGTCTTGTACTTCATGAAACATAAAGATGAAGTATTTAATTGCTTCAAAAGGTATCTTGCATTAGTAGAGAATCAAACAGGTAGACATTTGAAGAGGTTAAGGTCTGATGGTGGTGGAGAATACTTCTCCAATGACTTTGAAGACTTCTTGCAGGAAAGAGGCATCAAGAGGGAGATTACCACAAGGTACTCACCTGAACAAAATGGGGTAGCTGAAAGAAGAAATAGACTCATTGTGGAGACAGCTAGGTCTATGCTTAATGAGAAGAAACTACCAAATTATCTTTGGGCAGAGAGTGTATCTACTGCCACATACTTAATCAACAGGTTGCCATCAAAGACACTTGATGGAATGACACCCTATGAGGCTTGGCATGGTAAGATACCTTCTCTAGATCATTGCAAGATTTTTGGGTGTGTTGCATATGTGCATATTCCCTCACAGGTAAGGGGAAAGCTAGATCCTAAGGCTGAAAAGTGTATCTTTATTGGTTATGATCTGAATCAGAAAGGATACAGGTTCTATAACCCCTCAAACAAAGGCTTCAAGGTAAGCAGAGATGTCATCTTTGATGAAAATGATTCATGGTATGATAATGAGTGCAGGAAAGTGAGTTTACCTTATGATATGGAAGAAGACTTTCCAAAGCTTGGCAGGCAAGAACCAACTCAGAATGAGGACACAAGCTCAGATGATGAAGACACCATCAACATTGAAGAGTTCAAAGCTTGGAAATCAAAAGGGAAGATGAAGATGAAGCAACTTGAAGACAATCCAGAATCCTCAACTCAAGCTATGAGGAGATCTTCAAGGGAAAAGAAGAAACCTTTTAGGTATGGATATGATACTTCACTTGTAACCAAGCACTCTGTATATCTTGCAAAGGATATCTTAAGTGAAGAACCAGGTACATTTGAGGAAGCTATTACTAAACCAGAATGGAAGGAAGCAATGGATGAAGAAATGGAGGCTCTCAAGGAGAGTGATACTTGGGACTTGGTACCCAAGAAGGACTCCATGAAGGTCATAGGATCCAGATGGATCTACAAACTCAAAAGGAACTCAGATGGTACAATAAGCAGGTACAAAGCTAGGTTGGTAGCCAAGGGTTTTGCACAAACCCAAGGCATTGATTATGAGGAGACATTTTCTCCTGTGGCAAAGATGCCAACTATCAGAATTATGGTGAGTGTAGCTGCATCCAAAAATTGGAACATGTACCAATTGGATGTGAAGAATGCATTCTTGAATGGATGGATATCTGAAGAGGTCTACATGTCACAACCACCTGGCTATGAGGATCCCAATAAGGTAAATCATGTTTGCAAATTGAAGAAAGCTCTGTATGGATTGAAGCAGGCACCTAGAGCATGGAACTATAGGTTGACAACCTATCTCTTGGATCAAGGATTTGTGTTGAGTAAAGCAGATACTTCATTGTTTATAAAGAAGAACAATTCAGAGGTAATATACTTGTGTGTCTATGTTGATGACATCATTATTACAGGAAATGATGTTCAAGGAATTAGACACATCAAAGGTCAAATGATGAAGGAATTCAAGATCAATGATCTTGGATTATTGAAGTACTTCCTAGGGCTTGAATTGGTCTACACAAATTCAGGTATATACATTACTCAGAAGAAGTACATTCAGGACATGGTCAAGAAGTTTAATTTGCAGGAAGCTAAAATCTCAAACATTCCTATGGAGGTCAACCACAAACTCAGTGCACATGAAGGAGAAGAACTCAAGGATATTACAGGTTACCAAAGTTTGGTAGGTAGTCTTAATTATGCTACCTTAACTAGGATTGATATCTCATATGGTGTTAGTGTACTTAGTCAATTTATGCATAAGCCAAGAGTACCACATTTGGAGGCAGCCAAGAAGATAGTAAAGTACCTAAAGGGAACACAAAATCATGGTTTATATTATCCATATTCATCAGACATTGACATCAAGGTATACTCAGATGCAGATTGGGCAGGTTGCAAGGATGACAGGAGGAGTACATCTGGTTACATATGCTTTGCAGGTGATAAACCAATTTCTTGGTCATCCAAGAAACAACCCACAGTGGCTCTATCATCTACTGAAGCAGAGTACAGAGGGCTAGCCAATGCCACTCAAGAATCAATATGGTTGAAGCTACTATACTCAGAATTGGGCCTATATACAAGGCCACCTATTATATTTGGTGATAACACAAGTTCACTTCATTTAGCTGCTAATCCTGTGTATCATGCTAGGACAAAACACATAGAGATTCATTACCACTATGTGAGGGAGAAACTACTTAGCAAAGAAATCCAATTATCATATGTGTCCACTAATATTCAATGTGCAGATTTGCTTACAAAAGCTTTGGATGGGAGCAAGCTATGCAGGTTTAAATCCATGATTGGATTACAGGATATCATTGAAGACTAAAGATGAAGACTCAAGCAAGTGTTTGGCTTGAGGGGGAGCTGTTGGTGCAAACAAGCCTTAACACTTGGACTTGTTTTGTGCCTTGAAGACTCAACATGAAGATTGCACAAAGATCACTTAGCTTTGGATATCAACATTGAAGTTATTGCAAAAGTTTTCAAGAAAGAGCATAGGAACACATGCCTATGCTTAGTTACTTATTACTTCATGTAAAAGTCCATGTGACTTTATTAACAATGTAATCATACCTACTAGACTAGAGTCGTGGAAAAGTTAGATGATTTTAGTTGAGGGAATATCTCCCTAAGTCTAGTGGAGAGAATCAAGGGAGCTTTAATTTGAATTCAAATTCAAATTCATTCAAAAACTCCTATAAAAATCAATGTAAAAGTCGCGGGTTTAGTTACACTCTTCCCGAGGCTAATCCAAGCAAATTTGTGAGTGTGTGAGAGCTACTACCTAGCCTACACCTCAGAGTACCATTGTGCATTACATCTCTTGCCAATGGGAATGTACATTTGATAGTATCAATATATATACTCATAGTTCTTTACTCTGGGTTTTCTCTGAGTGATTACCTCCAAGTCTGTCAACTTCAACAGAGCATATCTCAAGATCTACTGAACCAAATTTGATGTTCAAGGGCTCATTGGAACCAGCTCAAAGCATTCTACAGCACTACAAAGTTTCAAGTCAATCTATTCAGCCAATTGGGAGAAATCGCTGTCGAAGTGATCACTGGTATATTTCTGTGTGATTCCTAAAAAGTCGGGGCTGTCCCTGAGTTTGCTAAACATCATGCTCAGTGTATAGTTTATCATTTGGAGTGATTTAACTTGCTAATGATAGCTTGTTAAGTTAATTTAATACTCTCAGAAGGAATTAGACCAATTGTAAGTGTGCTGGACACACTGAGCTTAGGACTGAGCAGGTGTCATTACAGGAATAGCAAGTTTTTGGACTTATGAAGGTTCAAACTTATCTGTTTTGATTTGATCATTTCTCAATCACTTTGTAAAGCACATATATAGTTTCTTGGTGTCATTTGGAAGCTCAAGGAGTCTCCTAACCATATCTGAAGAAAAGAAAGGGCAGGTGTGAAGCAGGTCTAGCAGCACCACCTTGATCTTCTGATTGTACCCAGCCATCACATCCAACATTCAGATCCTAGTAGATGAAGAGATGTAGCTTAAGCATAAGCACCAACTCCTTTACTTATCAATCAATAGAGACGAGAGGATTGGTATGAAGACCGTGAGCATGTGAAGGAACAAATGTGTGAGTGAGAAGCACACTAGCATGCACACACATACACACACACACACGCACACAAGGCAAGATCAAAGAGAGGGAAAAAGAAAAGCTTTCTATTGCAATGAACTCTCTTACAAAAGCGCAAATCTTTAACCACACAACCTCAAAATTCAGCTCTGTAGCTCTTCTTATATTTTTTGGACTACTTTTGGCCCTATCCAAACCTAGTGTCCGGCCTACTAAAAAAATAGGTTTGAGGGCTTATTTGTGGGTCCGAATGGAGTCTAAAAATTATGAAAATTGGTAGGATGGTACTTCTAATACTCCTCAAGCTTGAGGACTCCTCGGCATGAACAAAGTGGAGTTACAAAAATATGAAATGGCATTTACAATGGCTTTTAGTCATGAAAATCACTATTTTTATAGGGATTCCTTCTGAAAATTTGACATCTACTTCTTGGAGCTCGCTACTTGCTCCTTCTTCTTGTGTGCCCACTTCTTTGACATATTCTTGCACCTCATTCTTGACCTCGAGTGCTAACACTCCCCCTCTCTCGAGCCTGTCATCCCTGATAGACCCTTGTTGTAATGGTTGTTCCATGTAGTGCTTTGAGAGGTAGTGTCCATCTTGTGTGAACAAGAGCCATCCATCTTCGAAATGTACTAGGATCAGTTGTCTGATTCTTCATGTGTCACTGCTAGTTTTTGTAAGTTTTAGTTCCTTTGTATGTGCTTGTTCCTTGGATTCCAGCGAGAATGTGTCATTGTGAGCTTCCAAAAATTGCACAGTCATATAATGTGGAACTATATTAATGCATACTTTGGAAATACATGGCCTGAATGGTGCAAAAGACAGGGTTGTGCAAGGAGCACATGGTTGTCACTCGTTGAGGCTTTCAATGTTACTTAGAGATGTTGATGCCATCTTTGTTGGAGGTATCCATTGGACCTTGAAATGATGTAAGCAATTGATTGTTGAATGACAACTAATCATTCTTCCTTATGGGGATCCATTTGAGAAGAGTGTTTGATTGCCTAGTGATCACCTTTGGTTGCTTCATGTTTGGATGGGTTTTTTAATTTTGTGTCCCTTGTGGTTGGCTCTTTGGTTTTGTAGGGGTTGTTGGTGCTTTTGGCTTCCAAACCCATATTCCTGATGTTTTTTTACCATTTCCAAAGAGATGAATTTATCTTTTTTTAATCTCTATGCTTGGTGTTGACTCATACTTCTCCTAGCCTTCTTTTTTGAGACTTTTCTTGTCAATGAGAGTCTAGGGTTTTGTGCATGTAAGAGTTCCTTGGGTATGCAAATGTGTAGTGTCCCTTGTTGAGCTACAACTAATTTCTTAGGCACCCAAATATGTATGTTATTGTGGTTGGCCTTCATTGACTGCTTTGATACCCAAATTTGGACTCCTCTTTGAGATGGAGATCTGCATTGTTCTACTACTTGCTACCTTGGCTGTCTCGGCTGCTTCTCTGGTAATGGATTTGACTGCACTAGTGTGATTGTTTGCTCTCCCTTTCATACCCAAATCTACTTCATGCTCGGAACTACTTTCTTCTTGAAATCTGTTTGTTTCGTTGATACAGTAGTTGCCTTGTAGTGATTCTCTTGCCTATGTGGTTGAAGTGCTACAGATGGCTGAGACTTTGTAAAAGAAGGAAGTCTCAATGGGTCTTTGACTCTTTTATTGGAGGTAGCATCCTTCTGCATCATAGAGCTTTTGACATATACAACGTATTCTTCTCTAACATTAGTCTTAGAATAACTAACTCAATTTGTAATGACTTGATTTTGGCATCATGCAATTATCTAATCCTAATGTAATGCATTGCTCATGTAGCCAAACTTGAAGAAGTTGACTTCTTAGGTTCACGTTGACTGTGTGGTCATAGATCCAAGCTTGACCCAAGACAAGTGATTCCATAAGGTCCTCATCTTGACATACTAGCATTTTGACTTTTCTTGGGACATCCTCGAGGTAGATGAGAAGCTCCATGTCACCCAAACAAGGGGTTTCCACACTTCCCAATCCTATGACATAGGATTCTATGGGTTTGATGTTCAATTGCAGGCCTTGGTAGTATGAAAGTCTAACTACACTAGTTGCTTCACCTGAGTCGATCAACACTTTCACAATACTTACATTATTTCCTTGCCCTACCTCTATGGTCACAAAGGGATGTTGATCGATTATTCGAGAAGCAATTAGATCCGATGTTTGGCACTTGGCCATGTGATATCTTGGGGCATTGGGATTAACATCTAGGCCTTGTTGCGTTTACTTGTTTCTTCTAATGTGCTCTTCAGCCTCTGCCTATGCCTCCTCTCTAACCCTTAACTCTTTTGCTTTTTGCTTCTTAACAGTGTTGAGTCTCATTAGCATGTCCTTTGACTCTACATCCACTAATATAGTTTGGAAAGATGTCACCTTCTAGCGTTGGCCAATTCAACTGCACCAGAAGCGGAAATTCTATTAATGATCATGGGTCCATATCCTCCTTTTTCCAATTTATGAGTATGATGTTTTAGTCTGTAAACCAACACTAGATCTCCCTCTTTGAATCCTATATCCTTGATGTGTGCATCAAAGTATGTCTTTTGTCTTTTCTTGGCAGCAGAGCTGCTTGCTACTGCTCGTGGCCTCGTCTCACCTAAGCGTTATAGATCAAAGATCCTGGAGGACAACTCATGTCCATTCCACTCATGCTCTTGTGCTACTTTTAAAGTCGGGATCAGGAAGTCTAATGGTAACACAACATTCTATCCGAAGAGCATCTAAAATGGGGTGGCATTGAGTACCATTTTGTAAGCAAGACGATAAGCCCAACCAACATGATGAAGTTGTTTATCCTAATCAGAGTGTTTATTATTTACCAGTTTAGTCAAGACATTACATAGGATCTTGTTTGTGATCTCGGCTTGTTCCTTAGCTCGTGGATGATAGGGGCCAGAATTCTTATGTATCACCAAGAATTCTTGAAGAAGATTTTTAATGAATTCATTCAAGAAGTGTGTGCCTCTATCACTCACTTATCTCATGAGCACATTCTCGAATAAGAACTTAGCCATCATTTGAGCATCATTCTTTCTATGCCTTTTACTTCTACCCACTTTGTAATGTCATTTGTGGCTACAATAATGTACCCTGCATGGGAGTTTCTATTTGGGGGTTGATAGGACCAACAAAGTCTATACCCTAGTTCGAGAATGTGCATCCTCCCATCATTGGTCTTGAAGGAATCTCATCTCTACTTATCAAATATTGTGCACGTTGGAATGTATCACATTTCTTCACATAGGTATGTGCATCCATATGAAGAGTGGGCCACCAAAATCCTAACAATAGAACGGTCTTAATTACCCGATCAGGACCAAAGTGTGCACCTACAACAGTACTCTGTGCAGTTTCTAAGACTTTCAAATAGTTTGATTCGTGAATGCACAATCTTAGGTAACCATCTTTGCCTCTTCCGTATAAGTTGTCTCCAACTAAGGCATAGTCCTGAGCCTCTTGCTCCATGCTTTTTTTTCTTGCTAGGCTAGCCTCACTAGGTAGCGTTCTCGATCACATAAATTCTACCAATGGAGCACTCCATTAACGACACATGATAAAGGGTGGCATGATCCATTAGAGGTTTTTACCTGGCACATTGGACAATTCTTAATCCACTCATGTATTTATTTTATCCATACTAGACCAATACCCTCCTAAAGGTTTTAGATTCTGCAATGTTCATTGTTTAGAATAGTGACTTCTGTTGAGAGTGATGGATGCACTCAGGAAATCAGTTGGTGCTGCAAAACCTGCTTCACACCTGCCCTCTTTTCTCTTCAGAAATGCTTAGTACACTTGCTTAGCTTCCAAATGACACAAAGAAACCATATATGTACTTTGGAAATTGTTTGGGTAATGATCAAACCAAAACAGATAACTTTGTACTTCAAAGATCAAGCAAAAACTTTCTATTCCTGTAGTGATACCTGCTCAGACTTTTACTCAGTGTGTCCAGCACACTTAAAATTGGAACAATTCCTTTTGGGAGTATTAATGTACCTTAGTAAGCTACCAATCACAAGTGGAATCACTTCAATTGATAAACTATGCACTGAGAAATAAGTTTAGCAAAGTTATAATCACCCCCGACTTTTCAGGAACTCTGCAGACAAATACCAGTGTGCACCTCGACTCGATTTTCTCCCACATGGATGAATGGAATCCTTTGAAATTTTGTATGCTTGTAGTAGACTTTGTGCTGGTTCCAATGAGCTATAGATCTCTTGATTTGGTTCAGTAGATCCAGAGATATGCCCTGATGAAGTTGACCGACTTGGAGTAGGATACTCAGAAAAAATCAGAGATGATAAAATGTATACTTCTATTGATAAATGTGTTTGTACAATCTCATTAGCTTGACAAGCACAACTAAATGAGGTAGTGTGATGTTGGGTATAGAGTAGCCCTCACACACAATGAGTTACAATGAAATTTTGCCTCGGGGAGTGAGCTAGAGTGGCAGAACTAACCGCGACTTTTTGATTACATCCTTTATAGGAGTTTGATCTTCATTTGAATTTGAAATTCAAACTTAGGCTCCCTTGAATCTCTCCTCTAAAAGTAGGGAGATATTCTCTCTATCTCAACATTCAAATTTTCACGACTCTAGTGGTAGGTAGATGACTTAAAGTGATTTCAATCAAATGATAAGTCACTTAGACTTTTACAAGAGGTAAAAGGGTAGGAACACATAAGCATATGTTCACATGAGTCTTCCTTTAAGTGAAGCCTAGATAATCCTTTGTCCATGCTAATCTTTCATAAGTCCAAGGGTCCAAGCCAATGTGTGTAGGCTTGTCTTGCACCAACAACTCCCCCTCAAGCCAAACACTTTGGCTTAAATCTTCTCTTTCATTCTTCAATCACTTCCTGCAATCCAATCATAGATTTGAATCTGCATAACTTGTTTCCATCCAATGCCTTTGTAAGTAAATCTGCACATTGCATATTAGTAGATACATATGTCAATTGTATATCTTTACTTAGCAATTTCTCTCTCACATAGTGGTAATGAACCTCTATGTGCTTTGTTCTGGCATGATAAATTGGGTTTGCTGCAAGATGAAGAGAACTAGTGTTGTCTCCAAATATGATTGGTGGTCTTGTGAATAGACCTAACTCTGTATATAGAAGCTTCAACCAAATAGCTTCTTGAGTAGCATTTGCAAGTCCTCTATACTCTGCTTCAGTGGATGACAATGCCACTGTAGGTTGTTTCTTAGCTGACCAAGATATAGGCTTGTCTCCTGCAAAACAAATATACCCTGAGGTGCTTCTCCTATCATCCTTGCATCCTGCCCAATCTGCATCTGAATAAACCTTTATGTCAATATCTGATGTATAAGGAAAATGCAAACCATGACTTTGAGTTCCCTTGAGGTATTTCAAGATCTTCTTTGCTGCCTCTAGGTGAGGTATCCTTGGTTTGTGCATGAATTGACTAAGTACACTTACTCCATAAGCTATGTCAATTCTTGTCAAGGTAGCATAGTTTAAGCTACCCACCATACTTTGGTATCCTGTAATATCTTTGATTTCTTCTCCTTCATGAGCACTTAGCTTTAGGTTAACCTCCATTGGAGTAGTAGATACCTTAGCATCCTGCAAACCAAACTTCTTGACCATATCCTGTACATACTTCTTTTGAGTGATGTATATTCCTGAGTTTGTGTAGATCAATTCAAGACCTAGGAAATATTTTAGTAATCCAAGATCACTAATCTTGAATTCTTTCATCATCTGTCCTTTGATGTGTCTAATCCCATTGACATCATTACCTGTAATGATGATGTCATCTACATAAACACATAACTAAATTACCTCTGTATTACTTCTCTTTATGAATAGAGAAGTGTCTGCTTTGCTCATCACAAATCCTTGGTCTTGGAGGTAGGTGGTCAATCTGTAGTTCCATGCTCTAGGTGCCTGCTTCAAACCATACAGAGCCTTCTTCAATTTACAAACATAATGTACCTTTCTTGGATCTTCATAGCCAGGTGGTTGTGACATGTAGACTTCTTCAGATATCCATCCATTCAAGAATGCATTCTTCACATCCAATTGGTACATGTTCCAATTCTTGGATGCAGCTACACTCACCAAAACTCTGATAGTTGGCATCTTGGCCACAGGAGAAAATGTCTCCTCATAATCAATGCCTTGGGTTTGTGCAAAACCCTTGGCTACCAACCTAGCTTTGTACCTGTTAATTGTTCCATCTGAATTCTTCTTCAATTTGTAGATCCATCTGGATCCTATTACCTTCATAGTATCCTTCTTGGGTACCAAGTCCCAAGTATCACTCTCTTGGAGGGCTTCTATCTCCTCATCCATGGCTTCTTTCCATTCTGGCTTTGTAATTGCTTCTTCATAGGTACCTGGTTCTTCATTCAACAAGTCTTTTGCAAGATATACAGAATGTTTAGTTACAAGTGATGTGTCATACCCAAATCTGATAGGCTTCTTCTTCTCTCTCTGAGATCTTCTCATAGCTTGAGTAGAAGTTTCTGCCTTGTCCTCCAATTGCTTCATCTTCATCTTTCCTTTGGATTTCCAAGCCTTGAATTCTTCAAGATTTATGGTATCATCATCTGAGCTTGAGTCTTCTTGCTGAGTTGGCTCTTCCTTGGTAAGCTTTGGAAAATCTTCCTCCATATCATAGGGTAAACTCACTTTCCTGCATTCATTCTCATACCATGAGTCATTTTCATCAAATATGACATCTCTGCTTACCTTGAACCCTTTGTTTGTGGGGTTGTAGAATCTGTATCCCTTTTGGTTCAAATCATAACCAATGAAGATACATTTCTCTGCCTTTGGGTCTAGCTTTCCTCTGACCTGTGAGGGAATATGCACATATGCTACACATCCAAATATTTTGCAATGATCCAGAGAGGGTCTCTTACCATGCCATGCTTCATATGGAGTCATGCCATCAAGTGATTTGGATGGCAACCTATTGATGAGGTAAGTGGCAGTGGACACACTCTGCCCATAAATAATTTGGAAACTTTTTCTCATTGAGCATAGACCTAGCTGTTTCCACTATAAGTCTATTCCTTCTTTCTGCTACCCCATTTTGCTCAGGTGAGTACCTTGTAGTGATCTCCCTCTTGATGCCTCTTTCCTGCAAGAAATCTTCAAACTCATTGGAGAAGTATTCTCCTCCACCATCTGATCTTAGCCTCTTTAAGCTTCTACCTGTTTGATTCTCAACAAGTGCAAGATACCTCTTGAAACAATTAAACACTTCATCTTTATGCTTCATAAAATATAAAATGGTCCATCTGCTATAGTCATCAATGAAGGACACATAATACCTTGACCCAGAAATGGAAGGGTCCTTGCTAGGTCCCCAAACATCTGTATGTACCAAGTCTAGGTAGTCTTCATACATGAAACCTTTCCTTGAGTAGGGTAATCTGTGAGACTTACCAAATTGACATGATCCACATTTGTAAATCATGTGTTGCTTGGATACATTAGGTATCCCAAGCACACATTGATCCCTGCACATTTGCTTGAGAGTCCTTTCACCTATGTGTCCTAGTCTTTTATGCCATATCTCTAACTCTGAAAGTGTCTGATCCTTATAATTATACAAAGCAATGTTTTTTGTATCTTCTAGCTCAAATGTAAATAGTCTACCTGATTTCTCCCCTTTGGCTATCCTTCTGAATCCTTGTTTTGGGTCCTCCACATATGCTCCATGTTGTGTGAATCTAACCTGCAATCCTTTCTCCACAATCTGACCAACACTCATTAAATTCTTAGTTATTGTTGGTACATAGAGTACCCTGCTTAATAGGTTTTGATTACCATCACATGTCTTCACATTTCCAATTTTGACAACAGAGTGCTTAGTGTCATCACCTGTTTGTACCTGATGTTTGCCCTTGGGCTCTTCCAAATCAGAAAGTAGTGCCACATTGCCAGCTACATGGTTAGAACATCCTGAGTCAATGTAAAATAAATGATCATCATTTGTACCTATCTTGGAGGTCATGTTCATGATCAATAAGGAGTCATCTTGCTCCTCTGTGTAGTTGTTGTAATCTCTTCTATTTCTGAATCCACCTTGGTAGCTTCCATTGTGATTGTTGTTGTAATTGTTGTTGTATTGGTTGTTGTACCCATTGTAGCTTTGATGTTGGTTGAATCTGCCTCTTCCTTGAGAGTATCCACCTCTTGAGTAGCCTCTTCCTCTCTGATTTTTGTAGTTCTTGTAGCATTCATCTGTGGTATGATTGGACAACCCACAGATGTTGCATGGTGATGAGTTGTAGGGTCTCCCCCTACCTGACTTACCTCCTCTGCCTCTTCCTCTAGATGACCTACCTCTCCCTGCATAGTTGGCTTGAGAGGTAGAGCCTTCTTCATCCTGTTTCTTCTTGCCTTTATCTTTAACTTTCTTATCAGTATAAAGAGCAGAGGGGTTATTACCTTTTGATTGATCTCCAGCTTTGGTGAACTTTGCTTCATGTGTAAATAGTTGGCCCATGAGTGTTGTGAGATCAGGGGTATGCATGTCCATGTAGAGGTCCATTGCAGTTGTGAAACTTTCCCACTTATCATCTGCCTTGAGTCCATTTGTCACCTGCCTGACTATTTGCTCCTCTTCAATTTCCTCTCCAATGCTTGCTAGTTGGTCTGCCACATCTTTGATCTTTGTCACATACTCTGAGACTGATTGCTTGGGCTGCTTCCTAAGTGTTGTGAACTCTATCCATAATTGATTCTTCCTAGCCCTTGTGTTGGAAGAAAAATAGTTTGACAAGGTTTCCCAAGTCTCTTGGGAAGTCTTACAATTCCTTACATGAGGTAAAAGAAAGTCAGATATAGAGTTTAAGAGATAAGACCTTGCCAAAGCATCCTTTGCACACCATTGGTTAAGTCTTTCATGCTCATCCTTTGTAGGTAGTCCTCTAGTCTTGAATGAGGGCAACTCCTCATCTCCTGATATGTATCCAAATAGACTTCTCCCTTGTAGATAGGTCTTCATTCTCAATGACCAAGCTTGATAGTTGTTTCTGTCCAATTTGTCAATGAAAGAAGGGAAACCATCACCCATGATTACCTTGTTTTGCTCTGATACCACTGTTGAGAGTGATGGATGGATGCACTCAGGAAATCAGTTGGTGCTGCAAAACCTGCTTCACACCTGCCCTCTTTTCTCTTCAGAAATGCTTAGTACACTTGCTTAGCTTCAAAATGACACAAAGAAACCATATATGTACTTTGGAAATTGTTTGGGTAATGATCAAACCAAAACAGATAACTTTGTACTTCAAAGATCAAGCAAAAACTTTCTATTCCTGTAGTGATACCTGCTCAGACTTTTACTCAGTGTGTCCAGCACACTTAAAATTGGAACAATTCCTTTTGGGAGTATTAATTTACCTTAGTAAGCTACCAATCACAAGTGGAATCACTTCAATTGATAAACTATGCACTGAGAAATAAGTTTAGCAAAGTTATAATCACCCCCGACTTTTCAGGAACTCTGCAGACAAATACCAGTGTGCACCTCGACTCTATTTTCTCCCAAATGGCTGAATGGAATCCTTTGAAATTTTGTATGCTTGTAGTAGACTTTGTGCTGGTTCCAATGAGCTATAGATCTCTTGATTTGGTTCATTAGATCCAGAGATATGCCCTGATGAAGTTGACAGACTTGGAGTAGGATACTCAGAAAAAATCAGAGATGATAAAATGTATACTTCTATTGATAAATGTGTTTGTACAATCTCATTAGCTTGCCAAGCACAACTAAATGAGGTAGTGTGATGTTGGGTATAGAGTAGCCCTCACACACAATGAGTTACAATGAAATTTTGCCTCGGGGAGTGAGCTAGAGTGGCAGAACTAACCGCGACTTTTTGATTACATCCTTTATAGGAGTTTGATCTTCATTTGAATTTGAAATTCAAACTTAGGCTCCCTTGAATCTCTCCTCTAAAAGTAGGGAGATATTCTCTCTATCTCAACATTCAAATTTTCACGACTCTAGTGGTAGGTAGATGACTTAAAGTGATTTCAATCAAATGATAAGTCACTTAGACTTTTACAAGAGGTAAAAGGGTAGGAACACATAAGCATATGTTCACATGAGTCTTCCTTTAAGTGAAGCCTAGATAATCCTTTGTCCATGCTAATCTTTCATAAGTCCAAGGGTCCAAGCCAATGTGTGTAGGCTTGTCTTGCACCAACAACTTCCTAGCAATCCTTCATGAGCTTGTTGCAACCAAATACTATGTTCATCGTCCTCGACACAACAAGCTACAACACCTTCCATATCTTTTTTGTATATACTTCTTGCCAATATTTGATATTTTTTAGATTTTACAATCTCATATGTGTTCCTTTTCACATTCTTACGGGTGGGTCCAAAGGTTAGAACTGGTACCAAATTATTTGCCTATTTAGGAACAACTTCTAAATTGAACAAATAAGCATTGGGAAACTCATCAGACACTCATTATGGTTGTTCTCTTGAAGTGATGTGAGAAAGGTGATCCGCCCTTAGGTGGGTTCTACCTTTCCTAACACCACTTCAAAATTGTATTCCATTAGTAAGAGGAACCATCTTACTAAGCATCCCTTATTGCAAGGTTTATTGACCAAATATAATAAGGCTTGATGATCATTGAAAAACTTGAACTTGCTGGCCAATAGATAGAGTCTAAAACTTCTTCACAGTGTATACCATAGATAAGCCTTCTCTTGTGGTTGTTATATAGGTTTTCTCAGTTGTGTTTAGCTGCTAGCATATGCTGTAGGCAAGTCTAGATTTCCTTCACCTATGGGTTTTGCTAGCACACATCCTATTGCATGATTACATGCATCTACATGGACATGGAATGGTTAATTCCAATCATGAGTGGTTAGTATTGGTGCTATGCACAAACATCTTTTTAGCTCATTGAAGGACTTTTCACATTCATCATTCCACTCAAAGTTTGTCAGCAAGGCATAAAGAGGTTTGGCTATGATTGCATACATGTGGATAAACCTGTGATAATATCCACAATAGCACATAAAGGCTTGTACCTCTTTAAGATTCCTTGGCCTTGGCAACTCTGCCATGGCTCTAAATTTATCCTCATCTATTGATATTCCATTCTTAGAAATAATATGACCTAAGATTTTACCTTGACGTACCATGAACAAAAACGTTTTTGGGTTCAGATGAACTCGATACTCTCTACACGTGTTGAAGATTTGTTTGAGCTTAGGGATGTGGAATCTTCTTTCTTAGGAATGAGCACGTAAATTATCCACATATACTTCTAAGTTCTTTTGCAAGAACTCGTTGAAGGAATGACACATGAGCCTTTTGAATGTTTCATGTGCATTTGTGAGCCCAAATGGCATCACACAAAATGAAAAAATTCCCCGCTCTGTGGAAAACTTCGTCTTCTGCTGATCTTCTGGGGCAATGGCTACTTCTTTGTAACATGAAGAACCATCAAGAAATCTATAAACTTCCTTTCTTGCAACACGCTCCAATAAATGTTTGGTGATTTGAAGCGGATAGCTATCTCTAATTGTAGCGGCATTCACTTTTTTAAGGTTAATACACACTCGTAACTTCCTGTTCTTCTTGAGTGCCACTACAATGGGCGACACCCATTCACTATGCTCAATCTCATAGATAAATCTAGCTTCAATTAACCTATCAATTTCTCCTTTTATTTTAGCTGCATAAGTGTCATTATATGTGTAGGGCTTCTGTTTGGTGGTGAAAGAAAATTTTCGGATCTACTCCCTTCAAGTCTCTATAGTGCCACGCAAAAGCATCCCTGTAATCCCTTAATACAGCTACATTCTCTACTTCTTCTTCTGCACTTAGGTCTTCTCCTATGTATGTACATCTCTCTTTGTTCTCCTCAATTGTTACAACAATTTTTTTGGTCTTTTCTTTATTATCATATGCTCTACATCTTCTAGATACTACTCTTCTAAATTAAGGCAACTCTCCATCACAGTGGGCCTTTAATTGGTCTGCCTTCTTGAGAAGTTCCCTCATCTCTTGCTTTAAGGTGTCTTTGCTCTTCCTTTGTGACTTCGCACATCCACAAATGATTATCTTCATTCATCCATGATGGATCAAAAGAACTTTCAAAATTCTCAGAGATTGAATCTTCTCGTGCCTTGCAGATAGGATTCCACTGTAGCGATGATACATGTTTGATGGTGTAATCCTTCAAATCGACCTTGGTTGTAACCCCTAAGTGCTAGAAGTACAAGGAGTTAGTTCCCCAATCTTATACTATTTGTAGTTTTCATAGGGAGGGTCTTCCTAGGATCATATCTAAACATTATTTTTGGGAAAGTCACATATAGAAAAGATGTGCTCAAATTCTACACCACAATTGATTAGAATTATCTTTTCTAGCAAGTCAGCCATTTAAAGCTTCATTCTAGTTGGTCTTAATGCATATTTTCCCCATTGCTTCCACAAGGAGGTGGTCGCAATCGCAACGCCAATGTGGAGGTGATCGTAATCCAGGTGGATCGGGTCCGGTCACGACACATGTAGAGTGTATGAAGCTACTAAGTGTTGGAAGGTATTTGTGATCAAAATATGAAGGTGAAGATGAAGTTGGGTATGGAGAGGAGAGATGCCATGATTTGATTATGAGAAGGGGGAACATATAGATGTATCCATGATGAAAATAAAAAGAAAACGACACACATGAATCAATTTTGGAAAGGAAGAATGGTCCAAGAATGGAGCATCTTATACTTTTTCAAAAATTAATTGATATGCATGGGTCTTTGTGCATGTATGCATGATGATCAAAAAGAGAAAACCACACACATGAATCAGTTTTTGAAAGGAAGAATGGTCCAAGAATGGATCTTCTTATACACTTTCAAAACCGAATCGTATGCATGGGTTTTTGTGGATGGTATGAATGCATGTGGGTCATGATGTATAAATGAATAGAAACTTGTCTCTCAATCTCAATAGATCATCCTCACTGGTTGAACGCATGACTTCAAAGGCCTCTCACACATAGAAAGAGATAGAAGGAGACATGTAAAAACATATAAGAGACTAAGAGACAAGAGACACGACACATGAATTAGAAGATATTGTTATGACATACATATACAGGAATGTTGTTGAACGTCAAGCTAAGCATTCTAATGGTCAAAGGTGGTCCACACAACTTTCTCACCATGAGAGTTCAACCGAATGTCACATGTAAGAGCATAGATTCCACTTCATTGACCCTATGTCTTTCTCGGATCGTAGTGTGTTTCTAAAGAAGTTGAAGACTTATAAAACCAACTCTAACTCACTCACATGCTCCACTGAGGGTGAGCAAAGAAAGAGAAATTGGGTTTACGAGCCTATCCTAGAGAGGAAATCTAAAAATTGATTCTAGGAGCTATGCTCTTACTAGCTGTTAAAATGCTCTTTTACATTACAGGCATTTTAAGTTCTTCCGAGTTCTTGGGAGTGGTAGGGGTCTGCTAATCAGAGGCCCTGTAACTTGATTTTCCCAATTAACGTATTCACGTCGCAGTACCTTAACATTCAAAACTGTGTTTAATACGAATTGCTGTCAAGACTCTGGTTCGTCCTCTCACAGATTTACTGTTCATATGCAGGTTAATACTTTCCACCGTACATAACGCAAGAATTATACCTTTTTGTTACACAAAATTATTATTCACACTTAATCTTACTATATCAATCACAAATTAAAGCTCATTATACAGCAATAAGAACATCAATACGCAGAGTTCAAGTATACTGCACTAGGCAACTTCACGGACTACAATCACCCAGACAGACATTCTGGCGATCGTGCTTGTCATCACCAGAGCTTTAGGGCAATGTCCTTTCATTAGTTGATAAACAGATACATCAGTTCGCTACGACCTTTCGGTTCGTGCGGTAGATGAAAAATAGGGAATTACAATATGCCAATCCGACGGCTTACACTGGCACGCACGGTGGACTTGAACCCGTAGTGATACAAAATTTTAGGGCTCATCTACTGTACCCTGTATATACATGGTTCGGGCTAATTTAAAGGTTCTGGAAACTTTCTGCTTCAAACTATCCAGCATTTGCTTTAAAGTGTCGGGTTCAACTAATTGCGCGTCAATACGAAAAGAACTTGCGGCAATCACTTAACTCATTAAGATATCACTGTGTGTCTGCAAAAAGGCCTCTTGCAAGTAGAAGTCGTTAGCAAGGGCTGCGTCACGGCTCAGTTTCATGTCCTCAATCTGTTGATCGATTCTGGATAATCTTTCTGCTTGCAAACCCAACTGTTTTTCTCTTCTCTCCAATTCTTCAGATTGAAACTGCATGGTTTTGTAGTAGGCTTCTCTTTATTTCTGCACGCCTTCCAATTCCTTCTTCAATTTAAGGTATTGATCCAACTCTTCCTATAACTCTTGATCACGTTTGAACAGAGTTTCCATAGTTTTATGAAGTTCTGCTTCAGCTTTAAGAACATTGCTGGCCAAAGATTGTGAAGCTTCTTCTAAGATGTTGTATGCTTCCCGCGTGCTATGCAGTTCATTGCCTATGGCAGTCATGGCATCTGTTTTATCAATGAGTTCTTGCTTCATCGTGCTGATTTCGGTATACTTTTGACACAGCAAAGCATCTCGCTGTGCTAGCTGATCATGAAGCTATAGAAGCTGTAATTGTAAGCCATGATTTTCTGCCTTTACTGCATCTACCTCTTCCTGGAGTGGAGTAATATCTGCTTCAAGGATATTGACTTTATGCTAGAATTCTTGAGGAATATTATCAGTGACCATTTGGAGTTGCACCGGTAGCTGTTGGGAGAATTGGATCAACATACAACCCATGGACTCTAATTCCATAAACATGGGAACCGGAAGAGGAGGAGGAGGAAGTGGTTGGGATGAAGAAGCTGATAAGAGGTGAGGGGAAGATGGTGGGGAATAGTTAGGTGAAGAGAATGATGAAATCCGTGCTCCAGGGACAATAGGGGGAATTTGAATAATGGATGCAGGAGTATTCATGATAGGCATCAACACAATACCACTTGTTTGTTGCATGGTTGCTTCAGTTCTAACAATGACAGAATCCACCAGAGTGAGCACTTCCTCAAGAATTTCCGTGATGATAACTTGCACATCGTCTGGAATGTGGTGCTGAGAATCCGGCCGGGAAGAGTTTTCAGTGGAATTGGTAGGGGATGCACTTTGTTCGTGTTGCCGGATAGGAGAAGATTGGGCTGACAAATCAAGGTGCATTGAAGTTGCGGTGTCATGAAAGATTTCTTCTTCGTGTGCTGCGGTCGAACCCTGTACTTGACTTCCAGATGGGCTTATGCGGCTGCATTTCTGTCAAAGGAGTTGAAACAAATCTGCATCATCATCCTCGTCCTCATCGTCAAGCAGCCTAGTGGATTCTTCACGCAGCAAAAACGGTGCATTGGGTGGAGGTTGCGCGTCTTGAATGGCAGGAAAGAGAAAGGTCATAATGTGGGGAAGGCGTGATCGTGGGAGATCACCTTTGTTAACGTGCTTAATAACCGTAACGCACTCACGGTGAATGCACCGGAAATAATAAGAAGCAAAATTAACAGACGATCAAGAAGCCATGTCGATCATTGAATAAAATGGGCGTGAAATCCCGTAAGTACATTTTTGTAAATTCAATATGGCAACTAAGAATTGTAGGGCGGTCCATTCAGGATCAGGGTGACAGAGAATGGCGTACTCATTCAATGAGTGCCGTGGGAATAATTCTATCATAGTAGCAATAGGAAGGAGAGGACCATTATCTACTCCTTCGATGGGCAAACGGAATGCTTCGGCAAAAGAGTTTAAAGTAATTACTACATGTGATGGTAAACAAATAATCGGCCAACTCTGCTCCGTGGCAAGTGTGGCGGCAATGGCAGCAATAATCTGCGTGTAAAAAGGGTGACACTCTACTGAATGCCAAGGCAATTCAGCGAAGTTCAGCAGACCTTGGATACGCAAGAACTCACTCACGTCCTGAGGGAATCCATCACGGAAGGCAGCGAAATTAGCTAACGCTTCCATGATGCGTACGCGAAAGCACAAGGACACAAATACACAGTAAACACAGAAAACAAAGAGCACAGAGCACACAGACACAATAGCTATTAACAGCAAAAAGAAGAAGATTAAGTAGATACTCGGCAACGGGAGGCGATCGAAAATGCTAATCATCGTGCGAGGTTGAGACGATAACCTTCATAATTACGGCATGCATGCATGTGCATAATCGAGAACACAGGGCAGCTTTAATCATAATTAGATATCAAAACGAGGATATTTACAGGCTTATATTCAACCAAAATGCAGAAATAAAAGAAAAGTAAATGCCACGTGGAAAAACGAAGAACACGTCAGTGATGATCAGGCGCTTGATGATACGGTTGCAACTTTGAACCATTGATTACTTTAGGAAGAGGAACTCCTATCAAAGTAGTCAACAGAAAAGTAGCTGGGCCCACTTGTTCACTAATCCGGTAAGGACCGATCCACCGTAATTTGAATTTCCCAGCAGCACGATTTGATTTAGCATTATAAAACAGCACAAGTTAGTCCACCGTAAAAACTAGAGTTTTGAGATACCGATCATGGGTACGAGCTTGCCGCAACTGCACTTCTTGAAGAACCAACAAACTTTCCCAGCGATGTTCATCCAAAGATCTGAGTGCGTCCAACCGGAATGGTAAAGAGTCATCGGGTAACAGCTTCTGAGTTACAGCCATGCGTAAGCTTGGCACTACAATCTCCATTAGCGCGATTGCTTCCAGCCCATAAGCAAGCTTGAAAGGAGTCATTCCGGTTGCAACTTTGTAGGTAGTCCGGTACGCCCATAAGACTGCAGGTAGCAACTGATCCCAACATTTTGGTGATTCCACAATCAGTTTAGGAAGCATAGTCAACAACATTTTTTTGGTACTCTCAGCTAAGCCATTAGCATGGGGATAATATGGAGAATTGAAGTTATGCAGAATTTGAAAAGTGTGCGTTAGTACTTGCATTAATCTATTAGCAAAGTGTGTTCCTTGATCTGTCATAAGTTCCAGAGGTAATCCATAACGCGGAAAAACATCCTTCATCAGGCATTTTGCGACCGAAACTACTGTAGCGGACCGTAAGGCCCAAGCTTATGCCCATCGGGTCGCATAATCTGTGCAGGTCAGAATGTAGCGATTGTTGCTAAGGGTCGCTGGAGGTGTGCTTGGTCCAATAAAATCCAGACCCCACTTCTGAAAAGGTTCCAAAGTTAATACAGGTTGTAGATTAAAAAAGTGACGTTGTAAAGGCTATCTAGATCGCTGACAAGTGTCACACTGCTGCACAAACTGAGTCACATCTTTGTACATAGTAGGCCACCAAAGCCCACTTTGCAAAATTTTTTGATACGTTAGATCTGTTGCAAAATGTCCACCGGAGGGTATTAAATGTGCCATAGCAATAACCGAGTTTACTTCATGTGGGGGAATACATCAAAGTAAGACAGCAGTATGATCTATGTAGTACAACTGTTTAACAATCAACTGGAATCTGCGACTATAAACTGCAATTTTTCGCCGCATAACAGGGGGAGTTTGAGGGGGCAGACATTCGTCAATAAGAAAAGTTAATAACTCATCATAGTAGGTAGGTGGCACAGGAGGTACTGCAGATTCTGCACGAGCCATTTGAGTAATGTAAATCGCTAGTGTGGTGTCATCAACGCCCACCGGAGCTTCACCGGAATCCAACCGAGAGAGAAAATATGCTAATGCATGTGCAGTGTCGGGTCGATGAATCACTTCATAGTCGAACTCCTGTAGTAATAAAATCCAACGCGCCAAGCAACCTCCTAAATATTGCTGCTAGACCAGATAAACAAGTGCAGCATGATCCACGTGAAAGGTGAATTTTCAGCGTAGCAAATAATGCTGGAATTTCTTCACAGAGTACACCAATTCGAGACATTCTCTTTCAGTCACTGAATAATTCTTTTCAGCCAAAGCTAGTCGGCGACTAGCATAATAGAAAGGCCGGAACCACTTATCAGTTTGCTGCATTAAAACACTTCCAATGGCTGTATCCGATGCGTCGACAAAGACATGGAACAGGCATTCCCAATCCGGGGGTTGCAAAATTGGGGCCTGAGTCAACAATCCTTTTAAACGATCAAAGGCAGTTTGGCATTCTGGAGTCCAGTCAAACTGTCGGGGAGTACTAGTCATTAGCCAATTAAGGGGTGTTGCCAAATGGGCTAACCACCGCAAATGGCGACCATGCCATCGAATCTGTCCTAAGAATCGCATAACTTCTTTTGGTGTGGTGGGTACTAGTGCTTGCAACACGGCTACAAATTTGTCTAGATCAACTTGTATGCCCTACGCCGACATAATGTGGCCAAGGAGTTTGCCATAAGAAACTGTAAACACAAATTTTGTCGGATTCAAGCATAACCGGTACTCACGGCATTTTTCAAAATAGCACCTTAAATGATAAAGGTGCACCACTATCTTGCCGAATAAAGAAAATTCGTCCAAGTAGACTTGCATAAAAATAGTCAGATAGGGTGAAAAAATTTCTTGCATACACCGTTGAAATGTGCTTGGAGCATTCCTTAAGCCAAAGCACATGACTGTACAAGCATACACACCCCAATTCGTAATGAAAGCTGTTTTAGGTATGTCCTGCTCGGGCAACCTGGTTATAAACACTATAACCATCGAGAAATGAATACATCTCATGTCCGGCCACCCTGTCTAGCATTGTGTCGAGAAAGGGGAGAGGAAATGGATCAGGTACTGTGGCGGCATTCAATTTTCGGTAATCCACACAGATTCGGAGCTGTTTATTTTTCTTTGGAACAATCACGATCGGAGAGATCATTCAGCGTGTTTGATTGGGACAATGAATCCTACCTTCAATAACCGATAGAGTTCTACTTTGACCTGTGCTGCATAATTAGCGTTCATTCGATAACTGGATTGTTTAATTGGCTTTGCTTCTGGCTTAAGCACGACCCGATGTCGATAGATCCGCGGATCCAGACCTTTCATATCACGATAGTCCTATGCAAAAACATCAAAAAACTCATGCAGGAGTTGGAGCAAATCTTCTTCAAATGCCTCGGACAATCCTGCCTTAATCTTAACAGGACGCGGGTTGCTTTCATCACCCAAATTATAGGTTACTAACTGGTCTTCCGGGACATAGAATTGATAAGGTTTCCCTGGATCGTCGGCTGACGGTAAAAGGTGATGTAGAGTGGCTCCCTCCATAGCAATAGTATCATCTGCATCCGTCTCTCCGGTCACGGGAACAACTGTACATGCTGCCGGACTCCAGGTGTCCGCTACTGCTTGCAGGTCTACAGTACCTAAGGAAATCAGATCTTTATTGTTCTTCAGAAACGCTTCTTCTTCGTTGTTAGATAAGCCATCCAACATGTGGACTGGCTGTGCTACATATGGTCTGGCATGAAGTTCACAGGGCTGAATGGCATCCAGTTTAACAACATATTTATGGTGATTATCTTTGAAAGTCAGTTCCTGTGCTGACCAATCTTGTATAACTTTAGCCTGTTTCAACCATGGTGGACCGAAAAGGAGATTGTAATCGAGGCTGGATTCTAGTAGTTCTAAGACTACAAAAGTCATTTTGAACATGGTGCCCTACAGAGTAATTGGAATATTCCTTACGAGTCCCACCGGATGAACTCGGGATTGATCTGCCATTTTGACAAAAAATTGAACGGGCTCAATTTGGATCCACCCTAACTTCTTGCAGAGAGCTGTAGTTTCTATGTTCACACCGGAACCACCATCAATTAACACTTTTTGTAATCTTGTGAGTTTTATGCCAGACAGTGATTAAGGGGACAAAATGATCCACCGTAGAATCAGTTTCCGGTTGGATTGCTACAGTCGTCAGAGTACCCGGAGATCCGGGACTAACGTGTTGTTGAAACTACGAGTAGCTGCCCCAAGGGGAGTGTAATTGAAGCCTTAGAGAGAATATCCTATACCTGCTCTGTTTGATTTGCACTCTTCACCGATTCTGATGATGATTCTCCTATTATTGGGGTACAATCTTGTCCATGCGCTTTTGCCTTTGGCAGAGGAACCTGTGTCACTGGAATTGGGTCGGGGAACACCGTAGGCTTTGTGGTGGTCCATTGGCTAGCTTTGGTGTATACATTTCATGCTGTTCGCGGATGCCAGGTTCAAACACCTCAGCTGTAGGTTGCAACTGCTTACCGGATCTTGTATGGACCAATGCTGCTTGTGATTCCACTGGTGAGATATAGACCATGTTGGTCATCGGGTTTTGACACTCTTTCTTCCTTTTATCATATTCGGCTGCATCCTTGTAGAATCTTTGGATGTGACCAAGTTCACCACAAAAATGACATCGAGGTGGTGGCAAGGAAGTACCTTCCGGTGATGTACCTGTTTGCCATCGATTTGTATTGAAGTTAGTACTCCGTTGTTCCCAATAATTCCTGTATCCTTGCGACTGATTGTTTTGCATCTACCGTGGCACGTAGTGAGTTGCTGGCTGTCCTAGTTTCTGTATGATGGCATTTATAGCTGCTCCTCCATGCACTTTGGCATTATACGCACAATTTTGGTTGAGTGTCCGGTGATATTGCAGATGGCACAATACATCTAATTAAGGGCACAGGTAGCACTAGTATGCCCTGGATTTTTGCACTTAGTGCAATACATCTATTTAGCCTGATCATATGTATCATGCTTATTGGCTTTCAACCATTCCAAGTCTTCAGTGAATCCTCCAACCTTATGCTCGAGTTGTAGGGCCATCGCGATAACAGCATCTAGTGTCATAGCTCCCACACAATGGTGTGGGAGCGATTTCTGACGACTGGCGGATCAATTCAGTCGTCTCGCGAACGGCGCACGCAAGGTGACTATGCAGAACAAGTATAACTTTTCCGAAGGTCCGTAGGGCAAAGCGTTCCTATATCTTTCTATAGCATCAAAGTAAGATGGTGAGATAAGTTTTTCACTAACTACTTGGTCTTTAATGCATTCAGTTTCGTTTGAATCATCTTGAAACTTATCGTCGTTTCTATCTATAGTTGGTGGGAAAAGTTCTTCACTATTCTCAATGCTAGGTGGAATAGTTGAAAGTAAATTTAAAGTTCTATTAGGATCGTGCAAAGTTTCTTTAACTATCTTATTTTAACTAACTCTTTAACTTCCTCAACTGGTTTAGGAAATAATAACTCAAATGTAGCTGGACGTAGAAAGGAACTACTTGAAGAAGCCTCTTTAGACATAAGATGAAAATGACACTAGATTAATGATCAAATTCCTATACACACTTATAAAATAATGTCATAAAATGATAACCTAATCAAGCTTAATGAATAACCTATACAAGCTAATCAATAGTTTAAACTAAGTAATTCTTTTTGCTGCGAATCTTCAGTTCATTAACAGGTTTGCAATTCTTCAGAAAATCACATGAATCTCCAGTTCGCCAACAGCTCTCTGAAAATCACATGAGAAATATTAGTATGCATTTATAAAAAATTAACACTCATTTAAAACTTAAAGAAATTTACTTAAATCATTTATTTAAACATACATATTACAATAAAATAATATATTCATACAATTTCTTTAGCATACATAAATCATTTATATAAGTACATTGTTTCACATACTTATACATATTTAAACATATTATATAAGCTAACATGCATATACATACACTATACATAAATGACACGCATATCACACATAATTATACATTCACAAACACACATGCAAAACATACATGCATTACCATAACTTTCATGCAAACATGCACATGCATAAATGCACATACATAAACATATATGCACTAACATACATATGGATACCATACATATACATACATACATACATGATATGCACACACATGAACATGCAAATTAAACTACACTAACATAGCTCACAAGCATGCATTCATGAACATGTAAAATGCACTAACATAAACAGCTTATACTAACAAACATATGCATAATCATACATATACATGCATACTTACATAATACTATCATACACATGCATACATATACTAACACATACATATATAAACACATACTAACATATACATGCATGAATGATCATGCATATATGCACATGCAGTAGCAACCATGTATGAACATACATGCACAAACATGCATCAAGCAACATGCATGATATGTATACATACATGCAAACACTATCCTACATGCATAACATAAATCAACATGCATGCTTACACATAACATCTAAAATAAATACATTAATTGACATGCATGAACTAACATGGATAAATTTCTAACATGCATTAGCTAAATATACATTTACATGCAAAACCATATTCATGCACTTAATATACTTCTAGCATTCATAAACATACCTATCATTTACATGCATATATACTAACATTTAACATGCACTTTCTTAACTAACATGCATTAACATTCCTAACTTCTAACATCTAGCATGCATTGCTTAAGATTTAACATGTATTACCATTTACTAACATGCATCAACATTAACTAACATACCTAACGTGCACTACTATACTTATCATGCACGAACATGCACTAATATTAACTAACATACCCTACATGCACTAACAACTAACATAGGTTCAAGCACTAACATGGGTACAATCAATGACTAAACATGCCTACCATCATACATGAATGAACTTATCTCTAACAACATCTATCATGGGTATATACATTTACTAAATGCATTTCTAATAGGATCATATCATACTAAAGGTTGAAGAAGCTTGGGTTAAGGGTAGAAAAAGAAAGGATAAGTAAAGAATGGTTGGGAAAAGTGAATGGATAAGGAAAAGGTAAATTCATATAAGTCTAAAGGCTCAATAGACCCTCCTTCTGGAAACCTGAAACTAATAAAAGAAGGTTAGGAATGCAAATCATATAAACAAAATCAATTTAGAAAGATAAACATTCATGCATACCCTTTCATACCCTACATGACATACATAATAAATCATAAACATTAAGATATAATGAACCTAAGCTAAAACGCTTTCACACATACATACACATACATACATAAATACATAAATACATAAACAAAAACATAAACATATGATAAGTCATCCATATACAATTATATACCTTTACATATGCCTCTCTCTCTCTCTCTCTCTCTCTCTCTCTCTTTGCTGCACGCGCAGCAGCGCTGCGCCGCCGGCAGAGAAAGGGAGGGAGAGAAAGGATATTTTTTTTACATCAAAGAAAGGGAGAGGGAAAAAAGAAAAAGATCAGAAGGGAAAAAAACAATAATGAAAGGCGAAAAAGAAGAAGAAAGGAATGAATCAAAAAATAAATCTCTGCACTTCCTAAAAAAAATTTGCTTTCCACAAATTGAAGGACAAGAGAGATGGTCTTCTCTCTCCTCCTGTCAGAGATCTGACATAGAACTAAGTGCAAAAATATGACTATAGTCTAGAGCATAGTAAGTACGTGAAAATCACATGAGCTTGTGAGTACGTGCTCCCCTCTTTAAATAGATGAGAGTAGCCCACAATAGCCCACATTTATCTATAGATAATTGAACCAACCTACCTAAATTAACTCCTCTTCAACTCAACCACACTCAACAGGAATTTAGGCGTGGGATTTTTCCTATTTGATTTTTCCAAATTTCACTCAACCAATTAAATATTTACTGGACCATAGACTTTAGATTTTAAATAACCTTTCACTTCCTTTTTTGTTTAATTTATTGAAATACTAGACTTAAGAATAAATACTAAACTTTAGTCCAAAATTAATTTAACCCATCTAAATTTAATTTATAACCATAAGCTTAATGAAAATAATTAAATAATATATTTTTCTATTTGAATTATTTTGCTAAGGTTCATTATGATATTTTTAACCCATTTAATAATTCATTTATAGATTAACCCACTTATTTAATCATTTAACCTTAGGTTTACCCTACAACTAACTTTAAACCACATCAATTAACTCCAACTAACCCATAAACCTATTTTCTAACCTTCCATAACCCTCTAGGATGAATATTTAACCCTTAATTAACCTTAAAATTTAACTCGAACCCTATAAATCATGCTCAAAAGATTCATTTAACCCTTAATTACCCTTGTAATTTAGCTAAAACCCTATAAAACATGATCAAAACCTATAGTTGACCCTTAATTTCCCTTACATTAGTTTCAAAACATTAAAAACCCCTTAACTAACCCTTGACTTTTCATCTATACCCTTAAATATACTTAAATAAATACTTCCCATCTTGATATTGATCAACAACTTCTTTTTCTGCAAAATTAAATCAAACATTAGTCAAAAATTTCATAATTTAACCAAACTTATATCAAACAATTAATCTTTTAATTTTTGTAATATCTTAAGAGTAATAAATTGTCTCTGATATCCGCCCCCACTAAACCTACACATCGTCCCGATGGGCCAACCTGCAGATTCAAATGGAACAGATCAAATTCTTTTGAAAATAAGTTTTGTTTTTTTTTTCAAAATTTTATTTCATCATGCATTCAAACTTTATGCAATTAAAAAGATTAGTACAAATCATTTAAAAAAACACAAAGTAGATATAAGTTATAAAAATATCTTATCATATTTCTAAATGCACATTTAAACAAGCATTTATAAGAATAAATCTTAAGTTTTATAGTCCTTCTGTTCATGTCACTTGCTTAGAATAAGTAATTTATCTTGTATAACAACATATACAAAAAACTTTTTCTCATCAGGTAATAGAATTATATGCCTCCTACTTTTATTTCACATACATATATGCTAATTGGGTATGAAGTTTTTATTTTTTTATTTTCATTTAGAGGTCAGATCTCATAAGAAATAAATAGCAGAATACAAAATCCCATATACTATTGGATAAAATTTTAAGCATATACATGTATTCAAATAAAAGCTACCTTTTCGTCTACAAGCTTCCAATTCCAAAATTTCTATCTAACTTTCTGATTCAGTTCATATAAATACGAGTTTTTATGTTTCAATCATAAATATTTCAGATATTTCTACATCTTAATTCCATTTGAGTTGTTTTTTTAATAAATTTGAACATATCCTTTTAATCCATGCAGTAATGCCATGCATATACACAAAAAATCAAAGAATCTTTAATCAAAACTATTTCACCTCATTTTTAATCATCACCTTCATTTTCATCAACATCATCATCATCATCATCAATTTCTTCAATTTCATATTCTTCATTATTTCTCTTTTTAAATAGTTTAACTCTTTTTCCTGCAATCAAATTTTTCAATAAAGAACCATCAAATTCTCTAAGCTTAAATGTACCATTTTCAAATACAGTCACAACTACATATGGTCCAAACCATCTCTTAATTAACTTTCTCCTAGCATCATACTGAGTATCAAATGTGCTATCATAAACTAAAACCCAGTCATCTACTTCTATAGTACAAGGTCTAAGTCTATGTTTTTTATCAAAATAGATTTTATTTTTAAGATGTGAATTTTTAATTTTCTGAACAGCTTCTTCAATCATTTTATTACCTATATTTAATTGCATAATCCTAACTGAAATTAGATCTTCACGAGTCATCTCATTATTCCACAGAAGTGTCGTCCATGAAATAATCTGGGACTGGATAGGAAAAATCGGCTTTTTATAGTACATTAGTTCTGCAGGCATAAATCCTGTAGACCTACTATACGTCATCCTGTCTGCCCATAGTGCAAAAGGAAGGAATCTAGGCCACTGTGTCGTATCACCATTGCAGGCCTTAGAAATTTTCTTCACAATAGAGGGATGACCCTGCTCAATCTTACCATTAGACTCCGGATTATAAGCAGTAGTGAGAGACAAACGAATCCCATGCTGGTCAAAGAATTCTCTAGCCTCTCTAGCATCTAACTCTCCCCTATCTGCCACTATCTTCTCTACATAGCCAAATCTACTAATAACGTCTTCTAGAAAAAAATTTACATACGTTATAAGTAGTTTTCGTACAAAGCGCTCTACCTTCTACATGATTAGTCAGGTCTTCTCTTGCTAAAACTATATATCTCATCTTATCTAATCCTTTAGGCATGGTCACTAAATCAACTACCCACTTGTAATGAATACAAGGAGGGTAGGTAGGGTGCAAAGGTTCTCTATGCCTAAGTGACGAATGTACCTAACATGTAGTACAAGTACTAACAAAGTCACGTATATTCACATACATACCCGGCCACCAGTAGGCTTCTCTAATTTTATCATAAGTTGCATAAAAGCCTTTATGACCTGCCCAAAGAGTCTCATGCATATCTATCATAACTTTATTTTGCAGTTTTTTATTTCCTAAAACTCGATGTGGATATCTAATTTTCCCTTTAGCATGTCGCCAAATAAAACCATCTTTTAGGAAAAAATTAAACGCACGTTTTCTAATATCTCTAAATCTATTAACTGACCAAATAGGTAATTGCTTGAGAGTACTAAGATAATAACCTATATCATACCAAATCCCTTCATATTCATTTTCATTGAATTTTTCATATACATATACATTAGAAATATATTTAATTACATTTAAATCAATTTTAGTCAATTCATCATCTTCAAATTTAGCCCTAGAACACATATCTGCTACAGAGTTAGTTTTACCCGAAATATGATTTAAAATAGGATTAATAAAGTTAATATATGATATCCATCTTAACATAGCTATATCAGGAGAAGAACAGTTAGTAATCATTCCTATTAAAGGTAAACAATCTATTTCTATGATGACATTAGCTCCTATAAAATACTCTTTATCAGTTTTCAATGCAGTAACTAAACCCCATAATTCACGTTTTATTTGAGGATAATTCTTTTGAGTTTCATGCAAAATTTTAGCTCCGAATCTAATAGCATATCTATTTCCCTCACTATCATCTTGACGTATTACCCATCCTATTCCCATAAGACTAGTATCTACAGTTAAAATAATTGGTTTATTATTTGAATAATCTACACGTTTCAAAACTGGTGCATTAGAAAGCAAATTTTTTAACTTTTTCATCGCTTTAACATGAGTTTCAGTCCATTTAAATTTTCTATTTTTCCTAAGTAAATCGTACAATGGATTAGCTACATGGGCATAATGCGGAATCCAAATTGCATAAAATACACATGCTCCTAAGAAACGTCTAACTTCACTAATGTTTTTACAAGTTTCAGATAGTTTATTAATAGCATCCACTTTTTGAGGATAAGGCCTACGACCGTAATAACCACATAAATGTCCTACAATTAAAACTTCATCAACTCCAAAAACTGATTTTTCTATAGAAAAAGTTAATCCTACTTCTTCAAATCTTTTTAGAATTTGTTCACAATCTAAAATATGATTAGCTACAAATTTCCTACATCCTAATGCATCTAATGTCTCATCGTTTTCTTTTTGTTCACATCCTTTTGGGATATCATCTATAAACGGCATGGTCACATTAGGAATAAAGTCATGAAGAACCCTATTCATCGCGTTCATCATATGTGCTACCGAATTTGTAGCTCCTTGAGGAAGAGTACACATAAGAACTAATCCTAAAGGAGTCTTCATCGTGGTAATATCTCTACTTTTAGTAGCAAGCTGAAACTGGTCATATCCTGAATATAAGTCACCCATAGAGTAGATAGAATGCCCAGCAAAAGCTTCGGCAAATTCTCCTAGAATAGGGCCGGTTCCCACGTTCCTAATAGTAACTTTATTTACGTGTTGTAAGTCTTGAATTAATCTAAGTTTACCATTCTTTTTAGGAACAGTAAACCATCTATTAGAATAAGGTGCAGAGGAAGGTTCTAATATTTTCATTTTCATCTTCTCCTTAAGCAGTTTCATTAGCTCAGGTAAATGAGCCTTTGGAACTGGTATAGGGCGAAGATTCCAAGGTATGTGGGCTACAGTAAATATAATCATAGGAGAAACTATTCTAGGGTCAACACATCCTATTTCCTGAGGATAAAGAGAAAAAGCTCTACCATGTTTTTTAATCATTTCATGAAATAATTCACGTTCAGTTGGTAATAAAAAAGAATCTTCATTTCCAATTTTTATTAATTTAATAGTTTCTTCAGTAAATTTATGACCTATTTTAGACATGTCACGTAAGATAGGATCGTTAGCTACTTGTTTAATTTTCAGGTCACTTCCTTCAGGTAAGGCTTGAGCTACGAGTTTCACTTTTTTATCTACTGTTTTATACTTTGTATTAATTTGAACTTCATGAAAATCAGAAACAAATTTTAAAATTAAATCATATTCATTTAATGAGTTTAAAAGAATAACATGTAATAACTTTTCATCATGTAAGGTTTCGTCAATTTCATCAAATAAAGTAGAGGAAAAAGAAGTTTCAATTATATTTTCAATATTTTCAGTTTTAGACATATATCCTTTATCTTTAAAATATTTTTCATATTTTTTTATTGTTTTTCTAGGAATATCTTTATTATTTAGAATTTGTAATTTTGAAGATGAAAAATAAACAGAAACATTTTCTATTTTATTTACACATTTATGCAAGATATCAAACCAGTTACCACTGTTGTCTCGCTCAACAATGGTGTCTAGTAAAAATGTTGATCAAAGTATGTTCCAGAATCACTAAGAGGTAGATGACTCTCGTGCATTTTCTCTTGTGATCTGATAGGTGTTTTCCTAATTTGTTCTCTATTTCTAATATGGTTTGGGTTAACAGTCATTACTTGTAAGGATTGTAAGTCATCTTTTGATCTAAATCTAGCATACGTGGATCCATCGTCCATTATTTTTGTTTCCATGCAAGTTTCACATATAAAGGGTTTTCCTAAGATAATTTCATAAGAAAAGTTATCTTGTATGAAAAAATGAAATGTTTCACTTATGCCACCTATTGATATTGGAATGTTGGCACATGCTCCTAAAAGTGCACCACATCCGTTGTCTGCTGTTCTCATAATCCACCCATGCTGTTTATCTATAGACCATCTAAACTTATCATATAGTTCTTTTGATATTACGTTTATTTCTGAACCTGAATCTAGTAAGGCTAAAGTTGTACAAGAATTTTTCCTATCTCCTAAGTTTACTTTGATCTCTGGTGTTCCTCTGGCCCAAAAACTCTTTTGTAATTGCTTTCAGATTTTTCCTGTATATTATCTGGAAGTATAGGTCCTAGAAAATTTTTATTAACATATCCTTCACTTTCTTCCTCATCATCAGAGTCAGAAATAAAGGAATCTTTAGAAATATGAGTTACATCTACATTGTCAATCATTTCAGTATCAATATTGAATGGAAATCTTTTTCTTTTTATCATTTTAATAAAGTTATCTTTAAATTCTAATTTAGCTATGGTAAATAATTGTTCAAGTGACATAGTCACTTGACTTTTTAAAAGAATATCATACAGTATTTCCTTTGTGTCATTTTTTTGTTCAAGTTCCGAAGTTAAAATAGCTTTCGGAATTCTTTTGGGTTTCTTGGTTTTTTCCTCATTTTTATATGTTTCTTCATTAGTCTTTGAATCTATTCACTAGGTTTGTTTGATGTCATAGGTTGTTTGCCTTCCCTTATCTCCCTTCTTTTCTGCTCATTTGAATCTAAATTTGTATTTTCATTAAATTGTACATTTTTAGGTTCTTGTCTCAATTGTTTTCTAGTTACTCTTTGATTAGTGTCATCTAAATCTTGAGTTTCATCCCTTTTTCTCTTTTCTTCCACATTTGCAATATGTGAGAAGATAGAGAAATTATCTATAGGTGAGTTCCATGCTGTTTTGTTCATTATATCATCTCTAGCTTTTATTAATGCTTCTATTGAATAATTTTTGGTTTCATTTGATGTGTGATCATCTAGATCACTTTCTTCACATTCTAATCTAACCCCAGATGAGCTTCTTTGTGCTTTTGATATATTTTCATATAGTTTTTGCATTCCACCTTTTCCCCAATTTACAGGTAGAGGGAGGTGGGTAAGGTAGTCACATAGTTTTTTATCAATATCAATAACTAATTTTCTTTCTTTTGCTTCTTTTAGTGATTCACAGGCATAAGACATGTTCAGTGGTGTCACACCAAACACATCGTCGAGTAGGTGCGCCTCTTCGTTCATTATTCTGGGTTACTGGTTGATTCATTGTAGGTGCTATAGGTACAGGATTCATTTGTGGGGCATGAGTAAACTGAGGACCTAAAATTGTTCTATCTTGACTAGTTAAGGAATGAACTACGTTTTGAAGTGTTGCCACCTCCTTAGATATGTTCGTATGCATATGCATCATATTATCTAGTTTATTAAATAGTATTTCAAACTGTAACTCACTAGGCACTTTAGATGTTGATGCTTGTTCTGTTAAACTAGAGTTTATATTAAATTTAGGATTTTGAGTAATTGGTTCTATTGTTGGAAAGCTTAAATTCATATCATATAGTAATGACTGCCTCTGTTTCATATGTGCTACAACTTCAACTACTTGTTTAAGTACCCCCCAGTCCTCTGTTAAACCATATCTTTTTCCTGGTTCTTCTAGTCTTCTTTCTACTTCACTTCTAATGTCTGTAGGTAAAACTTTTAGGAAGTAAAGCACTATATCTGGTGTAAGAGCAATCCTATCTTGCTCAGGCAATTGTGAAAATCTCTTCATAAATTCTCCATGTAATTGCGTAAGAGATATTTGGGTTTTTGGTGAGCTAAGCCACTTCAAAAATCCTTCCCTACTGTGTTGACTATAATCTTCTAAGTAAAATTCTTTGTGCATTTGTTTTTTAAATTCTTCCCATTCAAGTGCTTTATAAGGTTCTATAACACTAATAGCTGAACCTATTGCAAGTCTAACTAAAAATGTTACCCATTTATCTACTGGCAACCCATGTAGTTTTGCTAGGTCTTCAAAAGTGTCTAAGTAATTAGTTGTAATAACTCCTGTGAATTTCCCTTTTTCTTTTAACATAGCCTCAACTACTTTTTGGCCTTGGGTTTCTGACATCATATTTTTAAATAACGCATCCATTTTGGTATGTATGTTAGAACTAGATTTAAGTTTCTTAATATAATCCTTGATTTCTTCTTGAACTTTAGATTTTTGTTCCCTTACTAAACTAACTAAGTTGTTTGATTCAAGATTTACTTAATTTTAAAAACCTTTAAACAAGTATTGAAAATACATCTAACTTTTAAATGAAAATTCTTGTTGAATTTTCAACCTAAACTTATACTATCTTAACAATCCTTAAAATTTTAATGAAAACTAGATACTAGCTAAAATTGTACTAATCAAACAATCCTAAATAAATACTAACTTTCAAAATAAAAAAGTCTTTTTGAATTGGAAATCTAGTAATTACTTTAAATCTAACAATTCCTATGGCTCCTAAATTCCTATTAAATTAGTAACAAACAGATGCGAGTTGAGAAAATATACCTGACAATTGGAGCAGAAGCTAGAGTGCATGTGAAATTTTTAAGTTACATATGTTGAACAATAAATGCCTAATACAAAAAAATCTAAGTGATGTGAGTGCAAATGTTTTTCTTCAAAAATTTTGATGTTAAGGGTGTAGAGATGAGGTTTACTACTTGCCTATTCCCATGGAGCCACTCAGAGCATAAGCTCAACCCTCAACAGCCAGGGAATTACAAGGTTTGTATATCTGCCTCTGCACGATGACCACCTCAAGCTGCAGCAACCACGTAGCCTAAACCAAGCTAATGCATATGCAAGAAAAGAAAAGTGTCTATACCTGCTCCGCTGTGCCGTTGTTCACGTCAGGTTCAAATGTGGGAGCGATTTCTGACGACTGGCGGATCAATTCAGTCGTCTCGCGAACGGCGCACGCAGGGTGACTATGTAGAACAAGTATAACTTTTCCTAAGGTCCGTAGGGCAAAGGGTTCCTATATCTTTCTATAGCGTCAAAGTAAGATGGTGAGATAAGTTTTTCACTAACTACTTGGTCTTTAATGCATTCAGTTTCGTTTGAATCTTCTTGAAAATTATCTTCGTTTCTATCTATAGTTGGTGGGAAAAGTTCTTCACTATTCTCAATGCTAGGTGGAACAGTGGAAAGTAAATGTAAAGTTCTATTAGGATCATGCAAAGTTTCTTTAACTATCTTATTTTTAACTAACTCTTTAAATTCCTCAACTGGTTTAGGAAATAATAACTCAAATGTAGCTGGAGGTAGAAAGGAACTACTTGAAGAAGCCTCTTTAGACATAAGATGAAAATGACACTAGATTAATGACCAAAATCCTATACACACCTATAAAATAATGTCATAAAATGATAACCTAATCAAGCTTAATGAATAACCTATACAAGCTAATCAATAGTTTAAACTAAGTAATTCTTTTTGCTGCGAATCTTCAGTTCATTAACAGGTTTGCAATTCTTCGGAAAATCACATGAATCTCCAGTTCGCCAACAGCTCTTTGAAAATCACATGAGAAATATTAGTATGCATTTATAAAAAAGTAACACTCATTTAAAACTTAAACAAATTTAGTTAAGTCATTTATTTAAACATACATATTACAATAAAATAATATATTCATACAATTTCTTTAGCATACATAAACCATTTATATAAGTACATTGTTTCACATACTTATACATATTTAAAAATATTATATAAGCTAACATGAATATACATACACTTAACATAAATGACACGCATATCACACATAATCATACATTCACAAACACACACGCAAAACATACATGCATTACCATGACTTTCATGCAAACACGCACATGCATAAATGCACATACATAAACATATATGCACTAACATACATATGCATACCATACATATACATACATACATACATACATGATATGCACACACATGAACATGCAAATTAATCTATACTAACATAGCTCACAAGCATGCATTCATGAACATGTAAAATGCACTAACATAAACAGCTTATACTAACAAACATATGCATAATCATACATATACATGCATACTTACATAATACTATCACACACATGCATACATATACTAACACATACATATATAAACATATACGAACATATACATGCATGAATGATCATGCATATATGCACATGCACTAGCAACCATGTATGAACATACATGCACAAACATGCATCAAGCAACATGCATGATATGTATACATACATGCAAACACTATCCTACATGCATAACATAAATCAACATGCATGCTTACACATAACATCTAAAATAAATACATTAATTGACATGCATGAACTAACATGGATAAATTTCTAACATGCATTAGCTAAATATACATTTACATGCAAAACCATATTCATGCACTTAATATACTTCTAGCATTCATAAACATACCTATCATTTACATGCATATCCTAACATTTAACATGCACTTTCTTAACTAACATGCATTAACATTCCTAACTTCTAACATCTAGCATGCATTGCTTAAGATTTAACATGTATTACCATTTACTAACATGCATCAACATTAACTAACATACCTAACGTGCACTATCATACTTATCATGCACTAACATGCACTAATATTAACTAACATACCCTACATGCGCTAACAACTAACATAGGTTCAAGCACTAACATGGGTACAATCAATGACTAAACATGCCTACCATGATACATGCATGAACGTATCTCTAACAACATCTATCATGGGTATATACATTTACTAAATGCATTTCTAATAGGATCATATCATACTAAAGGTTGAAGAAGCTTGGGTTAAGGGTAGAAAAAGAAAGGATAAGTAAAGAATGGTTAGGAAAAGTGAATGGATAACGAAAAGGTAAATTCATATAAGTCTAAAGGCTCAATAGACCCTCCTTCTGGAGACCTAAAACTCATAAAAGAAGGCTAGGAATGCAAATCATATAAACAAAATCAATTTAGAAAGATAAACATACATGCATACCCTTTCATACCCTACATGACATACATAATAAATCATAAACATTAAGATATAGTGAACCTAAGCTAAAACACTTTCACACATACATACACATACATACATAAATACATAAACAAAAAATAAACATAAGTTAAGTCATCCATATACAATTATATACCTTTACATATGCATTCCATATTTTTATTTTAAATATTTGATTAATAAATATACTTAGATAACATAAAACATCATAATTTAATTTATAAATAAATTATTTAATTTAACTAAACTATAAAGTAAAGTATATATAGATAAAATATATATATAAACAATAAACTAAAAAAGAAAAGAAATGAAAAAAACTCTCTTTTTTTTTCTCTCTCTCTTTGTACCTCTCTCTCTCTATCTCTCTCTCTCTCTCTCTCTCTCTCTCTCTCTCTCTCTCTCTCTCTCTCCCTCCCTCTCTCTCTCTCTCCCTCCCTCTCTCTCTCTACTGCGCTGGCGGCTGCATCCGTCGACAGCTGCAGAGAGGGGCAGAGAGGGAAGAAAAATAAAAAATAAAATAGAAAAATATATAAAAAAGAAAATAAACTCTCATGTCTCTCTCTCTCTCTCTCTCTCTCTCTCTCTCTCTCTCTCTCTCTCTCTGTTGCGCGCGCAGCAGCGCTACGCCGCTGGCAGAGAAAGGGAGGGAGAGAAAGGAGATTTTTTCAACATCAAAGAAAGGGAGAGGGAAAAAAGAAAAAGATCAGAAGGGAAAAAAAACAATAATGAAAGGGGAAAAAGAAGAAGAAAGGAATGAATCAGAAAATAAATCTCTGCACTTCCTAAAAAAAATTTGCTTTCCATAAATTGAAGGACAAGAGAGATGGTCTTCTCTCTCCTCCTGTGAGAGAGCTCACATAGAACTAAGTGCAAAAATATGACTATATTCTAGAGCATAGTAAGTACCTGAAAATCACATGAGCTTGTGAGTACGTGCTCCCCTCTTTAAATAGATGAGAGTAGCCCACCATAGCCCACATTTATCCATAGATAACTGAACCAACCTACCGAAATTAACTCCTCTTCAACTCAACCACACTCAACAAGAATTTAGGCGTCGGATTTTTCCTATTTGATTTTTCCAAATTTCACTCAACCAATTAAATATCTAATGGACCATAGGCTTTAGATTTTAAATAACCTTTCACTTCCTTTTTTTTAATTTATTGAGATACTAGACTTTAGAATAAATAATAAAATTTAGTCTAAAATTAATTTAACCCATCTAAATTTATTTTATAACCATAAGCTTAATGAATAATTAAATAATATATTTTTCTATTTGAATTATTTTGCTAAGGTTCCTTATGATATTTTTAACTTATTTAATAATTCATTTATAGATTACAACCCACTTTTTTAATCATTTAACCTTAGGTTTACCCTACAACTAACTTTAAACCACATCAATTAACTTCAACTAAGCCATAAACCTATTTTCTAACCTTCCATAACCCTCTAGGATGAATATTTAACCCTTAATTAACCTTAAATTTTAACTAGAACCCTATAAATCATGCTCAAAAGATTCATTTAACCCTTAATTACCCTTGTAATTTAGCTAAAACCCTATAAAACATGATCAAAAACTATAGTTGACCCTTAATTACCCTTACATTACTTTCAAAACATAGAAAACCCCTTAACTAACCCTTGACTTTTCATCTCTACCCTCAAATATAGTTAAATAAATACTTCCCATCTTGATATTGATTAGCAACTTCTTTTTCTGCAAAATTAAATCAAACATTAGTCAAAAATTTCATAATTTAACCAAACTTATATCAAACAATTAATCTTTTTATTTTTGTAATATCTTAAGAGTAATAAATTCTCTCCAACAATGGATGATCATAATTTGTCGTAGCTGTGGGGTCAAACTGTTAATAAACCACTGGGTTATAACATCATCCGGTAGATTAGCATGTGTCGGAGGTAGTTGTCGTAGATGGGTTCTAAACAATGTTGCATATTCCTGAACAGTCTGGTGCGGCTTCTGCCTATTGTTCTGCAAGTAATCGAAGATTTCGGCAGGATTTTTCTTCAATCGAAACCTCTGTAAAAATGCATCCCTTACCGCCTCATAGGTGAAAAATGATTGAAATCATACTCTGTTAACCATCTCACTGCTTCATTGACTAATGTTGACTGAAACACGATGGCCTTGTATGCCGGATCGGGTGGATGGTTTAGCACAGCATAACTTATTTCAAAGGTGCGTACATGGGCATCAGGATCGTCACCTGGAAATCCACCGAACTTGGTGTATGTTACCCCTGTTGGAGCCGGTCGACGTGGGAGTAGATGTTGCTATTGCTGTTGTTCTTATTGCTGATGTTGTTGTTGCTGCTGTTGTTGTTGCTGTTGTTGTTGTTGTTGACCACTCATGGTGCTAGCCGTAGTACCGTTACTATCTCTTGAGTTCTGAGGTGGCATTTCTTGACCTTCAGAGTCTGTATGGTCAGACGGCTCACCTTCCGGCTTGAAAATAGCGTTAAGTCTATTACGGATCTACAAATTGAAGAGCCTATCCTCAGCTTGGATATCCCAAGTAGGCAAATTTGCCCCGAACAGCGGTGTCGAGAACGCATATTCACTAGGAATTATCACACTATCACCAAAAAACTGTAAATTCCCTGCAACTAGGACCGAAGTGTCACCAAAATTTGTCGAACTTTCCCCAAAACAGGGTATTCTTTCACTGGCAATGATCTCTCTCGGTAATACAACTTTATCCTTAGAAAGGTTCGAATCCTGACCAGATGGTGTCGGGTCAACTGCACACTACGTCCCTGTACACTCCGAAGTTATTGTACCTTCTACAGACTGTACCAAAATTACACAGGAATCTACCAAAATTGCAGCGCCTGTCATCGGAATGGTACCAGAATCACTGCTCACTGGTTTCGCTCCTTCGATGACTGGGCTCCATCGGTCTATGCTTCAGCCTCCTCGGGGTGTCCCTAATAAATTTGGTACCACCCAAGGCTGTTGATCTCTCCTATACTTTGAATACGACTCGCCGGACCGAGTAACCGGCATATATCACCTTTGCACCACTTGCGTATTGCTCCACCTTACTGTTGATTCACAATCTATGGCCACCTTCCCATATATGGCACCAGTGTTAAAATGCTCTTTTACATTACAGGCATTTTAAGTTCTTCCGGGTTCTTGGGAGTGGTAGGGGTCTGCTAATCAGAGGCCTTGTAACTTGATTTTCCCAATTAACTTATTCACGTCACAGTACCTTAACATTCAAAACTCTATTTAATACGAATTGCTGTCAAGACTTTGGTTAGTCCTCTCACAGATTTACTGTTCATACAAAGGTAAATACTTTCCACCGTACATAACGTAGGAATTATACCTTTTCGTTACACAGACTTATTATCCACACTTAATCTTACTGTATCAATCATAAATTAAAGGTCATTATACAGCAATAAGAACGTCAATACGCAGAGTTCAAGTATACTGCACTACGGTGAATTCACCGACTGCAATCACCTAGACAGATAGTCTAGCGATTCCGCTTGTCCTCACAAGAGCGTCACCGCAATTTCCTTTCATTAGTTGATAAACAGATACATCAGTTCGCTACGAGCTCTCGGTTCGTGCAGTATATGAAAAATAGGGAATTACAATATGCCAATCCGGCGGCTTACTTAGCCCATCTTGGATCCTCACACGCTCAAGTGAGGGTGATCGTGTCAAGGAAACCATGTGCTAGCAAGGGCCCTATGGATGCCTAACAACGATGTTCTAGGAGTTCAGAGGGGGGTTTATATACTTTTTTGAATGAATTTGGGCCCTTGGACCTAGACAAATCAACACTCAACCCTAACAACAACTGCTTTTGATTATGACCATTGGATTTATCAAATGTATGGCTAGGATTGTTTCTTTATATGATATCTAGGGCATAAGGGAGAAAATTAAGCACATTCATTCTCGACCATTGGATCTAGAGCTGATCTGGATCATCGGATTAGTGCTAATATCAATTTGGATAAGATAAGCAGCTATTTTTGGACAAACTCTGCATTATTGATCTTTTACCATCAAAAGAGCTTATCTGATGAAGAAAAATCATGGATCATTCTTTGCTTTATGCTTTAGTGCATCTCCACCCTTCAATGTGAGCTCATCTTGATAACTAGATTTTGTGCTCTTTGACCCTTCAAATATCCTTTGATGAAGATGAAAATTTGTAGGGTGTTTTGAAAGGTCTCCTTTAGGAATATGGAGAAAAAACTCCCATCTAAATCTCCCTTATACAAGTTTGACTATATTTGGAAGTCTGCAAGGTAGCATTAAGGTCTCTACGAAGCTCTCATAGCCTCTAAAATTTATACAAATATGTAGCCACATATGATCTTTATACATATCAAACCATATGGTTGACAAAAAATCCTATACAAGATTTTGTAGGATCTAAGTGGAAAAGTTATATTTTTTACAAAATGCACATGGCATATCAATGTGCTAGAAAACCCATTTTCATGTGAAATTCGGATTATAGAGTGCCTTTGATAGAGTTTACAAGTATATGATATTTCATGTGATTTGGAGACATTGAAATTTATGCCTTAAGTTCCAAAATTTGACCAGCTTTGACTGCTACCCTAGATTTTCTTGATTTCTTCCAAAGTTTGCATGTGAAATCCCTTTGACATCCTTGATGCATATTGGAGTTCTCAAGGAATTTTGGCTACCTTCATCAAATGCGTTTCCTATAGGCCTTCTTGATTGAGAGAGGAGAGAAAATCTCGATGACATTCACCCCCAGTAAACTTGCACTTCCTCTAGAAGAGCCACTCTAATCTTTCTGAAAAACAAAACGTTACAGGCATCAGATTCTTTTATAGGCAACATAAAAAACATGGATGAAAAAATTGATTATATAGATGAATGAGTAGGCAATGTGACATGAAGCAAAATTTTGCATGAAAGAAAGAATTGAAACGGGCAACATGAATATCAAAGTTTTTAATGCAATACCATTTAATTCACAAAGTGCATACGTACCATTGTTGTTGACTTTTGATAAAATGTATGGCCCAAAAAACCATTGAGTGAGCTTTTTGTTTGCATCATATTTGTTATGTCTACAAACTTTTAAACATAAAAACACACAACAAACCATGATGAGACCTCCAAAGATCTTCAAAAGATCAAATAAATATTTCCAAACTTCAAAAATCAAACTTTCCTCCAAACTTTCAAGAAAACAAAAATGGGTGACTATACGAAAACAGCTATCAAAAACTCTCTGAGTAGAGTTTTTCAAAACTAATCATTTATTCTGAACACAGACTCTTAGTAGCATGCTTTAGAAACACAAAATGTCAAAAAAGGTGGATTATAGCTCCCGAATGAATAGTTTGAATTCAAGGTATGCGGAGGCCGGCAACAACAAAGTATGACTAACTATCTGAATTGAAAACTGATAAAAACAGCACAAAAACTCAACGAGCTATCAAAATTTTTTATAGACATAGAAACTATAAGGGCGAAGAAAACTCCTCCAAGTGAAATCACTCAAAAGGACCTCATAACAATTGAGATATGAAAGTTTGAAGAGAGGTATATCTCTAATGAGACACCAGAGAAATTGTACAAAACTGATCTTGTTATATAATAAAAGTTGCAAGCTTCACAACGCAACAAGAATCACTACATTTGGCCACCTACCCTAAAAGAACCACTCTTTTTATTGAGAGGCTATCAATAGAAGCACCTTCGTTGTCTAAAAATAGATACCTCTCCTTTGCTTCTTACTTTTATCTACTTTTATCTACTTTTACTCTAGATTAGGAGATGTGAGCACCTCCACATGTTATTTATCATAAATAATAAACTCTGTAAGCCTAAAAAATAATACTTTAGAGCTTGTTCTTATGTAACATTGCCCCATTCAAGCTCTGAATCCAAAGCTTTGACTCCAAGTAGAACTTTGATTCGCTTGAGCTTATGAGCATCCACTACTTTTGTAAGTATGTCTGCTAATTGATCTTAAGTTCCAAGATGTTGAATATCAATATCTTCATTCATCACCTTCTCTCGGATATAGTGATAATGCACTTCAATGTGTTTTGTTCTTGCATGGTACACTGGATTAGATGCCAGCTATAATGAACTTACATTATCTCCAAAGAGTAGTGGATGTACTGTGGATAGATTCATATCATTCATAAAGCTTCAAATACCACATAATCTCACATGTTGCATTTGTAAGGCTTCTATATTCAGCTTTTGTGCTTGAAAGTGCTATTGTAGGCTGTTTTTTAGAACTCCATGAAACTAAATTATTACCTATAAATATCAGATATCCACCTATGCTCCTTCTATCATCCTTATTTCCAGCCCAATCTGCATCACTGTATGGTTTCATATCTATACCTTCATGATATTTATAGCTCAAACCTTCATTTAATGTACCCGTCAAATATCTAAAGACCCTTTTAGCTGCTTGCATATGTACATCGGTGGGTTTGTTCATGAATTGAGACAATGTACTTATGCTAAATGTAATATCTAGACTGTTAAAGTTGCATATATAAGAGAACCAATCAAAGATCTGTAGATAAGTGGATCTTCTAAAGGTTCACCATCTTCATCACTATGCTTAACATTGGGTTCCATCGGATTACTGATACTCTTGCAATGCCCCATGCCATATTTCTTTAACAAATCTGAAATATACTTCCTTTGTAGAAGGTATACACCATCCTCCTTCTTCATAACTTCAATTCCAAGAATGTATGTCAGTTCCCCTAAATCTGAAATTTTAAATTCAGATCCAAGCTCTGCTTTGGTCCTGCCTATCTCACCTTCATTGTTTCTTGTTATTATCAAGTCATCCACATAAATTGAAATATAAACAATCAATGATCATTGAACCTTAACATACAAAGAAGTATCTGCATTTGAACACCTGTATCCCTGCTTTTCAAGAAACTCTACCAATCTAAAATTTCAAGCCCTTGGAGCATGCTTAAGACCATACAATGCTTTCAAGAGTTTACATACATGCGTAGGCTTCTTGGGATCTTCATAACCTGCTAGTTGCTCCATGTACACATCTTCTTTTAAATCACCATTGAGAAATGCATTTTGTATATCTAATTGATAAAGAATCCATACCTTGCTTGCAGCACCACTTATTAATGTCCTTATTGGTCATATCTTGGCAAGAGGAGAAAATGTCTCCTCATAATCAATGGCATAACTCTGTGCATAATATTTACAAACAAGCCTTGCTTTATATCTACTTATTGAACCATCAATGTTTCTCTTTATCCTGTACACCCATTTGTTACCAATTACCTTCATGTTAGGTTGCCTTGGAACTAAACTCCATGTATTGTTCTCATATAAAGCTGTCATTTCTTCATCTATTGATTTAACCCATTTCTTTACCTTTGATGCTTCTTTAAAAGTTGTTGGTTTCTGCTCGTCAAGAAGTTTTACCATATAAGCTTCATGAGAAAATCGTTGCAGTTTCCTTCTTTCTCTTATTGGATACCTTGATTGACTTCTTGTCCTACCATGCTTTTCTTGCCTTCAACTTTGAGTTCTTCTTGATGTAGAACCTTCACTTTCTTCTTCCTGTGACTCAATTTCCTGAAATAAAATAGAGAATTTTCTTCAACCTTTGATTGGGGGGAGTTATCTCTTCATGTGTAATCTGACTTTCTGGTGAGCTTGGAGAACTTGGCTCTTCTTCATGACTTCTTGTAGTTTCTTCTTCATCTACCTGCACTTCGTGTTTATACCAAGATTTATCTTCATGAAAATAACATCTCTTGAAACAATTACCTCTCCCGTATCTCGGTTCACACATCTATGTCCTATTGCCCTTTTTTCCATACCAATAAAAACCATTTTTTGTGACCTTGGATCCAACTTTGACCTTAATTGTTGTGTAACATGAAAAATACATATGCATCCACAAATTCTACAGCTAGAAATATTTGGTTTTGATACATTAAAGAATTCGTAAGGTGCTTTTGGTACCATTAGGGCGAAAAACGGCCGAAAAGGGGCTGTTTGCTAATGAGAGATTAAGGAAATTGACAAATAGAGTCTTTCCATGTGTACAAGAATATAACATTGTTGTCTCCTTTAACCGTATAAAGAAATTCTTTTTTTAAGAGAATATGATCTAAAAGCGCCGCGAAAGTGATGAAGATTCTTGTATTCAGTGTACAATTTCTTGGTTTGATGCAAAAAAAGATATTTTTGCATATCACACAATGCATATCTTTAAAGTTCCAAGAAGGAAATGATTTTTGAAGATACGAAATATTTTTGGGTTCACGAAATTCCATGGTCATTCGGCGACAGGGTTTACATCAAATCAAAAGTTTCCACGTGTACAAAGCCCTTTTATCTATAAATGTTGGCAAAGTTTGTGAATGTCAGTTTCTCGCTTTGAGCATTCTTCTTCTTCTCGATTCTAATGGCTTCTTCTTCTTGTCGTCCTTCCAATCGTGTAACCTCATGTGAGGTTTACAACAGAAGAGAGGATTCTTTATGGAAACCTCTTTCTGTGAAGTTAAATGAATGAGTAACTATGCTTCCTAGCTATAGAGGTGCCCATAAAGTCAAGCATGCTAAAAGAGACGACACAAGAAACCATTGCAGGGGACTTATTCTTAGTTTCAAATTGAAGAGATGCGGTTGGTTTGCAAGAGTACAACATGTGTACAACGCTAAGGATCTTGTTCTGGAAAAGCATATGCAATTCCCTTTGTACTGTAAGTGAAGTTTTACAATGATCGTCTATCATTTCAGTTGGTTTTGTATAACAACATATATGTTTTTGTATTGCAGATATTTTTCCTTCCAATATTTTAGAGTGGCAACCTCTTGAATGTTTAACACGAACATTCAGAGTTCTTCGTAAGGAATATGAAGAGCTTATGTATGCAGACAAATCCGCTCAAGTTTTCAATAGCACATAGTTATTTGTCCATTTTGCATATTGTCAGGTGCCATTAGGGAGGAGCTCTTATGGAAATCTTATACATCTGCCTAGTCCTTGCATCTCTTCATTAGATTGGGATGCTTCTGATCATTCAACAAAAGGTGGAAAAGAAAGCTTGGACTTTGGATAGCCTTGGACTCAGAGGAGAGCTGTCCAGAAGTACTGATTCATCCAGATTTTCAATCTAGAAAGATAATTGTCACTGCAAATTGGAAATTCAAAAATGTAATGGAGCTCTAGAATACCTTGATGAGGCATCATCACAATTCAAATTCTCAATTGATGATGCAATAGTTAACATTAGATTAGAGAAAAAACATTATCTTGCATCAAGTTGCAACCCTTTAGATTGTAACAAGTCTCCTTCTTTAAGAAGCTTTTTTTCAAACTTCCATTGATTTTTCTTTGCAGAATGGTGACTAAGAATGTGACTGATTACATCACTTCAATTATGTCTTTTTATGGACTATATTCATATTGGCAGTTTTTTGTTTAATTTCAAGATTCTGAGGAGGTTTCAATGGTGCAATGATTATACAGGAATTTGCATATGACAAAATGGAAAAGATTGGATGACACGACCGATACAAGCGATACGGGCCATCCGAAATTCTCCGATTGCCCATATCGCTTGCATCGGTCGTGTCATAAAAACTTCTCTATCCTCCTCACATTTAACTTTTCTGCAGGATGGTGACTAAGAATGTGAATGATTACATCACTTCAATTATGTCTTTTTATGGACTAGATTCATATTGGCATTTTTTGTTTAATTTCAAGATTGATGAGGTTTCTATTGTGCAATGATTATAAAGGAACTTGCATGAGTAAATTCTAGGTGATTCAAGAATATAAACCAAGAAATTCTTACATAATATATCTCCCCTTTTAGAACCTTTTTCCATACTTCCATTGATTTTCTTTTGCAGGATGGTAACTAAGAATGTGACACATTACATCACTTCAATTATGGCTTTTTATGGACTATATTCTGATTGGCAATTTCTTTGTTTAATTTCAACATTTTGATGAGGTCTCAATGGTGCAATGATTATACAGGAACTTGCATATGAAAAAATGGATGGTATGAAAAAATGGAAAAGACTGGATGACACGACCGATACAAGCGATATGAGCCATCCGAAATTCTCAGATTGCCCCTATTGCTTGCATCGATCGTGTCATAGAAACTTCTCTATCCTCTTCACATTTAACTTTTCAACAAGAATAAAGCAAAAACCACACAAAATAGACATTTTGATAATAAGAACAATTCAATTTTGCTTGAACCATGCAATGAAGTCACTTTTGCTTAGTTCTCAAGAGGATCAATTCAACATTACATTACTCAAGGCATATAAATATATTACAATGTATCTATGTACATTTCATGAGTAATAAGCTTTGAATAGAAATATATTAAATCCTTCTTGAGCCTTTTGAATGAACTTGTCTCTAGCAAATCTCCTCTATATCTGAGGTACTCTTTTCTCCTGTAGACAATAATACTTTGAACATATGACACCCCTACAGCCATTGCATAGCTTGAGTAACAAAGGAAGTAGCCTGCCCTTGAAGCATTGAATCCTGGGGCATATCCAAAAATTCTTAATGCACCTGTTCTTTCAAGTAGAAAAACTCTGTATGCATTAAAGGGTATTGAAGTAAAACCCATGTATCTTGAAAGAGTCCTGAAGGAGAATAATGAAAAATCTGCCTCTTCACTATACTGCTTATGAATAACACAAAATAATTGTGGATTCAGTTTTGGAAGATAGTGGATCACTGAATGAATATCCATAGTTGTCTTTCCTTTCTTCTCTATGGTTTTCCTTGTTCCCTTCCCCCTCCCAATGTAGTTGCCTTCATCCAATATAGATATCTGTGGAAAAAATTGAAAATCTAGGTTAGAAAAAGTAAACGATCTTTTAAAGTCATAGAAATAACTGGAAACAGAAGTAGAAACAAAGCATGAGATACGACCGATCCAAGCGATTAGGGTCATCAGAGAATATATCCGATGGGCATAATCGCTTGCATCAGTCATGTTTGATTTATCATCCTTAACTTTATAGAAACATATTATTAATGTTGAAAATAATATTTATAAACACATTTAGTTGTTCTATATGGAGCATTCATTCATATAGCTATAAATATGATACTTGATTGGACACAACCAATTCAAGTGACTGGGCCATCAAGGAAGCTTGGATGCTCCTAATCGCTTGAATTGGTTGTCTCCAAAGGAGGTCATCTTGAAGCTTAGATTGCATGTGAACTTTTGTATCTTATTATTGGTTAAGAATTTGGAGAAGATAATGCTTCCATTGCGTCCGGAACGTGTCAAAACCCTAAGATTGACTGTCTATTTGCATGATTTCGATACCCAGAGGTCTTGATAAGCCTTTTTGTATTGATTTCCAGACAGGACCGATGCAAGCGATTAGGCCCATCCAACATTTCCAGATGAGCCTAATCACTTGCATTGCTCATGTCCTAGATTCATGCACAAATAGGCTCATCAAGACCTTTCCATATCAGAATCATACAAATAGACAGTCATTGATAAGCCTTTTTGTATTGATTTCCAGACATGACCGATGCAAGCGATTAGGCCCATCCAACATTTCCAGATGAGCCTAATCGCTTGCATTGGTCATGTCCTAGATTCATGCACAAATAGGCTCATCAAGACCTTTCCATATCAGAATTTGCATGATTTCGATACCCAGAGGTCTTGATAAGCCTTTTTGTATTGATTTCCAGACACGACCGATGCAAGCGATTAGGCCCATCCAACATTTCCAGATGAGCCTAATCGCTTGCATTGGTCATGTCCTAGATTCATGCACAAACAGGCTCATCAAGACCTTTCCATATCAAAATCATACAAATAGACAGTCAATCTTAGGGTTTTGGCATGTTCCTCCGGATGCAATGGTAGCATTAGGTTCTTGATTCCGAGCCAATAGTAAGATAGGGAAGTTCATGACCGATGCAAGCGAAATAAGCTAGTCAAAGGTAGGTCAAACACGTGTAATCGCTTGTATCAGTCGTATCGGGTATGTAGCACAAGTATGCATGGGTGATGAAGAGAGAAATTCTATGAAGGTTGAAAATGTGAAATGGTGAACGGGACCCGTATTTATAGTCGAGAAGGACCAGGTAACGGTCACATGACGTGGACCAATAAGTGAGTGCTACGTGGCAAAAGACGTTGGGAATCACAACGGCTAGATGACGTGGCCCACTCAAATGATGCCACGTGGCATTGTAACGTTGGGATTCGCAACGGCTAGATGACATGGACCAATCACACATTGCCACGTGTCACCAACGGTCAAATCATCCCAGAGACCTATTTAAGCTCTTCTATTCACTTTTTTCATTTTTTGTGAAACTCCTTGCTACCATCAACTTACCGTTGTCTTCGCGTTTTTACATGCTTTTCAAAACTTTCCATAGACCACATTTTGTGTGAGGGTTTAGGGTCATCATGATCAATTATTTTACAACACGACCGATACAAGCAATTATGGACATTCGAGGATTTCCCGATGACCCTAATCGCTTGTATTGGTCATGTTTCTTGAGTGCTTTGTGAAAGCTTTTTTAATTAGTTTTTCTGCGTTTAAAATTTGTTCCAAGCTTTTAAACTCTTTTTTGTGCAAGTTGGCTTATTTTGCTTGCATCGGTCATGAATTTCCCTATCTTACTATTGGCTCAGAATTTCAAGAAACTAATGATACCATTGCATCCGAAACGTGCCAAAACCCTAAGATTGACTGTCTATTTGCATGATTCTGATATTGAGAGGTCTTGATGAGCCTATTTGTGCATGAATGTAGGACACGACCAATGCAAGCGATTAGGCTCATCTGAAAATGTTGGATGGGCCTAATCGCTTGCATCGGTCGTGTCTGGAAATCAATACAAAAAGGCTTATCGAGACCTCCGGGTATCAAAATCATGCAAATAGACAGTCAATCTTAGGGTTTTGGCACGTTCCGGACGCAATGGTTGCATTATTTTCTTAAAATTCTTAACCAATAATAAGATACAAAAGTTCACATGCAATCTAAGCTTCAAGATGACCTCCTTTGGACATGACCAATTCAAGCAACTAGGACCAATGCAAGCGATTAGACCCATCCGATATTCTTTGATGACCCTAATCGCTTGGATTGGTCGTGTCTCATGCTTTGTTTCTGCTTGTGTTTCGAGTTATTTCTATTAAATATATTTCTTTTCAAAGCTTATTACTCATGAAATGTACATAGATACACATATTTATTGCCCAAAGGGGTACAAGACATTGCAAATATGAAGGATGTAATCTTTTTTTGTGTAATTGATCCATGTCCTAATATTAATCCTTACTGATCCATGATTTGTTTTTCTCTAGTAAAAGTCCTATTTATCTGATGATAATAATCTTTTTTTTGTAGGTTATGGCTAGGACAAAGAAGACAGCAAGGAATTCTCTCCAATCACAACATGGAAACTCCAAAGTGTAAGCCTCGCCATACATTTTGTTGTGTTCTATTTTAAAGCCTTGCCATCCATTCTAAATTTAAGTTTACCTTGCAGTGCTGCTAAGCTTCTCAAAATGCATATTGATCAAACATTCTAGGAATTCCTTCATTGAAAGAAGAAAAAAGGTTTGGATACACTCAAATACATGTGCCATTACAGAAATACAACACCTCGTGTGACTGGAGAGTGATTGCAAATGCAGTAAGGTTCTTGGAAAGCAGGTTTTACAACCCTGAGTTGAACTTGTCAGACTATCCATATGCTTGGGTCATCTTGATCAAGGAGAGAGCAATAAATGCCATTATGGAACATGCAATATGCCCTTATATTTTTGGAATGTAAGATTGTAATCTAATGTGTAACCAACATATGTTGGAAGATTTATTGATGTACAAATTGTATGTAATTATGCTAGTCTTCATCTAGAAGATGGTCATTCTAACTATATTTATATGCCTTGAGTAATGTAATGTTGAATTGATCCTCTTGAGAACTAAGTAAAAGTGACTTCATTGCATGGTTCCAGAAAAATTGAATTGGTTCTATCATCAAAATGTCTATTTTGGGTGCTTTTTGCTTTATTCATGTTGAAAAGTTAAATGTGAAGAGGATAGAGAAGTTTTTATGACACGACCGATGCAAGCGATATGGGTAATCGGAGAATTTTGGATGGCTCATATCGCTTGTATCGGTCATGTCATCCAATCTTTTCCATTTTTTCATACCATCCATTTTGTCATACCATCCATTTTGTCATATGCAAGTTCCTGTATAATCATTGCACCATTGAAACCTCATCAAAATGTTGAAATTAAAAAAAAATGCCAATATGAATATAGTCCATAAAAAGCCATAATTGAAGTGATGTAATGAGTCACATTCTTACTTACAATCCTGCAAAAGCAAAATCAATGGAAGTATGGAAAAAGGTTCTAAAAGGGGAGATATATTGTGTAAGAATTTCTTGGTTTATATTCTTGAATCACCTAGAATTTACTCATGCAAGTTCCTGTATAATCATTGCACCATTGAAACCTCCTCACAATCTTGAAAATAAACAAAAAAATGCCAAGATGAATATAGTCCATAAAAAGATATAATTGAAGTGATGTAATCAGTCACATTCTTAGTCACCATCTTGCAAAGAAAAATCAATGGAAGTTTGAAAAAAAATCTTCTTAAGGAAGGAGACTTGTTACAATCTAAAGGGTTGGAACTTGATCACCCTGGGTGGCAGGCAAGTTATGCAAGATAATGTTTTCTCTTATCCAATGTTAACTATTGTATCATCAATTGAGAATATGAACTATGATGATGCCTCATTAAGGTACTCTAGGAGCTCCCTTACATTTCTACATTTCCAATTTGTTGTGACAGTTATTTTCCTAGATTGAAAATCTGGATGAATCAGTACTTCTGGATAGCTCTCCTCTGAGTCCAAGCTATCCAAAGTCCAAGCTCTTTTGTACATTACCTATATTTTGTAGAAGCTTTGGATCTTTTCTTAGATGAACATCACCACCAAGAAATCCCATTTATGAAAGTAGAGATTCACATTTTTTAATGAAAAGGTGAACGATAGCCTTGTGAACGTAGACTTGCGTGCACTTGATTGCAGTGCTACCCTTGTAGACGACATTGGTCACTTCCTGCACGGTGCCATAGTGCTCCTGCACATACATAGATAGATGGGCACTACTTCAACGGATGCCGCTATCATCATCACGGGAGTGGACGAAGCAGAGGAAGTGTGATTACCTGATTGATGGAGTCCCAGCTCGTGACAGTTCTAGTGTTATGAAATAGAACAGTCGCTTGTGTAGCTCTCCACATAACGGCTCCGAAAAAAAGTGGTAGGAGCAGTGTACGCAAGTCAGTCGCCATCCTGAAATGTAGCTTCCACTGCCTGCGATATTTCTTTTACATAAGAAGGGATGCCCATGTTTCTCCTAAAAGTCTAATTAGATCATGAAGATTATGAAAAGGGGTATACCTTCCAGTTTGTGGATCAATTGGATAAAAAAATCCATCTGCCCATATGTCGATATGTTTTTTTCCTTCTTTCTACAATCCAACCACTTTAGAATGTTGAAGAGCCCTTCGGCATACCTTTCTTGTCGTTGCATACTCATGACTAACTGCAATGTTGATATGGAACTTATCACAATGATTTTGGCTGGTTGAAAGGTGAGTGAGAGTGTTTGGGTTGAGGTTCTCCATGGTCTACTACGAAGAGTGACGCGAAAGTGTCTAAAATGACATGAAAGAGAGAAACAAGCCTGCTATCGAAAGTAGAGTAAAAAAAGTGCAAAACGGCATAAGCACACATTATAAAGGTCCGTGAACAAGAGGAAAATTCAAATTTTCATGAACGCCCGATGAGCACAAACTTTGAGGCATAAGATATCACACATACTTTTCATGATTATCACACGAGTTTCTCTCTCTTCAAAATTTGCACAAGATACGTTTTAAATGCGCTTACACTGATTTTTTTAAAATGAGTTGACAACTTTAATCCAGATTAAGCACAACTAATTGAAATCCTTACACGGCCCTTTTTTGGCCGTTTTTCGCCCTAATGCATGACTTTGAGTAGGTGGTGAACTGTTCATTACATAAACTGCCATATTGCATGCTTCATCCCAAAAAGTAAGTGGTAAGTCCTTTTCATTCAACGTACACCTACCCATCTCCAAGATAGAGCTATTTCTACTTTTGGCCACACCATTTTGTTGAGGTGTGTATCTGTTTGTAGTCTCCTTTTTAATTCCTTCTTCCTTCAAAAATGCAAGAAACTGATTAGAAAAGTACTCACCTCCTCCATCTGATCTCAATCTTCTTATGCTTCGACTTGTTTTCTTTTCAACCAATGATTTAAACTTCTTGAACATATCAAACACTTCGGATTTGTATTTCATAAAATAAATGAATGTAAACTTTGAGAAGTCATCAATAAATGTTACAAAGTACTTGCTACCTGCCATGGAGTCTTCTTGAGATGGACCCCATAAATCAGTATGAATCAAGTCCTAAATACCTCTACTTTGAAATCCTACTTTTGAAAAAGGAGTTCGTATCTGTTTTCCAAACTAACATGCCTCACAAACAAAATTCAAATCTTGCTTAGGTAGTTGTGGTAAACCTTCAACCAATGATTTATTTGCAATATCCTTAAACCTTCCAACACTGACGTGCCTTAATCAATTATGCCATAAATCCAATAGACTTACTTGAGTCCCATTAACCATTGTATAACCTGCATAATGTGGAACTTCAACTTCACAAGTATATAATGTGTTTACCTTTTGTCCTTTTATAACAAAACTCCCATCCTTCTTCTGATAAGCCTGCCACTGATTATTGTCAAAATGGACCTTCACTCCATTGTCCTCCACCTGTCCAAGTGGAATCAAATTTCTTGTAATAGTGGGAACAAAGAAAACATCTCTAAGAGTTACATGTTCATTAAGTAGACAATCACCAATGTAAACTACTTCATGCTCAGTACTATCTCTTGTAGCAACTTTGACTCATGAATGTGGCTTGTATAAGTTCACAAACATGTTCATGTTATGACTCATGTGGTTTGAGCAACCACTATCTACATACCAAGTTTTGTTGTTTACCTTCCTCTTATGTGTCTCTATATGCATAGCCATAAGAATGTTTTCATTCTGTGTCTTAGCCTCATCTTGCACTATGTTATTGTTTTGATACATGTGATCTTGACCTCTTCCTCTTTGTCGTCCTCTAAAACCACCTCTTCTATTTGGGTTGGAGAAGCAATCCCTGGCATAATGACCAACGTTACCACAATAATGGCAAGTAAATTTACCTTACTGATTTGGTTGAGTCTGTTGAATTTGTTTTGTTGTTCTTCCTCCTCTCATAGCATTAAAGCTTCCTCTTCCTCTTGCATTGTTGTTGAATCTTCCTCCTCCTCTCCAATTTTCTCTAACTCTTGATCTATTTGATGAAGTATAAAGAGCTTGTCCTTGACTACCTCTTTGTGAATGATAAGAGTTACCACCTTCTATGTTGAATTCTTCAGTCATCATGAGCATTTGTAAATCTTCAAAGGATAGTAGATTCTCTCGAGTCATGATAGATGTAATGAAAGACTTCCATCTCTCATCTTTTCTCAATCCATTTAACATGCTATAAAACTTTATATTAGGAGATGCATCAATAGAGGCTAATGCTTCAATAAGAGATTTTACCTCAAGAACATAATCATTAACTGATTTTCGTGGCTTCTTTGTTACTCTTGTCAACTCACTAATAAGTTGTCTTTGCCTCGCTCTATTGGTAGTTGCAAATAACCTTTCTAGAGACTCCCAAGCCTCTCTACTAGTATTCAAACCTCTTATATGCCCAAGCATAGTATTTGAAATTGTTTGTGAGATAATAAACAAAACTCTTCTGTCTCTTTTGATCCATTCTTGCTCTCTTGCTCGATCTGCTTGTGTAGGAGCTTCTGGTAATACTAGCTTCACTTTTGTACCTATTATCAATCCCCAAAGAGCTTTAAACATGAGATAATACTCTATTCTACATTTCCACATGGGATAATTGTTGGAGTAAATCACAAGCCTACACATTTGCATTGTAGCTCATACACATATGAAGTTCCAGGGGAACTATTACTAGTGGAAATTTATCTTTTACTTTTGAAAAATTCATTCATATGACTTGGAAGAATCTATGTAGTCACCTACCTAGAAGTCGCGGACTTGATTAGTTGGAAAGCATCAACCACATTGAGAGAATATCTCCTAGATTGGAGGCACACTTTTTAGAGAGAGCCAAAAGTGAATTCAAATTCAAATTTGAATGGAAGACTTATAAAAAGGTGATTTGAAAAGTCACGTGTAGAAGCTATTCATGCCAAGCTCTCCATTGCCATTGTGCTTATGTGTTAGGTATACATTGTAGCCTACACTAACCTCTATCATAAGGCTATGATTACCAAGCCTGTGACATTGTAAAACATTGTTCATTAATATATTATACTTACATTGTTGATCCATGATATCTTTGTTGCAATCATTTGTCACTGTCAATGTGTGCTGCTCATATCTCACTCATTTCTCCACCACGTTCAATGATATATAGCTTGTTGGAATCAGCTCTAAGTTATCTACATGCTGACAACATTTGAAGCAAATTCATGCAGCCAATTAAGAGAAATCGGCATGGAGGCACTCACTGGTCAATACTTGCAGAGGTCCTAAAAAGTCGAGGGTAATGATTGTACTGGTTGTACTGAGCATTATGAGTAGTAGGTGTATGATCCAAAATAGAAAGTTTTCTTGGAGTCTTCTATTTAGAAGTAGTCTGTTTTGATCAAATCTTTACACACATCATTTTCAAAGTACATAGGCACTTTTATGGTGTCATAGGAAAGCTAAGAGGGACCACTTATCAACTCTCAAGTTAGAAAGGGCTGGTACTAAGCAAGATTTGGTAGTACCTACTCGTCACTTGAAGTGTCCATCCATCTTTCCCAACAGTGGTATCAGAGCAAAGTTAAGGTAAAATGGGAGATGGTTTTCCTTCTTTCATTGATAAATTGGATAGGAACAACTATCAAGGATGGTCTCTTAAGGATGAAGACATGCCTACAAGGAAGGAGCTTCTATGGATACATCTCATGAGATGAGGGGATGCCCATATTCAGAAGCAAAGGACAACCTACAAGGGAAGAGCATGAAAGACTCAACACATGGTGTGCCAAGGATGCACTAGAAAGGTCTTACTTACTCAACTCAATCTTTGATTTTCTTCTTCCACATATTAGGAACTATAAGACATCCCAAGAGTCTTAGGAAACATTGTCTTCTTATTTTTCTTCCAACACAAGGGCCAAAAAGAATCAATTGTGGATTGAATTCACAACCCAAAGGAAACAACCTAAGCAAGCTATCTCAGAGTATGTGACCAAAGTTAAAGATGTAGCAGATCAGTTGGCAAGCTTAGGAGAAGAAATTGAAGAGGAGAAGAATGTAAGGCAAGTTATCAATGGTATTAAAGCAGATGCCAAATGGGAAAGCTTCACAACTGCCATGGACTTGTACATGGACATGCAGATTCCAAACCTTACCACACTCATGGGGAAACTATTCACCCATGAAGCCAAGCTCAACAAGAATGGAGACTCATCAAGAGGTAATACCTCTTCTACCCTATACACTGATAAGAATAAATCTAAAGAGAAAGGCAAGAACAAGAAAATAGAAGATGAGGTAACTACCTCCCAAGCCAACTATGCATGGAGAGGTAGATCATCAAGAGGAAGGGGCAAAGGAGGTAAGCAAGGTAGGGGGAGACCTTATAACTCCTCACCATGCAATATTTGTGGTTTATCAAATCATACTACACATGAGTGTTTCAAGAACTCCAAGAATCAGAGAGGTATGGGGTATCAAAGAGGTGGATAGACACAATCAAGAGGCAGATTCAATCACCACCAAGGATACAACAACAACTACAATAACAACTACCAAGGAGGATACAAATCCAAGAACGACTACAACAACTGCATAAAGGAGCAAGAAGACTCTCTTCTAATCATGAACATGACTTCAAAACTAGGTATAAATGATGAACATTGACTCTGGATGCTCAAATCATGTGGCAGGCAATGTAGCTCTTCTCTCTGACCTTGAGAAACCAAAGGGTAAGTATCAGGTACAAATAGGTGATGACACCAAGGACTCAGTGATTAAAGTGGGAAATGTTAAGGCCTCTGATGGAAACAAAAACCTGTTGAGTAGGGTTCTATATGTACCAACTTTTACCAAGAATTTGATGAGTGTTGGATAGATTGTGGAAAAAGGTTTGCAGGTTAGATTCAACCAATATGGATCATTTGTGGAGGATACAAAGAACATTGCACTTTACAATTATAAAGATCAAACATTATCTAAGCTTGAAATTTGGAACAAAAGATGAGGGCATGTAGGTGAAAGAACCTTGAAACAAATATGCAGAGATCAGTGTGTGCTTGGGATACCTAATGTATCCAAGAAACACATGATTTATAAGTGTCGTGCTTGTCAGTTTGGAAATTCTCATAGGTTAGAGAGTGTATCTACTGCCACTTATTTGATAAACAGGTTGCCATCCAAATCTCTTGATGGGATGACCCCTTATGAAGCATGGCATGGTAGAAGACCTTCACTTGATCATTGTAGGATCTTTGGATATGTAGCATATGTGCATATCCCTTCTCATATAAGAGGTAAGCTAGACCCTAAGGAAGAGAAGTGCATCTTCATTGGATATGATCTAAATCAGAAAGGCTATAGGTTCTACAATCCTTCAAACAAGGGATTCATGGTCAGTAGAGATGTTGTCTTTGATGAAAATGACTCTTGGTTTGATAGTGAATGCAGGACGCTAAAGCTACCTTATGACTTGGAAGAGGAGTTTCCAAGCCTTACTAAGGAGGAGCATACTCAAAATGAAGACACCAATTTCGATGATGAAGACATCATCAACCTTGAAGAGTTCAAGGCATGGAAGTCCAAAGGTAAAATGAAGATGAAGAAGTTAGAGGAGATACCTGAATCCTCTAATCAAGCAATCAAAAGATCACAAAGGGAGAGCAAGAAACCAATCACATATGGATATGACACCTCTGTTGTTACTAAGAACTCTATTTATCTTGCAAAAGATTTATGAATTGAAGAACCAACATCATATGTAGAAGCTAAGACTAAGGCATAATGGAAGAAGCTATGGATTAGGAGATTGAAGCACTCAAGGAGAGTGACACTTGGGAACTAGCACCAAAGAAGGAGTCTATGAAGGTAATTCGTTCTAGATGGATCTATAAGATAAAAAGAAATTCTGATGGGTTAATAAGCAGGTACAAAGCAAAACTTGTGGCCAACGTTTTTGCACAAACCCAAGGCATTGAATATGAGGAAACCTTCTCACCTATGGCCAAAATCCCAACCATTAGGGTATTGGTAAGTGTGCCTGCATCCAAGAATTGGAACATGTATCAGTTGGATGTAAAAAATGCATTTCTGAATGGGTGGATTTTAGAGGAGGTGTACATATCACAACCTCCTAGCTATGAGGATCTAAATAAGGTAACATATGTATGCCAATTGAATAAAGCTCTTTATGGATTGAAGCAGGCACCTAGGGCATGGAACCATAGGTTGACCACATATATTCAGGATCAAGGTTTTGTCATGAGTAAAGCAGATACCTCTCTATTCATCAAGAGAAATAATTCAGAGGTAATTTACCTATGTGTACATGTTGATGATATCATACTTACAGGTAATGATGCTAATGGCATCCAAGAGATCAAGAATCAGATGATGAAGGAGGTCAAAATAGGTGACCTTGGATCACTAAAATATTTCCTTGGACTTGAGTTTGTCTATACTAACTCTGGCATTTATATTACTCAGAGAGAGTACATAGAGGGTATGGTTAAGAAGTTTCATTTGTAGGATGCCAAAGTTGCAAGTACTCCAATTGAGGTAAACCTAAAACTAAGTGCTCATGAAGGTGATGTACTTGATGACAATACAGATTATCACAACATAGTGGGAAGCTTAAATTATGCTACTTTGACAAGGATAGACATTGCTTATGGAGTAAGTGTGCTAAGTCAGTTTATGCACAAGCCTAGGACACCCCACTTGGAGGCTGCCAAAAGGATCTTGAAATACCTTAAGAGTGTTGGAACATCAAGCTTACACTATGCTTGAGGTGGATTTGATCTACATCGAAGGCTATCGCGTCGAAAGAATATCCGTTGGAGAGTTCTTTTTCATATGCTCATTTATTGTATTTTTTGAGAATATTTTGATGGCTCATTTACCGTTGTAAAAGCCTTGAGTTGTACACATGTAAAGGTACAAATATAGGGCCAAAATCCCACAAAATTTTGGTGGTTGAAGTTGCATTCAATCAAGCAATCAATCACCTAAAAGTAGATCAATCAACATCTTCACTTTTCCTAGATTGTAGGGAAGTGAATTGATTCCCTCCAACAACCATTCCCACCTTCATTTGAATTCAAATTCAAATTGTAAAAGTCGTGGAACACTCCTAGAGGCTATATAAGGAGTTGAAATCACTTGTACATTACATGGAAGCAATATACATACACTTGTGACCATCATTGTCTTGCTCCTTCAATTTTCTGCATCATCTTCTTCGCCAACAGTAATCTTGCAGAGGCTGCTGCTCTCTCCTCAGAGCTCCAAATTGAGTGCAAGAGGACTCCTTGGAAAGATATCAGTGTCTAGTTTATGCCTGTAAGTTTTCAAAGCATTTGGTTCAGCAGATTTGGAGAAATCTAAGTTTTTCTGCCTCGGGGGTCTCTGCGTATTCCTGAAAAATAGGAAGTACCACCGGTGAATGTCGCATTCATTCCTATAGCATATTTTGCTTATTCCTTATACTTTTGTGCATTCCATACACTCAACCCTATGTGTATCACTCCCATAAAAGGATTTTTTCTAATTGTAATCACGCTGGTCGCTATGGATATTTGAAGTTCATTGTCTCTTCCATAGATAGTAAGTTTTTTGAGCTAGTCGACCCGCGAACCTATCTGTTTTGTATCGACTCATTCTCCTTGATGCTCCAAGGTACATAGTGTGTTTCTTTGCACTTATAGCATGCCTATAAGGTCTATTTGAGTCTCCAAAAGCTCAAGGGCTGGTCTTGTGCCGGTTGGCTTGACCAAACTTCATCGCTTCGAAACGCACTTTTCTACCTTCGACAAGCTTCTCCAAGTTCTTTCAGTGGTACCAGAGCTAGTTCAAGATGGGTGACGGCTTTCCCTCAATGATCGAGAAGCTTGATCGACACAACTACGCGGCTTGGCAAATCAGAATGGAGGCCTATTTGCAAGGTAGAAATCTTTATGGAATTGTAGCAGGTGATGAAGCTATGCCTATTCCAAGATCCAAAGGAGGACCTACACAAGAGGAGACAGATAAGCTCACACTTTGGTGCGCAAGGGATGCTCAAGCAAGGTTGTACATACTAAACTCTATCTCTGACTTTCTATTACCACATATTAGAGGATGCAAGACATCTCAAGAGACTTGGGATGCCTTGGAGACTTTCTTTTCTGCTAGTACCAAAGCAAGAAAGAATCATCTTTGGAACGAGTTCAACCAAATGAAGAAGACACCTAAACAAACCATCACAGAGTTTGTTACCAAGGTCAAGGAGGTTGCGGATCAGTTAGCATCCATTGGAGAGCTGATTGAAGAAGAGGTCATCATGAGGCAAATTCTCAACGGCATTCGAAGTGATAAGCAATGGCAATCCTTCACGACGGCTTACGATCTCATCATGGATGTGCAAACTCCAGACTTCAACATCTTTCTTGGACAACTCTTCAATCAAGAAGCCAATAATAGCATAAAGGAAGGTAACTCTTATCATGGTAGTTCAACTAGTGCTCTATATGCAGATAAGAAGGATAAGAAGCAGAAAGGCAAGAAGAAGGAAGAAGACGAAGAAGAGACTTCCCAAGCCAACTTCGCAAGCAACAGCAAGTGGAAAGGGAAGAAGAAAGGACCAAAGCAAGACAAAGCCAAAGGTCAGAATGTTCAACCTTGTGCCATATGCGATAAGACCAACCACACCACTCAGAACTGCTGGTTCAATGGGAAGACCCAGAAAGGAAGTGGAAGAGGTGGATATGGCGGCAATAGAGGCAGAGGTGGACACAACTTCAACAACAACAATAGAAGCTATAATAGAAGGGACTACAACAATTATTCAGAAGATCAACCACATGAAGACTCATTACTTCTTATGAACCTAAGCCACAAAGAAGGTAAAGAAGATGATCATTTGTTCTACATAGATTCAGGATGTTCGAATCATGTTGCAGGCAACATTGCTCTTCTATCTGACTTGGAAAGTCCAAAGCATAGACATGAAGTGCAAACAGGGGATGACACGAAGCACAATGTGGAGAAGATTGGTAATGTCAAAGCTTCCAATGGCAGGACAAACATTCTGAGTAAGGTTCTCTATGTACCCACTATCACTAAAAACCTAATAAGTGTAGGCCAAATAGTTGAAAAAGGCTTGCAAGTTAGGTTCACCCAACATGGAGCTTTTGTGGAAGATCCATGTCAAGGCTTCAAGAAGATAGCCCGAGGTGAGAAGCATGGTAGGCTCTTTACTTTTGAAGTAGGAGATACCACGAACATAGCTCTATTCAACTTTGGGTCTCAAACCCTAAGTGAGCTTGAAGTGTGGCATAAGAGACTTGCTCATGTGAATGAAAGAACCTTGAAGGATATATGCAGGGATCAAAGTGTTCTAGGACTGCCGAACATATCAAAGCAACACATGATCAACAGGTGTGATGCATGTCAGATTGGGAAGGCACAAAGACAACCATTCAACCACAAAGGCTACATCCACAACAACTTATTGGACTTAGTACATACAGATGTATGGGGACCAAGTCAAGAACCTTCATTGGCAGGATCAAGGTATTATGTCTCATTTATTGACCACCATAGTAGATGGACTGTTCTATACTTTATCAAGAGTAAGAATGAAGTGTTTGATTGCTTCAAGAAGTATCTTGCGCATGTGGAGAATCATACAGGTAGATCACCAAAGAAGCTCAGATCTGATGGAGGGGGAGAATACTTCTCCAAAGATTTTGATGAGTTCTTGCAGGATAAAGGTATCAAAAGGGAAGTGACTACCAGGTACTCTCCTCAACTAAATGGAATTGCAGAGAGGAGAAATAAGACATTAGTTGGATCAGCCCGAACAATGCTTGAAGAGAAGAAGTTGCCACATTATCTATGAGCAGAAGCTATTTCAACTGCAGTGTACCTTGTCAATCGATTACCATCCAAATCACTTCAAGGTATGACTCCTTATGAAGCATGGCATGGAAGAAAACCTAGTCTTGGACATTGCAAGGTTTTTGGTTGTTTAGCTTATGTTCATGTACCATCACAAATAAGAGGTAAGCTAGATGAAAGGGCAACAAAGGCAGTGTTTATTGGATATGATTCAACTCAGATGGGTTACAGGTTCTTCAATCCTTCAACCAAGCAATTCACTACAAGTAGAGATGTTGTGTTTGAAGAACACAGGTCTTGGTATGATGAAGACAAACAAAAGGTAACACTACCATATGATCTTGATTATGACTCTCATCAATTAGGAAGCAAGCATGATACACAGGTCCAGGATCCAAGAAGTGATACAGACGATGACCAAGATGAAAGAGAAAGGGATTACAAGCTATGGAAGTCAAGAGGCAAAGCAAAGATGCAAGAGGTTGGAGAATGCTCCAAACAAGCACCTAGAAGATCAGCAAGAGAGAAGAAACAACCAGAAAGGTATGGATATGATTCCACATTTGTTACAAAGCATTCAATCTACTTGGCAAAAGACTCTATTTCAGAGGAACCCTCAACCTATGAAGAGGCAAAGGGAAACCCTAATTGGGAAAAGGCCATGAATGAAGAGATAGATGCATTGAAGGAAATGGACACTTGGGATTTGGTTCCAATGTCGCCGAATCAAAAGGTAATTGGTTGCCGATGGGTATATAAAGTTAAAAGAAATTCAGATGGATCAGTTTGCAGGTACAAGGCAAGATTAGTTGCCAAAGGATGCTCACAAACTCATGGTATAGACTATGAGGAAACATTCTCACCGGTTGCAAAGATGACTACAATCAGGACATTGATAAGTGTAGCTACTGCAAGGAATTGGAGACTCCTCCAACTTGATGTGAAAAATGCATTCTTAAATGGTTGGATAAGTGAAGAGGTATACATGTCACAACCACCAAGTTTTGAAAACCCTAATCATCCATCTTATGTTTGCAGACTTAAGAAAGCATTGTATGGATTGAAACAAGCTCCAAGAGCTTGGAATTACAGGTTGGTTACATATCTTCAAGACCAAGGGTTCAAAGCCAGCAGCTCAGATCCTTCTCTATTCATCAAAAGGGATCACAATGAGGTTATCTATCTAAGTGTATATGTAGATGATAGTATTGTGACAGGTGATGATCTAAATGGCATTCAAAGGATCAAGAGACACATGCAAGAGGAGTTCAAAATCAGTGACCTAGGTGAGCTCACATATTTCCTAGGTATGCAGGTGATATATACAGATGAAGGAATGTATTTGACTCAAAAAAGATACATTCAGGATCTTCTTCTCAAGTTCAAAATGGAGAACACTAAACCTGCAGGTACACCTTTGGAGATGAATCATAAACTTAGTGTTTATGAAGGTGAGAAAATTGAAGACATTAAAGAGTATCAAAGCTTGGTAGGTAGCTTGATATATGCTACTCACACAAGGGCAGACATCTCATATAGTGTGGGAGTGCTTAGTCAGTTCATGCACTCACCGAGAAGACCACACATGGATGCGGCTAAGAGAGTACTGAAGTATCTCAAAGGTACAATCAACGAAGGTATATTCTATCCTTACTCTTCAGATTTGGATATCAAAATCTACTCAGATGCAGATTGGGCAGGAGCTAAGGATGATAGAAAAAGTACATCTGGTTACTTAGCATTTGCAGGTTCGAAGCTAGTGTCATGGAGTTCCAAGAAGCAACCAACAGTTGCTTTATCTTCAACTGAAGCAGAGTACAGAGGCTTGACCATAGCAACTCAAGAGGCAATATGGTTAAAAGCATTGTATACAGATTTGGGACTTGTGAGTTCCAAACCTCACATATTTGGAGATAATGTAAGTTCCATGCATCTAGCGGCAAATCCTATTTTTCATGCGAGAACCAAGCATATAGAAGTCCATTATCACTTCATCAGGGAGAAGCTCATGGCAAAGGAGATCGACATTTCTTTTGTTCCGACTGAAAAGCAAGTAGCAAATATGATGACGAAGGCACTTGATGGAATAAAGCTTTGTAGATTCAAAGCTATGGCAGGTATTCAACCTATCAGAGAATGAAGACTCAAGCATACTTTAGCTTGAGGGGGAGCTGTTGGAACATCAAGCTTACACTATGCTTGAGGTGGATTTGATCTACATCGAAGGCTATCGCGTCGAAAGAATATCCGTTGGAGAGTTCTTTTTCATATGCTCATTTATTGTATTTTTTGAGAATATTTTGATGGCTCATTTACCATTGTAAAAGCCTTGAGTTGTACACATGTAAAGGTACAAATATAGGGCCAAAATCCCACGAAATTTTGGTGGTTGAAGTTGCATTCAATCAAGCAATCAATCACCTAAAAGTAGATCAATCAAGATCTTCACTTTTCCTAGATTGTAGGGAAGTGTATCGATTCCCTCCAACAACCATTCCCACCTTCATTTGAATTCAAATTCAAGTTGTAAAAGTCGTGGAACACTCCTAGAGGCTATATAAGGAGTTGAAATCACTTGTACATTACATGGAAGAAATATACATACACTTGTGACCATCATTGTCTTGCTCCTTCAATTTTCTGCATCATCTTCTTCGCCATCAGTAATCTTGCAGAGGCTGCTGCTCTCTCCTCAGAGCTGCAAATTGAGTGAAAGAGGACTCATTGGAAAGGTATCAGTGTCTAGTTTATGCCTGTAAGTTTTCAAAGCATTTGGATCAGCAGATTTGGAGAAATCTCAGTTTTTCTGCCTCGGGGTCAATCTCTACGTATTCCTGAAAAATAGGAAGTACCACCGGTGAATGTCGCATTCATTCCTATAGCATATTTTGCTTATTCCTTATACTTTTGTGCATTCCATACACTAAACCCTATGTGTATCACTCCCATAAAAGGATTTTTTCTAATTGTAATCACGCTGGTCGCTATGGACATTTGAAGTTCATTGTCTCTTCCATAGATAGTAAGTTTTTTGAGCTAGTCGACCCGCGAACCTATCTATTTTGTATCGACTCATTCTCCTTGATGCTCCAAGGTACATAGTGTGTTTCTTTGCACTTATAGCATGCCTATAAGGTCTATTTGAGTCTCCAAAAGCTCAAGGGCTGGTCTTGTGCCGGTTGGCTTGACCAAACTTCATCGCTTCGAAACACACTTTTCTACCTTTGACAAGCTTCTCCAAGTTCTTTCAAAGGGTACTCAAGATCATGGTTTCTATTTCCCTTATACATCAGACTTGGACATTAAAATTTATTTAGATGTAGATTGGGTAGGATGCAAAGATGATAGGAGGAGTACCTTAGGGTACCTTTCATTACAGGTGATAAGCCAATATCATGGTCTTCAAAGAAGCAACCTACTGTTGCTTCAAAAGATCAAACAAATTTTTCCAAACTTTAGAAATAAAACTTTCCTCCTAACTTTCAAGAAAACGAAAATGGGTGATTGTAGCAAAATAACTATTAGGATCTCTCTTAGCAGAATTTGTCTAAACGGATCATATATTCTAAACATGGACTTTTATTAGCATGCATTAGAAACAAAAAACGTCAAATCAGGTGGACTATAGCTCCCAAACAAATAGTTTGAAGTCAAGGTATGCGGAGGCCTGCAACAACAAGGTATGACTAACTCTCGGAATTGAAAATTGATGTACAAAAGCAATAGAACTCAAAGATATATGCAAATCCTTGATATAGATAGAAGGTACGAGAGCTAAGGAAACTCCTCCAAGTGAAATCATTCAAAAAGACTTCATAAAGACTGAGATATGAAAGTTTGAAGAGAGGTATGTCTCTAATGAGACACCAGATAGACACAAGAAAGAAGATCTGCACAAATACCTACTTGCGTGGGGTTTTCGCATTATACATTGTACAAAAACTGATCTATGTATACAATACAAGTTGTCAGCTTCGCAACGCAATAGGAATCACTCAATTTGGCCACCTGCACTAAGAGAACCACTCTTTTTATTCAGAGGCTATCAACAAAAGTGCCTCCTTCCTTGTCGAAAAATACACACGTCTCCTTTCCTTCTTACTTTTATCTACTGTTATTTACTTTTAATCTAAATTAGGAGATGTGAGCTCCTCCACATGTTATTTATCATAAATAATAAACTCCATAAGCTTAAGAAATAATACTTTAGAGCTTGTTCTTATGTAACAATATTGAGAGTCAAATGTGCTATCATAAATGAGCACCCAATCTCCTACTTCAATTGGGTTAGGATGCAATGGATGTATTTTATCAAAATAATGCTTGTTCTTCATTGTAGATTCTCTTAATTTTTCAACAACATCATCAAGTATTAATTTACCTTGTTCTAACTGCTTAATGTGCAAACTCAAAAAGCATCAGTAGACATGTTTTGAGTCCAAGGCAAATTTGACCATGTAGAAATATGAGACTGAATTGGAAACAATGGTTTTTGACAGTACATGAGTTCAGCAGGTATATACCTAGTAGTATGTGTGCACATCATTCTATTTTCCCAAAGTGCAAAAGGTAAGAATCTAAGCCATTGTCTGATGTCAACATTACATGCTTTAGATATGGCTTTCACAATAGGTGGATGCCCTCTCTCTATTTTACCATTGGCCTTTCGATTATATGTAGTAGTGAAAGACAAACCAATACCATGATGTTCAAGGAACTCTTTAGCTTCTCTCGCGTTTAACTCTCCACAATCGACAACTACTTTCTCTATGTACCCAAAGCATCTTATGACATCTTCAAGCAAGAATTCACAAACATTGTAAGTGGTCTTAGATCCTAGTGCACATCCCTCTACATGATTGGTTAATTATTCTCTTGCAAGTACAATGTAACGCATTTTTTAATACCTTTGGGCATAGTTACAAGATCTACTACACACTTGTAGTGAATACAAGGTGGATACGTAGGATGCAACTGATCTCTATGTTTGTCTCATGAATGAAGTTGACAAGTAGAGCATGTAGAAACATAGCTATTAATTTCAACATACATCCTAGGCCAATAATAGGCACTTCTAATTTCTTCATATGTTCCAAAAAATCTTGTATGACCTGCCATAATGTCTCATGCATTTCCTTCATTACTTGGAACTGAAGACCTCATTTTCCTATCAATCATTGTGGATTCTTAAGCTTACCCTTAGCATGTCTCCAAAGATAACCGTTACGTAGGAAAAGTTATAAGCTCCTTTCCTAATGTTACAAAATCTATTTGTAGTCCATATAGGTAATGGTTGAAGTGTGCACAGATACTTTCCTATGTCTCTCCATTCATCTTTGTACTCAGCCTCATGAAATCGCTCATAATCGTATATATGTGGAACTTAGTCAACTAAGTTCACATTCTTTATTAGATCACTTTCAAGATCATCATCAAATCTAGCTCTCGATAACATATCAGCAACTGAATTTGATTTACTTAAAATATGAACTAAGTCATGATTTATGAACTTAATATATGAGATCCATCTAAGCATGGCTATATGAGGAGATGAACAGTTCACTGTCTTTCCAATGAGAGGCAAACAATCAGTCTCAACTTTGACATTTTGCACCAATGAAATATTCTTTGTCTATTTCCAAAGCTATTACCATACCTCATAATTCTCGTTTGATCTGTGGATACTTTCGTTGTGTTTCATGTAAACTTTTAGCCCCAAACCTGATTGCATATCCATTTCCTTCACTATCATCTTGACTTTGAGCCAACCTATACCAATAGGACTAGTATCAACAATCAAAATAATAGATTTGTTAATAGAATAGTCTACACGCTTAAGGATGGGAGCTTCAAGCAATAATTTCTTTAATTTAAGCATAGCTTGAGTGTGTTTGTTAGTCCAAAAAATTTTCATTTCTTCCTCAACAAGTCATAGAGACAATCGGCAACATGAGCAAAGTGTGGGATCCAAATAACATAAAAGATGCAAGCACCAAGAAATCTACATGCCTCACTCACATTGTTACATGTTTTTGAAATGTTGCTAATGGCATCAACTTTTTGTGGGTATCACTTTCGACCATAATGGCCACATAAATATACAACAATAAGAACCTTATTGATACCAAAAACAAATTTTTCTATGGACATCAAATGTGAGACCTACCTCTTCAAATCGTTGAAATATTTGTTCACAATCAAAGATATGGTCAAGAACAAATTTACGACATCCAAATGAATGTAAAGTAATGTACTTTACACGTTCCTCACTCCCTTTAATTGGAATATCATCAATGAATGGCATGGTTATATGAGGGATAAAATCATGTAAGACCATATTCATAGCACTAATCACATGAGCCACAGAAATAGTCGCTCCTTGAGGTAAAGTACACATTTGCACTAAGCCTAAACGAGTTTTCGTGGTTATGTCATGACTATCAATTGCTAATTGGAGTTGTTCATATCCAGACTACAATGGGTCTTGTTCCTACATTCCTTATGGTGACTTTATTGACGGGTTGGATATCTTGAATAAAACGTAGTTTTCCATTCGTTTTAGGCACAGTGAACCATCTATTTGAGTAAGGTGAAAAATATGGCTCTAAAATTCTCATGTTTATCTTCTACTTAAGTAGTTTCTTTAGCTCAAGCAAGTGATCCTTTGGAATTGGTCTCATGAGGATGCATGGTAAAGGCTTTTCCATGGCTACGTATGACTCTCTCAACTTTGTCTCTCTCTGTTGGCAAAAGAAATTCATCATCTCTACCAATTTTCACGTGTTTGATTGTCTCATCTGTGAATGTATGTCCTATGTTTTTCTTCCCCAAGAATTGGATCTTCTTTCATATCAATAATTTTTTTTTATTACTTCCTTGAGGTAATGGTTGAGCTATGGGTTTAATTTTTTGTCTATAGTTTTGTACTTTGTTTCAACTAAGGCATCATGTGTTTGGTTAAAATTCTGAGCACTTGTGAACATTGAAAGCATACTCTTGGACTATAGCATACTCATCAAGGGAAGAAATAAGAATAATATGGGAATTAGAATTTTGCTCAAGACATAACTCTAACTCCTTGAGAGTAGAGAAACAATGAGATTTCTCAATCACATGCTCAATGTACTCATCGTGTTCCATGATTTTGTTGGTTTTATAAAATTATTTGGGATTTTTTGGATAAAAGACTTGGACAATTGACTCTTATGGAGAAAATCTAATCTAGAATGTGGAAAATAAAGTGACAAAATATTGTACAAATTTGTTGGTTGTGAAATGTCAAACCAATTTCCACTGTTGTCCTGCTCAACAATGGATTCTATCCAAAATTTTGATCATATGTGGCTCCAAAAATGAATCGAAGTGCACAATAACTACAAGCATGCTCATGACCCTGAGTAACAATAGGTTTCTTTCTAATTGACAATAGATTCCTAGAATGGTTCACTCCTACCGTCATGACTTGAAGTGATTGCATTCCATCCTTAGAATTAATTCTAGCATAGGTAGACCTATCATCCATGGCTTTAGTTTCCATATGACTCTCACAAATAAAGGGTTGAGCTAAGAGAACTTCATAGGAGCAATTATCTTGAAGAAAAAAGTGAAACTCTTTCATGATTCCTCCTATGGATATGGGCACACTCGCACAAGCTCCATACAGGGTACCTACACCATTATCTGTAGTTCTCATATGCCATCCACAATCTTTATCTATGGGCCATTGAAATTTATCATAGACTTCTCTTGAAATCACATTGATTTCGGAGCCGGAATCTACTAATGCATTTACAATGATAGCGTTCTTATCGTTTCCTATTTTAACATGCATCTCTCATGTACCTCTAGACCAAAATTTTCTTTAAAAATGACTTTCAGGATTGTTTTCATGATTATCATGGTTAGGTTGAATAGGTCCTAAGAATTTTTTATTAACATTTACTTCATCATCATCAAGGTCCTCTTCATCGAATTCATCAAAGTTTAAGGCTTCATTCATAGCTTGATCTTGATCTAGAGCAGCTTGCATCTCAATATCTAGATTAAGCCAAAACCTCTTCCTTTCAATTAGGCCAATAACGTTATCTTTAAAAACAGGCTTTGCTATAGAAAAAGCTTGTTCTAAAGACATAGTCACTTTACTCTTAAGCAAAATGTCAACTAAAATCTCCATAGGATCTATTTTTCTCTCAATTTCTTCTGAAATCAAGATGGCTTTAGGTTTTCTCTTTGGTTTCTTTTCGTTTTGCTCAGAATCTTGTTTTTGTTCATGTTCTTGTGTTTGGTCTTGAGTTTCTTTTGATTGTTCTTGTTTGTCTAAAGTCTTTGGGTCCATTTTTCTTTGCTTTGTCTTCTTACCTTTTTGTTTCTCCTCTTGTTTATGTTCATTGCATTGTGATTCTTTTTTTTATCTTTGGGTTGTGATGTTTTCCCTTGCTCTATGATGGTTTCTATTTGCTCTGAGGTCTATTTTCAAGTCACTCTTCTTTCACTAGGCTCAACTTCATCTCTTTTTCATTTTTCTTCTACATTGGATATGTGAGAAATAAGAGATTGATCTTCTATCAATCACTCCCAAGCGGTTATTCTCCTAATCGCATATCATGCTCTTACTAAAGCCTCTATGGAAAAGTTAACTTACTTTGTGGGTTTACTTGATTCTACTTCTTGTTCGTCAAGAGCTTCTAGTTTCACTCCCCTAGTTCATACATCCGTTATGGTTATATTTTCATAGTGTTTCTTCATTCCTCCCTTAGCATAATTTCCTTGCAAATGTAGCCTAGATGGATAGTCATAGATTTTCTTATCTATGTCTATTACTACTCGTTGCTCCTTAGCAGCTTTCAATAGTTCACAATCTCACAAAAAGTGCTCTAACAAATCACACCAAGGAAACCTACTAGGGCCACACACAAAACCATTTTGATCTTGAGGATTTTAATTAACTTGTCGTGGGAAGCTATAAAATTGTGGATTTTGTTGATAAGCTATTGCTTGAGTAGGATAATTAGGATTTTGATAAGGCAATTGATGTATTTGAGGAGCTTGGGGAGCAGCATGTGGCACGTGAGGCACAAGAGGAGCTTCCATAGTATACAATTGATGATTTTGAAAATTTTGATTTTGCGCATTTTGAGAAGGTGTTTGAGAAGCTTGAGGATACAAGTTTTGATACATTTGAGGATTTTCCACATGAGGATGAGGATTTTTCATTGAAGGATTATGCATTGGATGATCTTGATATGCTTGTGTAGGAGCCACTTGTGGAGTTTGATTGGGAGCTATAACATGTTGATTAGGCTCTTGAAAAGACATTGGGTTTATTTGATTTTAGAAAGTTTTGATGTAATTAGATTGTAAAGCATCTATAATCTTGACCTGATTGGATTGTGTAGCAATAAGACTTTCCATTTGCTTAGTGAGAATTTCCATTTGAGATTGTTCACCTACACTTTTATTTGGCTCTACTTTAAAACCTTAACTAGGCTGCATTATTTGAGGAATAGGAGTAGATTCAAAAAGCATAGAATGGGTTTGTTCTTTAATTTGCTCTTTACCTTGTGGAAGGCTAGCTTGAGGAAGACTAGTGTGCTCATAAAGCATGGATTGTCTTTGATGTCTATGGGCTACAACCTCTACTATTTTACATACTTTTTGCCAATTGTCAATAAGACCATAGCACTTATCCGGTTCTTCTAATCGCCATTCAACTTTCCTAAGGGTTTCAAGATGAACAAGCTTAAGAAAATTGATCACAAGATCAGGTTCCATAGTTAAGTTATCTCATTAGGAAGTTGTTCATAGCGTCTAATATACTCATTTTGTAAGTGAGTAATAGAGCTACTAGGCTTTGGGGAATCGACCCATTGTAAGAATCCATCCTGATTATGTTGGCTATAATCCTCAAGATATAATTATTTGAGCATCCCCTTTGTGGAGTCACTCGAAGGAAGACTATCATATTGAGTGACATGGTTTAGGATAGAGGTATGAACAGTTCGTTCAAAGAATGATATCAAAAGATCTTCAGGAAGACCGAAAATCATAGCTTGCTCTTCAAACAAATCTAACTAGCTTCTGATGTTGATGCCATTGAATTTTTCCCTTCTCTCTCAACATAGAAGAGAGTATTCTTTGGCCTTGTTTTTTCAACAATAAGGGATTTGAATCCTTCCTCCATCATATGTGAATAAGAAACTAATGCACGTTGTTCTAGATCTCTCACAAATGCATTTACTTCACGATGAAAATGTGCATGATATTGTGAGAAGTCCAGTGCAACACTTAAGAATGATGATGATGATGATATGATGAGGATGAAGAATATGCATAACAGGACATGGATCACAACCTCCCAACAAGATCACAAGCAAATGCCACGAAGTGTTTCATGTGGGGCTCAAATGTGGAGGTGATCACAATCCCGATGGATTTGGTTCGGCATGGCACACGCAGAGTGTATGAAGCTAGTGAGTGTTGGAAGGTCTTTTTGATCAAAATGTGAAGGTCAAGATCAATGGAGAGTAGAGATGTCATGATTTGATCATATGGATGTATGCATGATGAGAACAAAAAGAAAACCATACACATGAATCAATTTTTAAAAGATTGAATGATCCAAGAAAGGAGCTTCTTATACACTTTCAAAAATTAATTCATATGCATGGGTTCTTGTGGATTTATGCATGATGAGAACAAAAAGAAAACCACACACATGAATCAAATTTTAAAGAAAGAATGGTCCAAGAATGGAGCTTCTTATACACTTTCAAAATTGAATCATATGCATGAGTTTTTATGGGTGGTATGAATGCATGCGGGTCATGATGTATAAATGAATAGAAACTTTTGTCTCAATCTCAATGAATCATCCTCATTAGTTCAACGCATCACTACGGAGCCTTCTCACACATAGAAAGTCATAGAAGGAGACATATAAAACATATAAGAGACTAAGAGACAAGAGACATGAATTAGAAGATATTGTTATGACAAACATATACATGAATGTTTTGAAATATCAAGCTAAGCATTCTACTAGGCAAAGGTGGTCCACACGACCCTCTCACCATGATAGTTCAACCGAATGTCACACGTAACAGGATAGGTTCCACTTCATTGACCATATGTCTTTCTAGGATCCTAATGTGTTTCTAAAGAAGTTTGGCTCATAAAACCAACTCTAGCTCACTCACACGCTCCACTGAGGGTAAGCAAAGAAAGAGAAATTGGGTTTATGAGCCATTCGTAGATAGGAAGTCTAAAAAATAATTCTAATAACTATGCTCTGTTGGAAGTGAGGTAGGCCCTTAGGCTCATGTCACAGGTCCATGGTTCCATAGGTCCAGTATACACAACATTAATTCTAGCAATCTTCCATATTGACAAAACATGAACATACCACAACTTAATCATACAAATGATGAGATAAAGATAGAGAAAGAATAGACGACATGTGTAAGGTGTTACGTAAGCCATCGCTTACTCATAGTATCATATATACCAATGTTCAATGTACAATGTGGGAGCAAAACTCTCAACCACTCTATGTGATGAGAAATAGATGAATGAGTGTATGTACAATGTAACAAACATATTCAGATGTGTGGGCAGTAATCTGAATATACATGAGATGTGTGACCTTATAGGTTATAAAAGAGTGAATATGAGTGACTGAATGAGGAAGGATCAGTGTAAAACTGATTGTCAACAAACCTACATCTAAACTTAGGCTATGGAAGACCCTAAGTTAGATATTTGTGTGAAAAGATCACATACTTATAAAGTAGCATAGAATGCTAACAAGTTTGCTGCCGCAAAATCCTCAAACTCATGTGAACACACCTTCTCAAACACCTCATAAAAAAATATGCATAAAGCATATAAGTACTGATTCTCTTGTACCTATGCCGAATAGGACTCCTTCTGATATGAACGCCACAGCCCCCATAAACTTCAAGTAGTACCTGTGTGCATAAAGAGAATATTTACCTGAATACTTAACATAAGATGTGAATCTTATGTTAATCACCATCTAATGTCTTTGAAGTAGCCCGACATCTTCTGTGTAGAAGACAATCTTCAACCTAATATCTTCCTGTAGAAGATAATCTTCAAATACACCATGTAGATGGCCCCATCCAATGTCTTTGAAGTAGCCAGACATCTTCTTGTAGAAGATAATCTTCAACCTAATATCTTCCTGTGGAAGACAATCTTCAAATACATCATGTAGATGGCCGATCCTCACCATCAAGCTGCTAATGACCAAGTCTTCTTGCCATGAACAAGAGATAACCTCCTCTCCATGAGGTAGAGTGTGAGCACACCCTTCATCTTCTCCAAGAAGAATCACCAAGAAGAACTCCATAGCTGCTCAACATGCTTCAAGTTAGCACCATGGCTGCCCCATGTGCTAGAAGAAACACCACCTCTACTGAGGTCCAAGCTCTAGAAAGCTTGTGTTGATCCTAGGTGAAGGATAATTCAAGTGATCCCAAGCTTATGTTTATATAGTATTGTGTCTCTTCCAAAAGCACTTTCAATAAAGCAAACAAAGCTCCACGATCGCTGTCCGTAATCGGGAAAAGCATCCGCTGCCCGTCGTCCGTTCGCATTTGAGTTTAATTAAAGCAAAAGCATATGAAAAGATTTTCGCGCTGCACGCTGCTGGAGGCGGGATTTGAACCGTGGTCAACATGGTGAAATTCAACTACTTATCCACTAGAGTGGGCGCGTTCAGTTGTACAAGAGTGGCGACGAAGCGCTACTCTACCTGTAGCCTATGAACTATATGGACCAACTTGTCCAAATTTTAGCACATGGAATATTGTACTTATATGACATTGTTTTCAACAATCCCCCCTGCAATGTCATATTGGTACAAACTAAACTGAATCTACAAACTATCACAAGCTTCAAGCTTGTACTCCCGCACTTGAGAACTTGTTCTTCAAAAGTCTTCTTCAAAATTGAATTTGACTTTCCTTCAAAAAACTTGAACTTGCTGAATATGAACCATAATACTTGAGAAAATATGCAAACTAGATATCCAATAGTGTTCTCATCAAGCAATGACTGCTTGACAACAAATATAGCATGAACTGTCTCTGAACTTGCTATCTCCTATTTTCAAAATCTTGAAAACATACACGAGGATCCACATATTTGCATTTACCTTCCAAAAAAGGTTTCTCAACGTACTTCTGCTGCGTCATGTAAATACACTAAACAAAATCAGGAACTGAATCCTGGAACCTGTGACTGTCAACTCACAACTTAGTGTATTATGAACACTGTTGGTTCATCTTTGACTGTACTCAAGTCAAATCAACTCAACTCAATTGAAATCAACTGAAATCAACTGAAATATGAGTCAAAAAGTTATATGATGTCATCATGTCTTCATCCTTGTTCGAACTGTAAGTATACCTTTTTCCTTCAGAACTTGGTATAAACATATATGTGCGCACTTCTCAAATATACCTTTTTGAAATATCAAGTTTCTCTTCAATAGAACTCTGGAACCTTCTCCTGAACAGGAACATCCTAACAGGAACTTTCTCCAAACATTCTCCTTCTTCCTTCTTCTTTCAAAGCTGGAACATAAAGAGAACCTGACAAAGGAAATATAGGAATACCTGAAATAGGAATACCTGTAGGTATGACTTTGCATTCTTTTACATATGGCTGAAAATAAGTCTTTATGTTTCATCACCCCCCTGGATGACTTAACACTAGTATCCAGTATTCTTCAAAGTATATCAGACTTTATGAAATGTGGAACGTCTTCCTTCTTCAATAAATCTGATCTTTAGTAATCCATACTTGTATCTGAAACAAAAGTTTAGGATCCATAATCGTCTGTAACATAACAAGTATCTTCTTTTTCTCTGCAACACAACTCTAATAGAATCTGAATCTTTGACTTACTTCTTCCAATGTTAAGAATCTTACAAAAACAAAGGATAGACAACTGACTCATAAATACTCAAGATCTTCATGATCATTCAAGATCTATGAACTTTCCTGTGTAGAATCTGCTCTCATCAAACCTTCATGACTGAATGTTTGATTTGCTACCTGAATGTCTTCAAGTGTCCATGCTTCTCAAAAAGTTGTAAAACTTTTCTTCAAACAAATCCTTCCTAAGAATTCGTGACTCCTACTTGAAACATAAGTGGACAAACTTCTCACCTTGAGATCTCCAAAAGCTGCAAGTTGATACTTCATAACTTTCATATTTTACCCGGGTGAAATGTGACAGTACCTGCTTGCCTTTCTTTTGGCTAGCTCCACTTCTTAATCAAGTGATAGGATATGATGGAACACCTTTTGAATACAAACATGTATCCAAAAGTCTAGACAATCATAGAAAGTAGATTCTTCATTGACTTGTACATCAACAAGATTCTGAATTTTCTGAAGTTGTCTGAGAATACTGAATATGAGGTAACCTTTTTCAAACATAAAACCTCAACCCAAGTCTTCAACATCTGCTAAAAAGAACTCTTTTACCTCAAGAGTTAGATAAAGAGGAAATAAACTTCTCTGCAACTTGTCATATACCAAGTAACTCTGTATTGACATTCCAAGAATTCTTTGAGGGAACATATAAGCTGCCTACTTAAAAGTTTCAACTAAAACATAACTCATACATATATGAGTTAAAACATATATCTGCTGCTTTTCTTTCTCTCAATGCAATTCTTTGTCAAATCTACTAAATCATGACCAAGTATAATGCAAAACAAGAACTGCTTCTTCTTTAAACAGGATGTTCTCGTAGACTTGTCTTTGGATGTAGAGGATAATATAGGAAAAGTATATGGAAAATATATAAGAAAAGGAAGCCTTACTTTTCTTTTGGAAATGATGGACTTTCTTCTTCTGCATCTTTCTTCCACCTGATGATGCCAACATTTTCAAACTTCTCTTCGATACCTTTTGTTCTCTTCATCTTGAAGTAGCAAACACTCTTGACTTCTTCGAATGAACTTTTCTCTTCCTCTAGGGCTAAGAGTAAGAGATAAAATAAACATGGTATACAAATGGAAGTGAATATAGAATCATGTTTTACCATCTCCTCATATCTCTGAATCAAAATTCTGCTTCAAATGTCTGAAATGACTAAATTCACCAATCGTTTGTCTGAATGATGAATTACCCTTCTAGAGTTACCTTCTCTAGATACATTTGTACCTTGATATTCAACCAACTTACAACAAAAAATTGACTGAAAACAAAACTCATCTCATCTTTGCACTTGTCTTCTTAGATGAACTTTCTTGCCATGAAAGAGATCTCTCAAAACTCTCTAGAAGAAAACCTCTAGATACCTGTTTTGATGTAGCTAATGCTTTGACTTTCAAATGATGAAAGCGTATAAAAGCACTCCTTGAAACCTTCAAAATCTTTTCATAACTGCTCTTCTAAGATATGACCTACAAATGATAATCTGATAGTAGAAACTGATACCTGTGATTTGATGTTGATCTGATTCCTTCATCTTCTCTAAACCATTGTTCTTCCTTGAATTTGAAGTAGTCTTCTCTTCATCAAGTCTGGGTCTTCAAATAATACTTTTGTAAAGTATTTGCATACTCTTCCAAAAACATTCGGCTGCTAACAGATCATCAACTTCATACTCCACACTGATGAATACACATGTAACTGAAGTGTCTAATTCTCAAATCTCTACTCATCTTGATTAAGTGTGTATGTCAAATGTCAAATGTTAAAAGATGCCTTTAAATTATATGTTGTAAATCTGGAAGTCTGGGAACCTGGGATTATGAATGAGCCTTAATGCATTGATGCCAAACATCTAAAGTTCTGTAACCAAAACCTTAGTGCTCTAATACCAAATGTTGGAAGTGAGGTAGGCGCTTAGGCTCATGTCACAGGTCCATGGTTCCATAGGTCCATCATACACAACATTAATTCCATCAATCTTCCATATTGACAAAACATGAACATACCACAACTTAATCATACAAATGATGAGATAAAGATAGAGAAAGAATAGATGACATGTGTAAGGTGTTACGTAAGCCATCGCTTACTCATAGTATCATATATACCAATGTACAATGTACAATGTGGGACCAAAACTCTCAACCACTCTATGTGATGAGAAATAGATTAATGAGTGTATGTACAATGTAACAAACATATTCAGATGTGCAGGCAGTAATCTGAATATACATGAGATGTGTGACCTTATAGGTTATAGAAGAGTGAATATGAGTGATTGAATGAGCAAGGATCAGTGTAAAACTGATGGTCAACAAACCTACATCTAAACTTAGGCTATGGAAGACCCTAAGTTAGATACGTGTGTGAAAAGATCACATACTTATAAAGTAGCATAGAATGCTAACAAGTTTGCTGTCGGAAATCCTCAAACTCATGTGAACACACCTTCTCAAACACCTCATAAAAAAATATGCATAAAGCATATAAGTACTGATTCTCTTGTACCTATGCCGAATAGGACTCCTTCTGATATGAACGCCACAGCCTCCATAAACTTCAAGTAGTACCTGTGTGCATAAAGAGAATATGTACCTGAATACTTAACATAAGATGTGAATCTTATGTTAATCACCATCTAATGTCTTTGAAGTAGCCCGACATCTTCTGTGTAGAAGAGACAATCTTCAAATACATCATGTAGATGGCCGATCCTCACCATCAAGCTGCTAATGACCAAGGATGCTTGCCATGAACAAGAGATAACCTCCTCTCCATGAGGTAGAGTGTGAGCACACCCTTAATCTTCTCCAAGAAGAATCACCAAGAAGAACTCCATAGCTGCTCCTCAACATGCTTCAAGTTAGCACCATGGCTGCCCCATGTGCTAGAAGAAACACCACCTCTAGTGAGGTCCAAGCTCTAGAAAGCTTGTGTTGATCCTAGGTGAAGGATAATTCAAGTGATCCCAAGCTTATGTTTGTATAGTATTGTGTCTCTTCCAAAAGCACTTTCAATAAAGCAAACAAAGCTCCACGATCGCTGTCCGTAATCGGGAAAAGCATCCGCTACTGTGAATTGATTGCTCGTCTTCTTCCTTATGGATTTGGTTCCATTGTAAAGGGGGTACGTCTTGATATGTATATGTGTGGAGATTTATTCTAGTGGTGGTTCCTTCATGCTGTAGGTATACGGCATCTTTTCCCCAATCTTGCACAACCTTTAGCAATCTCATGAAAGGTCTCCCAAGTATCATTTCATAATTACTCGCCCTTTCAAATTGACAAATAGCCAAGGTGTGCTCAAATTCAACTCCACAAGTGGCAAACACTACTCGTTCCAATAATCCCAAGGGTCGTTCCGTGTGTCCGTCTGCCATTTGTATTTTCATGCGTGTGGGTCTTAATGCTGGTTTTCCCCATTTCTACCAGATTTCTCTAGTAGCAATTCCTACACCAGCTCCAGAATCTAAGATGGCTTTGGTGGTGTAACCTTTATAGGTAATTGGAAGGCAAGTGTTTCCTTCATCTCCCTCACTAAAATCTCCAACTTTATCAATTGGGATTTTTACGGTGTTCACTTCCTCGGTCATTTCCTTTTCTTCGGTCTTGATCTCCAATTGACTGGTCAGTTTCTCCTTCAGGTGTGGTTTGATCTTTAATAATTCTTCCAATGTTAGGGCACAAGGGATTTTTACCTTTTTGAGATGTTGTATGATCTCCGATGTTTGGACTGATGGGTTCAGTTCTTTTTTCCTTATTGAGGGAATGCAATATAAATCTGAATTATGCTCGTTCTCTCCTGTGTAATTTGGCAAAGCCTTTACTTCATCATTTCCTTTGTCACTTTGATCCACTGGTAGGATCTCCTCTGAATTCAATTCAGGTATTGAACCCTCTACTTCATCTTCGACTTCTAGTTCTTCAAAGGGTGGTTCAATTCCTTCCACTTTCTTCCATCTGTCTTCTTGCACTCTTGCCCACAAATCTTTAGGCCATTCCCCTTCTACTTCGGGCACCATGGATCCTTCTCTTTTATCCTCACAGAAGTTTTCATTTTGTGGCTCACCTTTTTTGGGTTTCTCGGGATCATGAGTCATGGCACACTCTTGGAATTCTTTTTCAGGAATTCTTGAACTAGGTAATGGTAGAACAGGTTTTTCTAAAGTTTGTTGAGCTACTTCAATTAGTTTTTTGCATATCTCTAACCTTTCTTTCTCTAGGTCACCTCTAGGATATTCTCTTTCATGCTGCTCAATGGGGGGTCCTGCTCTTATTCGCGCCTTATAAGCCTGAATCCACATGGCTAACTCTTCCGGCATGGGATCTACTAAAACTGATCCTATTTCATCCTTCTTATGCCTTTCGTTTTTATTTTCTTCTCTAGTTTTGGGTTTTCCTTCTGAACTTGTGCATGCTTTTCATTTTCTTTCTTTTGTTGCAATTTCCTTTCCTTTATTCTATCTCTTCGGTTCTTCCATCTTTGTGTTCTTTTGCTTACAACACTTTTCTCAGGCTCTTCCAAATCTTCGACTATTTGAGGTGCAGGTGTATTCATCTCTAAGTCACTTTGCTTGTGTTTTTCTGGTTTCTCTGGGGTCTCTCTAGCTTTTTCTCTTGTTATTGCCTTCAATGGCACAGTGTATTCCTTATCATCCCCTGATGATTCTATCACCTCTATCACATTGATTTGCACATTGGAGGTAATCTTGTTGGGATTCTTAGGGCAATCTCTGAATAGGTGTTCCTTACCACAGTCACTACAGTAGCCTTCCCAAACTCGCTGTGGTGGTGGTGGGTTCAGCAGTGTACGTTCTCTGATATAGTGATCACCTCCACATCTGTAACATGGCCCTCTAGGTACAGGTGGTCTATTCATAGGTCGGGGTGGTAAGGTTGCTCTCGGAGCTGTGTACATCATAGGTATGTAGTCCTGCTCATATCCGTAAGAAGTATCTTGTGGTCCCAATTCATAGGCATATGGGTCATATGTTTGTCCATATTCTATCATCGAGCTCTCATACGAGGGGTAACTTCCTTGATTAGAGTCATAAGATGAGTCATATGATTTGTTACTGAGCAAGGTGTGGCTGGTACTATTGCTCTCTCTAGGTTTTCTTCAGGATGAGCTATTTTTACTGGGACAACATTTTTAGGGTGGGGCGGTTGTTGTCCTAGTACTGGTTGAGTCTGATTATATCTTTGATAAGCATATGGTCGTGGTGTTGGTGCCTGCTGCTCATATGTGGGATATCTCAATGCTTCACCTCCTTGCTCTCTCTGAGGGTATCCATAAGGTTTCACATATGGTTGTACTAGTCTCGATTGCCTATTGTAAGGGAAATTTTCTGAGTTCTGGTTTGTATATTTTTGTTCTATGCTACAATATTGTAGAGCTCCTGGGGCAGGCAGTCTATTGTAAGCATAAGCGGGTGGTGGGACTACTCCCCTTGTGCACAAGTGAGAGGGATGATCACCTCCACATTGCATACATCTTCTAAGCATGGGCACTCTCATTGGGTTGCTGGGATAGTTCCTTTGTCCTTGGACATTCAGTTTTTTTGCTACTAGGTCGGCTATTTCCTCAACATTGTTCTTAGAGTTTGATGTGCTACTGGCTGAATCTTCACTCTTCAAGCTACCTTGAGGTATTTTCAAGTCTTCTGCTAGGTTGTCCTTGAGGTCTACACATTCCTTCTTACCTCTTGTAAAGTTTGAACTCTTTTCACGTACACCAAAGATCTTAATGAACCATTCAATAGTCCTTCCAGAAATAATGATACCATTTTGTTCTGAGTGGGTCTCTCTTCTACTGGGCATCTGTCTACATACTGTTTGAATCTTCTTGCTGCCAATCTCACAGATTCCGTAGGGGCTTGCTTAAAGCTATGAATTAATGAAGACGAATTGTTTTTAATTCGAGATTTAGTGAATTCCTCGATCATTTCTTGATAGACTTGTTCCATGTTTTGAAAATGATTAGGGTCCAATGGCTGGAACCATGCTAACGTAGTGTCTGTCAAGGTAAGACCAAAGGACTCATATTGGATTAAGAAATCTTCCACTTGTTCTACACGGATTACTTTCTTGAATTCAGCTATATGATTGTAAGGTTCACTAGAGCCATCGTAATGGTTTCTCATACATTTGGCAACTTGAATTGGCCTTAATCTTCTTCGTGCTTCAAGCGGTCTAGGCATCACTGGGAAAATTGGTCTTCCTATGGGTATGCCTGGTCCTCTGGCTACAGCTGGTCTGATAGGGGTAGGAATTCCATGTCTTGGGTCAACAGGTGGTTGAGGTCGGTAATTAGGGTTATTTGTGGGCATTGCAAAGTGCACATGTGGTCTGACAGGAATTCGGTTTTGTTGTGTTTGTCCTGACTGTTGATATGAATCATTCTGTGATGTTCCGAGTGGATTTCGTGAAGTAGTGGCTTGGTCCCTAGGGGGAAACACATGAATATTCTGATATTTCAACTCAGCTCTTTCTGACTCGGTTAGGGGCCAATACCTTCTATGATTCTTGTCCAAATATGTGATGATGGCGGGGAAGTCAGGATCTTGTAATTCATAGATGGTGACAGGATTAGGGGCTGCTTCCCATATGGATGAGGAGGCTCTAAAGAGGTATTCCAACCCATTGATTAAATATATATCCATTATAGAATCATCTTCGGGAATCAGATCTCCTCTCCAAACCCTAACCACTGTGGATCTCCCTCTTGGTGTGGTTACCTGCTCTTCATTTCCATCTCCACTTAGGTTCGAAGCATTGTTTTCTTCCCCATTTTCATTAATGTTTTCTGGGTGCTCCGCCACCACATACGGAATATCTCTTTTGTCCATGTAAAATCCTCCTGCATACTTGACTGCTGGTCTAGGCACTATGTAAGCCTCTAAGGCCTTCTTGTTCTGGCTATTGATCGGTTGAGACCATCTAAATAAATAGGCATCTCATTCAGGTTAGTGTTCACATATTCCAAAGAGGTCCTATACTCTCCCTCAATGACTGACATTGTGCTAAGCATTGGTGTTGTGTTCTGCATATCCTCTGAAGCCATAGGAATTTCTTCTTCCGACTCAGTGGAGGTCTCCGAGTAATGTGATCTGTTTCTTGGCTCAGCTACACTACCTACGGATGAGATTACACTTCTTCGGCTTCCTAGGATTCTTCTAGATCTCAGGTTCATCCACCTAACAGCTCAGATCAGTCCTTGCTAACCTCTAGCTTCTAGAATTCTTCACTATGGATTAGGATTCTAGAGAAATTTGGCTGAAGAATGACTGAACAAGAAATTTTTCTGATTACGATATTTGACCAAAAAGCTCACAATACACGATCTCTGATCACAAACGATACACGATATTTGAACAATATGATACACGATCTCTGGACACGGCGATACATAATCTTTGGATAGGGCGATACACGATCTCTGGCCAAGACGATACACGATCTCTGGCCAAGACGATACACGATACTTGAACAATACGATACACGATCTCTGGATGCCCACGATACACGATACTTCAATTATAACGATACTCGATATTTGTCCCAAACGATACACGATCTCCCCTAGATAACGATACACAATCTCGGTTAAGTATCGCAATCGGTATGAAGCGATACACGATACACGATCTCTGCTGAAATGATACACGATACATGGGGCACAAACGATACGCGATCTCTGGCAAGTATCGCGATCTCTGAGAAACGATACACGATACTAGGATAAGTATCACGATCGATGTGAAACGATACACGATCTTTAACTCGAAACGATACACGATACACGATCTCTGGTGAGTATCACGATCGGTATGAAATAATACACGATCGGAGGGAAATATTGCGATACTCAACCACAGGAGATCACGATATTTGTCAGGTATCGCGATACTCGACCGCGGGAGAAATGATACTTGACCCTTTTTCCAAATTTTTTGCTAGATTTTTTTGGTTTTTGTTTCAAGACAAAAGTTTTCTATGCTCTATTACCCCTTCCTCACTCTCTGTATCACACAAAAAACACTTTTCCCCCCCTTGTAGGTCTTAAACAACACCTGACGCAGATCGTTTTGCTCTGAAATGTTTCATTTAGGTGATAGGGAAAAGGAAATGATATCTGTTCTTACCTTAGATGTTCTCTCTCAACTCCTTAACAACCCAAACTAGCTCTGCGCAGCTCCAAAAGCTTAGACTCAACTCACGATACTCGGCAGCAAATCTCACGATACTTGTTTAAAACACAAGTGACTTTCAAATGACACTTTTTTGGGTTTTTATACTTGACTTTTCCTATTCATAAAAGAAATCAAAAGAATAGGGACTAAAAAGCTACTCTTACTACCTATTCTACTCCCTCACTCTTCCTACTCTCCTCCTTCCACTCACTTCCCTAAACTAACAACTCACTACACACACTCCAACAATGAGAAGTAGTAAGTGCGACTGAAAATGACTTACCAAATTACTCCATCTCTCACTTCAATGCCAAAGCTACTTACCATCACACGAATGCCCCGGTTTGATTCGACACTCCCCGGCAACGGCACCAAAAAACGTGTTGACCTAAGTACCAACTTAGGGACTTGTGGAGAAAGAGACTATACCTCAATCCCCCTCAAGTGCATATAGTGGGGATTCACGCTTTAAATATCAATCCGATGAGTATAGAAACCTAGCCGAGTGTATGAAGACATGCAATCAAGTGATGATCAATGCAAATGAACTACTCAAAGAGTGCAAACAATGCAAAGACTTATCCAAACAAGCTTCAACTGTCGGTCATGGTGTCACGATACTTGGTGCAGTAGCCGTCAGTAATTTGGACTTTTCTCTCAGCTCCGAACTCCAAATATAGTGAATAGCATATGCCTTTCAAAGCTCTCAAGAAGACGCATCCAATGGCGGTGGTTTCACTCAATTCTGACACTCCTACTTCAAGTTATGGGCAAAATCCGGAGTCGTGGAAAGATCTTCCTACACTTCAGCACTTCCTCCACTTTGCACACACCTTAACAACAGCAAATAGACACTTTCATGGATAGACAACACTTCCTAACACTCTTTCCAAACAATACACATGCATCCAAGCTCACAAAGAAGAAGATACAGAGTGGAGAAGACACAAATTCGAATTTCTGTGCTCTTGATTCTCACAACGGCAAAAAGTCTTTACAAAGAGTCACAAATTGACTTATATACTTGTGCCCTAAAAATGGTCCTTTCACACAAGAGACCGGAACTTTATTCACTAAGAGACTAATTTCCTACTATTTTACATGGGTAAGTTTTTAATCTTCTGAGGGGATGCATCTATAGGACTCCTCTAGTGCATTTACAATGGAAAATATATTACAAGAATGGTTATGATACAAAAATTGGGTGTCCAAATAGGAAAAATTTTGGGGCCCATCATTTTTCTCTGCCTTGTGCTCTTCTTTGCTCTGCACTAACAAAAAATCATATACAAGATTTTGTAGGGTCTAAATGGAAAAATTACATTTTTTACAAAATGCACATGGCATATCAATGTGCTAGAAAATCCATTTTCATGTGAAATTTAAGCTATAAACTCCCTTTGATACGCTTTACAAGTATAGCAATTTTCATGTGATTTGGATACATTGAAATTTTTACCCTAATTTCCAAAATTGAGCAGCTTACCCTAGATTTGCTTGATGTCTTCCAGAGCTCATATGTGAACTCCCTTTGACATCCTTGATGCATCTTGGACTTCTTAGGGAATTTTGGCTACCTTCACCGAATGTTTTTCCTGTAGGCCTTCATGAATGAGAGAGGAGAGAAAATCTCGATGACTCTGGCACCTAAATCTAAGATAGCGTTGGTTGTGTTACCTTGGTAGGTGATTGGAAGATAAGTATTACCTTCTTCCCCTTCACTCATGTCTCCTATTTTTTCTAGAGGTATCTTAGGGACTTTCTACTTAGAGCCACCTTTTGACATATTGGATAAATCTATGGGACTTTCTCGATTTATACGGATAAATCTCACTATGCATAGGTGACTCTCTGTAATAATCATGAGGACTATCTTCATGGGAATATCTAGAACTATGAGCAAGAGAGTCATTTTCAGAGACCAATAGGGTTATTGGCACTAATGCTCTTGTTAGACGACCGCCGAACAAAGGACAATTGTACTTAGACAAAGGTTTTTAATGTAGAAAGAACCCTTCTGGAAGTACGCGGTAAAGAAAGATTCGCATAAAGCCTTGTAACAAAATTCTATTTAAAGCAATGAAAAGGAACGACAAGGGAGTCCCCCGTTTCTTTGGGAAGCTGCGTGTGCATTAAGAGAGTCCCGCTTCTTGGAATATTGTGAGCGTATTGAGAGAGTCCCCGTTTTGGAATTACTTCTTCTACTGTGTGCAAACGAGTAGAGTATCTTGGTTCTGTCCTGATTCTGTGCGCCTTCTCTGTGTAATCATTTGACTGCGTATGTGTGATACACTGTGGTGTTACGAGTCGGTACTGCGATTGTGAGATTCTGTTCGGTAACGAGTTGAGGTGGTTTGCTTATGCGTAAGGTGTTAGAGTGTTGTCTATTTGCTATTTCTGCGGTGGAATAGGTAAGCGTGAAGGATGGACATGAGTTGTTATGATTCTCTGTAAGTGACTGAATCGGTATCATAGTCTGTGTTCAAGGTAACGCCGGGAATGTCTAAGTACGCGTAGAATGGTAACACTATTGCGATGCGTCTTACGATCAGTAGATGTTACGGATTGAAAGGTAGGCACACGGTAAGTCTATGACTGATAAGAAGAATTGCGTGTGAAGTTACTAAAAGTGTTGGACTGAAATCTCGGACTACTGCTCCACTACTATGGCAGAAACAGCCTGAGAGCTCTGAGTCCAGTACGTTGGTCGAATTGAAGTTGTTCAGGAGCAAAAAAACTGAGCCAAGACGGAAAAGCCACAACTACTGTTGAGTGAGAAACTGGGAAAATAGTACAGGGCCTCTGTCTAACAGACCCCTACCACTCCCAAGGACCCACTTGGCTCGAGTCAGTTTATGTTTTGCGGTAAGATTGAGTACAGAGAAAGAGAGAGACTCGGAAATATCTGGTACGCAGGTGTGAAACCAGATTCTGGAGTCTCCGACGGGTTGTTGTTTTGAATTAGTAATTAATGTCTGCGGCAGGCAGTTAACAGTTAAGTTAATCGTAAACGACGATACAACCATTAACATTTGGCGCCGTCTGTGGGAAAGTGGCATCCGCTTGCAAGCTCTCTGGCCCGTTGTATGCGGTAAAGTAGCATTTGATTACGAGACAGTGGCATTAGAGTGCTAACGGTTGGTAAGAAGCAAACATCCAGCAACATTTTGCTTCACTGACAGTAGCAACAGATCCAGATTGTTGCGAACTACTCAGATAGTATCACTGGGCAATGATACATGCCGGTCACTCGATCGGGCGAAACATATCCTAAGAAGCGTCAGATTGAAGCACGAAAATCACAAAAGATAGCCTCGGGAGGAGCAGGCATAACTAGATCTGACCAAGTGGTCAAGGAAAGTAGAAACGTTACAACTAATTCCAGTCATTTTCCGGTAGAGCGGTCAACGCCTTCGATACATTCGGATGCTACTTCGACCCAGCATATCGAAGAGATAGCAAGTCCAAACTCTATCAAAACGTCGTTGGAACCTAGTTTAACAATATCAGATAAAGATTTAGAGTTATCCACGGTCAGAAATACGTTAGAAAAATTCGGTAAAAGTAGTAAAACAGGGCATTCTGGCCCAATTTCGGTTCATTCCGGTGAGATTCCGGTGATAGAATCACCGATCGCTGGCAAAGGTTTAGCCTTTTTTGCGGAATCATCAGCTCGACCTTCGTGTTTGGAAGAAAGATTTCGAGTATTAGACATCCAGAAGGAAGGAACGCTGTTCGAAGCAGAGATTCGAAGCATCCTAAGTCGAAACAGCACACCGGAAAACGCACCATCCGGTGATACAAGTCCCGATAGTTCACCAGATCAATCCCGAGATACAGAAGGAAACCCTGAACCCTTCACAATGAGCGGGCAGCACCAACAACAACAACACCAACAACAACAACATCAACAACAACAGCTAGGACCGCGAAGACCACCTCCAACAGGAGTAACCTACACGAAATTCGGTGGATTCCCAGGAGACGACCCAGACGCCCACGTACGAACTTTCGAGATAAGCTATGCAGTTCTTAACCATCCACCAGATCAGGCGTATAAGGCCATTGTTTTTCAATCGACACTGATCAATGAAGCGGCGAGATGGCTCACGGAATATGATATCAATCATTTCGGTACTTACGATGCAGTACGAGACGCCTTTTTACAGCGATTCAGACTGAAGAAGAATCCCGCTGAAATCTTTGAGTATCTACAGAACAACAGACAGAAGGTAAATCAGACCGTCCAGGAGTACGCTACCCTCTTTAGAACACATTTACGGCAGATACCACAGGCTCACGCTAATCTACCTGACGATGTCATCTCTCAATGGTTTATCAATGGATTAACTCCACAACTGAAGCAGATCATGATCATAAGATGTGTCGGAGCTATGACCTTGGATGCCGTCATTGCAATGGCTCTACAACTAGAATCAAAGGTTGGTGGATTTTCAGAAGACTTGGAATGGTTAAAAACAAACAAAAATATGGCCGAAGATATCACCAGACAAGTATATTGCACCACATGCAAAAATTCGGGGCATACAAGTGCCAACTGTGCACTGAACCAAGTGTTTTGCGCTATCTGCAACACTACCGGACACACCACCGGAAACTGTGTCTACAACGCTAGAATACAAGGGACAGCAACCGTCAATGCAGTCATCCAAGAACATGGCCAACCAGTAAATCGCTATGTGCCTCCGCAACAGAGAAACAATCAACAACAAGGATATCGGAACTATCGAGGACAGAGAAACAACACTTATAATGCCAACCGATGGCAGAATGGACCACCACCGGAAAATCAAAATTTACCACCACCTCGATGTCATTTCTGTGGACAATTGGGCCATATTAGAAGATTCTGTAGAGATGCAGCGGAATATGATCAAAGGAAAAAGGAACGTCAAAATCCAATGGCCAACATGGTAAAAATTACACCGATCGAGACACAGACTCCTACAGTCGAGACCCGTTCCGGTAAACAACTTCAGTCGGCAGCAGAAATCTTTGAACCAGGGATACAAGAACAACGAAGGATGTATAACAAAGCTAGTCACTGGACCACAACAGAACCACCAGTGTTCCCCGAACCTATTCCGGTGACTCAGGCTTCTTCATCAAAGGACGAAACAACAGTACCAAAGGATGCATCAGTAGGGCCATCATCATCAGCAGAGACAACAGCAGACACTTGTGCGTCAGTAGAAACTTTAAGTCCAAAAGAACAAGACAATCAAGCTCAACAGGCCTGGGAAATTTTGTCCAAGGCATCCATCACTCTGCCTCTAGGCCAACTTCTGGCCTTAGTGCCTGGGATCCGACAACAGTTTCAGCAACAATTCAGTCCAGCACCTTCTTGCATTCCTACAACAGCCGCAGTTCAACCGGAACCTGATGTTGCAATTGACCACGCAGTGCCCTTGATCACAGTATGGTATAAGAATCAGAAAATCACGCAAGTATTAATTGATGGAGGCTCAGGCGTAAACATTGCGACCGCAGCATTATGCAAAAAGCTAGGCTGGACCGAAATTGAACCAATGCAATTCTTTGTTCGAATGGCGGATCAATCGAGAGTCCATCCTGTAGGACTTGTGCGGAATGTACCCATCACTCTACAAGGTACAACTTTCAAGATGACTTTTGTCATACTAGATCTACCTGAATCCACTTTGGATTACAATCTTCTTTTCGGCCGACCTTGGCTGAAGCATGCGAAGGTGATATAGGACTCGTCTGCACAAGAGCTTACATTCAAGGATGCTCATCGTAAATATGTGGTGAAACTAGATGCTATGCAATCTTGCGAACCTCACGCCAGACCGTACTTTGCTGAACCAGTTCATATGTTAGATGGACTGTCAGATGATGAAGAAGAGCAATTTCTGAAGAGTAATGCCGATTTAATGTCTCTAGGAACTGTTGACCTACAATCCGTCATAGATAACTGGAACACGTCAGTATGTATAGTAGTAGCTATCACCAGAAATTCGGTCCAGGAAGATACTTCCTCAACCCATGACGGCGAATTACAACCACTGTTCGAGCCAACAGATGATACAGAGAAACCTCATCAATTTTATGTTCCAGAAGACCAGCTGATCACGTACAATCTAGGAGATAGAGACCATCCACGACCTGTGAAGATAAGGCAGAACTTACCGGAAACATTTAAGGAGGATTTGATTAAACTTCTTCGCGAATTCGCAGACGTCTTTGCATGGGATTACAAAGACATGAAAGGACTAGATCCGCGTATCTATCAACACAGGGTCATGTTGAAACCGGAAGTGAAACCAAAAAGACAACCCAGCTACAGAATGAACCCCCATTATGCATCACAAGTAAAAGCCGAACTTGATAGACTATTAAAAGTCGGCTTCATTGTACCAATAGAACACGCTGAATGGATCTCACCCATCGTGATCGTGCCAAAGAAAAACAAGCAGTTACGAATCTGTGTGGATTACCGGAAATTAAATGCAGCAACAGTACCAGATCCTTTCCCAATCCCCTTTTTGGATACCATGCTTGATAGAGTCGCAAGTCATGAAATGTATTCATTTTTAGATGGATACAGCGGGTACAACCAGGTTAGAATGGCTGAAGAAGATATACCAAAAACTGCCTTCATTACCAATTGGGGTGTTTTTGCCTGCACAGTAATGTGGTTCGGATTGAGAAATGCACCAAGCACATTTCAAAGATATATGCAGGAGATATTTTCTCCCTATCTCACTTCATTCATGCAAGTCTACCTCGACGACTTCTCAATCTTTGGGAAGATGATAGCCCATCTGTTCCATTTACGATGCTGTTTTCAGAAGTGTAGAGAATATAGACTCTGCCTTAATCCCAACAAATCCGTGTTTGCCGTTTCGTGTGGCAAACTACTTGGGCATATTGTATCTGCTCAAGGTATTCGAGTGGACCCGGATAAGATTTCAGCGATTTTAGAAGCCCCGATACCCACAACTCCGAAGGAAGTAATGCGTTTTATGGGTCAAATACGGTGGCATGGCAGACACTTACGGTGGCTTGCTCACCTAGCAGTACCACTGAACAGGCTAATCGCAAAGACTCCCAGACAGTTTGAATGGACTGAAGAATGTCAAACTACATTTGATCGACTCAAGTATCTCCTGACGCACGCTCCAATTTTACAACCACCGGACTGGGACAATCCGTTCCATGTTTTTGTCGACGCTTCAGATATTGCAATCGGCAGTATTCTGATGCAGCAAACAGATAAGTGGTTTCGCCCTGTTTATTACGCCAGTAGAAGACTTGCGCCTGCAGAAAAGAACTACTCCACCACGGAAAGAGAATGTCTAGGACTGATCTACTCAATCAAAAAGTTCAGACATTATCTACTAGGTCGAAAATTTACCTTTCATGTGGATCATGCTGCCCTTGTTTATCTAGTAAGACAGCAGCACTTAGGAGGACGATTAGCACGATGGGTGCTACTTCTACAAGAATTCGATTATGATGTCATTCACCGACCCGGAAATGCACATGCCTTAGCAGATTTCTTATCACGCCTAGATTCCGGTGAAGATCCGGTAGGAATAGATGACACGACTCCTGCGATTTATAATACTGAACCACTACCTGATGAGACGCCCAACTTACAAACACCACCTACATACTATGATCAGATTCTAACCTTTCTCACCGAAGGACGCTTTCCAGCCGAGACTGCCAAGGCAGTTCGAAGACAAATCGCAGTTTTTAGCCGCCGATTTCGGTTAGTTGCTGGAGAATTGTATTATACAGATTATACTGGAATCCTACTTCGCTGTATTCCACCACATGAAGTTAACTCAGTTATCACTTTGGCTCACTCAATTCCTTCCGGTGGCCATTTTGTAGCAGACTTAACTCACCGAAAAATTCTGCAAGGAGGACTCTGGTGGCCAACTATGTACAGAGATATCTCACAGTTTGTTAGACAATGCGATGCTTGCCAAAGAACTGGTCAGCCTTTACAACGGCATCTTTTTCCCCTGCAACCCATCTTACCATTAGAACCTTTTCAGAAATGGGGTTTAGATTTTATCGGGCCAATTACACCTCCAGCAGTATCCAGTAACAATCGATACATACTGACTTGCACAGATTACGCAACTAGATGGGCAGAAGCTTGGGCTTTGCGGTCTGCTACAGCAGTTACGGTAGCAAAATGTTTACTCACGGATGTCTTTCCACGATTTGGTTTACCACTGGAAATTGTCTCAGATCAAGGCACTCATTTTGTAAACAATTTAATGAAGGCTCTTACACAGTCCTTCCAAGTCACACACAAATTTAGCTCCCCTTATTATCCACGTGCCAATGGATTGGCTGAAAGTACAAACAAATCTCTGTTAAACATCCTCCGGAAATTGATCATGGAAGCACCAGAAAGATGGGATCAACTACTACCTGCGGTATTATGGGCATACCGAACCACATATAAAGTAACAACAGGCTTGACACCTTTCAAGCTAGCTTATGGCTTAGAAGCAATCGCTCCCATGGAAGTAGTCATCCCAAGTTTGCGGGTAGCAATCACTCAGAAGATGCTCCCGGAATCTTCACTGACAGCACGAATGGATGCACTCAGAGAACTTGATGAGCACCGATGGCTCAGTTTTTTAACTATGTGCGAAGTTCAACTAAGGCAAGCTAAGACACACGATCGATATTTGAAGACGCCAATCTTTTCGGTAGGACAGCTTGTACTCTTCTATAACGCAAAATCGGACAGAGCAGCAGGAAAATTCAAACTACGGTGGTTCGGCCCTTTCAAGATCTCAGCACAAGTAGGTCCGGCAACTTTTCGGTTGACTACATTGACCGAAATTCCACTTCCAAAAGTAATTAATGGATCGAAGTTGCGGCCGTATTATCCCACTACCAGTACGCCTTAATTATTCGGCGACGAGCCACGTTTTGTATAAATTTTTATGTTTTGCTTTTAGCCGTCTTTTGTACAGATCTTTATGATACCAGCCGCCTCTCCCTACCAGTCACTCAGTACGCACGCTAGCATGCAAACCGCATAATTCCCGCACCACACAATGATACTCACCCCCACACAGTGTTCTCCATATTTAACCCCCTGAGTTGCGCCAAAAACCGCTATTGTGTTTTCGTGATTGTGTGTGTTACCTCAGTATTCTGTGTTTTCTGTAAAGCGTGCACTGTGAACGCCATGGAAGCGCTAGCCAACTACGCTTCTTTCCGCGAAGGTATCCCTACAGACGTAGGCGAATACCTGAGATGCAGAGGGTTGGCCAACTTCGCTGAGTTGCCTTGGCACTCAGTGGAACCCCATCCCTTCTCCGCCCAGATCATTCAAGCCATTGCCCAAAGCTCCGCCACCGAACGACAGTGGACCTTCCTTTCCCTCCCACACAGAACCGTCATCACCTTCCAAGCCTTTGCCGACGCCTACCACCTCACCCCGCAAGGCCGCGAAAATGGCCCTACCATCACTGTAGCCCGTATGACCGAACTCTTTCCCCGTTCCTCATCAAACGAATACGCCATCCTATGTCGCCCAGAACCCGAGCGATCCGCCCTCCAGTTCCTTGTAGCCATCCTTAACTTGCAGAAACGAACATATGGCATCTCTCGCCCCTTCTACTCCGCCTTAGATTTAGCTGCCCGCGAACCTGTAAATTTTGCCTCCTATTTTTTCCATAGAATCCATAAAGAATGTGTGGCTATCGTAAAACAGCTCCAAAAGGGTTCTACCCCCCGCTCTCGCCTTCCACACATCATCTCTTTCCTCTTCCCAACCATCCTCGCCGCACAACCCCCACCCGCAGGCCCCGCACTTCGACACGAAGAGTCCGCACAACCAATCGAGGACAGTGAAGAAGAAGACGAAGAGATTAATCAGCTCTTCCGTACCAAACGAATTCGGATCAGCTCCTCGGAAAGTGAAGTCCAAGGATCCACCGGAAAAGATCAGGAGACCAAGCCAGACGACCGAGAAGAAACATATCACGACACCGCTACACACATCGAAACATCGACGGAACAACCAGATAAGCAGGATCAAGCAGAGACGGAACTTGTTGAGAGTGATGGATGGATGCACTCAGGAAATTAGTTGGTGCTGCAAAACCTGCTTCACACCTGCCCTCTTTTCTTTCCAGATATGCTTAGTACACAAGTTTAGCTTCCTAATGACATAAAGAAACCATATATGTGCTTTGGAAATGATTTGAGTAATGACCAAATCAAAACAGATAACTTGGTACTTCACAAATCAAACAAAACCTTCTATTCCTGTAATGATACCTGCTCAGACTTTTACTCAGTGTGTCCAGCACACTTAAAATTGGCACAATTCCTTTTTGGGAGTAACAATGTACCTTAGTATGCTACCAATCACAAGTGGAATCACTTCAATTGACTAACTATGCTCTGAGAAATAAGTTTAGCAAAATTATATCTACCCCCGACTTTTCAGGAACTCTGCAGACAAATACCAGTGAGCACCTCGGCTTGATTTTCTCCCAAATGGCTGAATGGAATCCTTTGAAATTTTGTATGCTTGTAGTAGACCTTGAGCTGGTTCCAATGAGCTATAGATCTCTTGATTTGGTTCAGTAGATCCAGAGCAATGCTTCTTTGAAGTTGACAGACTTGGAGTAGGTGACTCAGACAAAACAGAGATGATGAATGTATACTTCTATTGATATATGTGTTTGTACAATCTCATTAGCTTGCCAAGCAGAGCTATATGAGGTATTGTGGTGTTGGCTATGGAGTAACCTTCACACACAATGAATTACAAAGAGATTTGGCCTCGGGAAGTGAGCTAGAGTGAGAGTGTACCCCGCGACTTTTTCATTACATGTTTTATAGGAATTTGATCTTCTTTTGAATTTGAAATTCAAACTTAGGCTCCCTTGAATCTCTCCTCTAAAAGTAGGGAGATATTCTCTCCATCTCAACATTCAAAAATCCACGACTCTAGTGGTAGGTAAGTGACTTAAAGTGATTACATCCAAATGACAAGTCACTTATACTTTTACAAGGGGTAAGAAGTAGAAACACATAAGCATATGTTCATGTGAGCTTTGCCTTAAGTAATGCCTTGATAAAGAACTTTATCCATGCTAATCTTCCAAGGGTCCAAGCCAATGTGTGTAGGCTTGTTTGCACCAACAGCTCCCCCTCAAGCCAAACACTTTGGCTTAAGTCTTCTTCTTCATTCTTCAATTACTTCCTGCAATCCAATCATAGATTTGAATCTTCCAAGCTTGTTTCCATCCAATGCCTTGGTAAGTAAATCTGCACATTGCATATTAGTAGAAACATATGTCAATTGAATCTCTTTACTTAACAATTTCTCTCTCACATAGTGGTAATGAACCTCTATGTGTTTGGTTCTGGCATGATAAATTGGATTTGCTGCAAGGTGAAGAGAGCTAGTGTTATCTCCAAATATAATAGGTGGTCTTGTGAATAGACCTAACTCTGTATATAGAAGCTTCAACCAGATAGCTTCTTGAGTAGCATTTGCAAGTCCTCTATACTCTGCTTCAGTGGATGATAATGCCACTGTAGGTTGCTTCTTAGCTGACCAAGAGATAGGCTTATCTCCTGCAAAACAAATGTACCCTGAGGTGCTCCTCCTATCATCCTTGCATCCTGCCCAATCTGCATCTGAATAGACTTTAATATCAATGTCTGATGTGTAAGGAAAATACAAACCATGACTTTGAGTTCCCTTGAGGTACTTCAAGATCTTCTTTGCTGCCTCTAGGTGAGGTACTCTAGGTTTGTGCATGAATTGACTAAGCACACTTACTCCATATGCTATGTCAATTCTTGTCAAGGTAGCATAGTTCAAACTACCCACAATACTTTGATATCCTGTAATGTCTTTGAGTTCTTCTCCTTCATGAGCACTTAGCTTTTGATTAACCTCCATTGGAGTAGTAGATACCTTAGCATCCTGCAAGCCAAACTTCTTGAACATATCCTGTACATACTTCTTTTGAGTAATGTATATACCTGAGTTTGTGTAGATCAATTCAAGACCTAGAAAATATTTTAGTAATCCAAGATCACTAATCTTGAATTCTTTCATCATCTAACCCTTGATGTGTCTAATCCCATTGACATCATTACCTGTAATGATGATGTCATCAACATAGACACATAAGTAGATTACCTCTGTACTACTTCTCTTTATGAATAGAGAAGTGTCTGCTTTGCTCATCACAAATCCTTGGTCTTGGAGGTAGGTGGTCAATCTGTAGTTCCATGCTCTAGGTGCCTGCTTCAAACCATACAGAGCCTTCTTCAATTTACAAACATAATGTACCTTTCTTGGATCTTCATAGCCAGGTGGTTGTGACATGTAGACTTCTTCAGATATCCATCCATTTAGGAATGCATTCTTCACATCCAATTGGTACATGTTCCAATTCTTGGATGCAGCCACACTCACCAATACTCTGATAGTTGGCATCTTGGCCACAGGAGAAAATGTCTCCTCATAGTCAATGCCTTGGGTTTGTGCAAAACCCTTGGCTACCAACCTAGCTCTGTACCTGTTAATAGTTCCATCTGAATTCTTCTTCAATTTGTAGATCCATCTGGATCCTATTACCTTCATAGTATCCTTCTTGGGTACCAAGTCCCAAGTATCACTCTCTTGGAGGGCTTCTATCTCCTCATCCATGGCTTCTCTCCATTCTGGCTTTGTAATTGCTTCTTCATAGGTACCTGGTTCTTCATTCAACAAATCTTTTGCAAGGTATACAGAGTGTTTAGTTACAAGTGATGTGTCATACCCAAATCTGATAGGTTTCTTCTTCTCTCTCTGAGATCTTCTCATAGCTTGAGTAGAAGTCTCTGCCTTGTCCTCCAATTGCTTCATTTTCATCTTTCCTTTGGACTTCCAAGCCTTGAACTCTTCAAGGTTGATGGTATCATCATCTGAGCTTGAATCTTCTTGCTGAGTTGGCTCTTCCTTGGTAAGCTTTGGAAAATCTTCCTCCATGTCATAAGGTAGACTCACTTTCCTGCATTCATTCTCATACCATGAGTCATTCTCATCAAATATGACATCTCTGCTTACCTTGAACCCTTTGTTTGTGGGGTTGTAGAATCTGTATCCCTTTTGGTTCAAATCATAACCAATGAAGATACATTTCTCTGCCTTTGGGTCTAGCTTTCCTCTTACCTGTGAGGGAATATGCACATATGCTACACATCCAAAGATTTTGCAATGATCTAGAGAGGGTCTCTTACCATGCCATGCTTCATATGGAGTCATGCCATCAAGTGATTTGGATGGCAACCTGTTGATGAGGTAAGTGGCAGTGGACACACTCTCTGCCCATAGGTAATTTGGCAACTTTTTCTCATTGAGCATAGACCTAGCTGTTTCCACTATAAGTCTATTCCTTCTTTCTGCTACCCCATTTTGTTCAGGTGAGTATCTGGTAGTGATCTCCCTCTTGATGCCTCTTTCCTGCAAGAAATCTTCAAACTCATTGGAGAAGTATTCTCCTCCACCATCTGACCTTAGCCTCTTCAAGCTTCTACCTGTTTGATTCTCAACAAGTGCAAGATACCTCTTGAAACAATTAAACACTTCATCTTTATGCTTCATAAAATATAAAATGGTCCATCTGCTATAGTCATCAATGAAGGACACATAATACCTTGAACCAGAAATGGAAGGGTCCTTGCTAGGTCCCCAAACATCTGTATGTACCAAGTCTAGGTAGTCTTCATGCATGAAACCTTTCCTTGAGTAGGGTAGTCTGTGAGACTTACCAAATTGACATGATCCACATTTATAAATCATGTGTTGCTTGGATACATTAGGTATCCCAAGCACACACTGATCCCTGCACATTTGCTTGATAGTCCTTTCACCTATGTGCCCTAGTCTTTTATGCCATATCTCTAACTCTGAGAGTGTTTGATCCTTATAATTATACAAAGCAATGTTTTTTGTATCCTCTAGCTCAAATGTAAATAATCTACCTGATTTCTCCCCTTTGGCTATCCTTCTGAATCCTTGTTTTGGGTCCTCCACATATGCTCCATGTTGTGTGAATCTGACCTGCAAACCTTTCTCCACAATCTGACCAACACTCATCAAATTCTTAGTTATTGTTGGTACATAGAGTACCCTGCTTAATAGGTTCTGATTACCATCACATGTCTTCACATTTCCAATTTTGACCACAGAGTGTTTAGTGTCATCACCTGTTTGTACCTGATGTTTGCCCTTGGGCTCTTCCAAATCAGAAAGCAATGCCACATTGCCAGCTACATGGTTAGAACATCCTGAGTCAATGTAAAATAAATGATCATCATTTGTACCTATCTTTGAGGTCATATTCATGATCAATAAGGAGTCATCTTGCTCCTCTGTGTAGTTGTTGTAGTCTCTTCTATTTCTGAATCCACCTTGGTAGCTTCCATTGTGGTTGTTGTTGTAATTGTTGTTGTATTGGTTGTTGTACCCATTGTAGCTTTGATTGTGGTTGAATCTGCCTCTTCCTTGAGAGTATCCACCTCTTGAGTAGCCTCTTCCTCTCTGGTTTTTATAGTTCTTGTAGCATTCATCTGTGGTATGATTGGACAACCCACAGATGTTGCAAGGTGATGAGTTGTAGGGTCTCCCCCTACCTGACTTACCTCCTCTGCCTCTTCCTCTAGATGACCTACCTCTCCCTGCATAATTGGCTTGAGAGGTAGAGCCTTCTTCATCCTGTTTCTTCTTGCCTTTATCTTTAACTTTCTTATCAGTAAAGAGAGCAGAGGGGTTATTACCTTTTGATTGATCTCCAGCCTTGGTGAACTTTGCTTCATGTGTAAATAGTTGGCCCATGAGTGTTGTGAGATCAGGGGTATGCATGTCCATGTAGAGGTCCATTGCAGTGGTGAAACTTTCCCACTTATCATCTGCCTTGAGTCCATTTGTCACTTGCCTGACTATTTGCTCCTCTTCAATTTCCTCTCCAATGCTTGCTAGTTGGTCTGCCACATCTTTGATCTTTGTCACATAATCTGAGACTGATTGCTTGGGCTGCTTCCTAAGTGTTGTGAACTCTATCCATAATTGATTCTTCCTGGCCCTTGTGTTGGAAGAAAAATAGTTTGACAAGGTTTCCCAAGTCTCTTGGGAAGTCTTACAGTTCCTTACATGAGGTAAAAGAAAGTCAGATATAGAGTTTAAGAGATAAGACCTTGCCAAAGCATCCTTTGCACACCATTGGTTAAGTCTTTCATGCTCATCCTTTGTAGGTAGTCCTCTAGTCTTGAATGAGGGCAACTCCTCATCTCTTGATATGTATCCAAATAGACTTCTCCCTTGTAGATAGGTCTTCATCTCAATGACCAAGCTTGATAGTTGTTTCTGTCCAATTTGTCAATGAATGAAGGGAAACCATCACCCATGATTACCTTCTTTTGCTCTGATACCACTGTTGAGAGTGATGGATGGATGCACTCAGGAAATTAGTTGGTGCTGCAAAACCTGCTTCACACCTGCCCTCTTTTCTTTCCAGATATGCTTAGTACACAAGTTTAGCTTCCTAATGACATAAAGAAACCATATATGTGCTTTGGAAATGATTTGAGTAATGACCAAATCAAAACAGATAACTTGGTACTTCACAAATCAAACAAAACCTTCTATTCCTGTAATGATACCTGCTCAGACTTTTACTCAGTGTGTCCAGCACACTTAAAATTGGCACAATTCCTTTTTGGGAGTAACAATGTACCTTAGTATGCTACCAATCACAAGTGGAATCACTTCAATTGACTAACTATGCTCTGAGAAATAAGTTTAGCAAAATTATATCTACCCCCGACTTTTCAGGAACTCTGCAGACAAATACCAGTGAGCACCTCGGCTTGATTTTCTCCCAAATGGCTGAATGGAATCCTTTGAAATTTTGTATGCTTGTAGTAGACCTTGAGCTGGTTCCAATGAGCTATAGATCTCTTGATTTGGTTCAGTAGATCCAGAGCAATGCTTCTTTGAAGTTGACAGACTTGGAGTAGGTGACTCAGACAAAACAGAGATGATGAATGTATACTTCTATTGATATATGTGTTTGTACAATCTCATTAGCTTGCCAAGCAGAGCTATATGAGGTATTGTGGTGTTGGCTATGGAGTAACCTTCACACACAATGAATTACAAAGAGATTTGGCCTCGGGAAGTGAGCTAGAGTGAGAGTGTACCCCGCGACTTTTTCATTACATGTTTTATAGGAATTTGATCTTCTTTTGAATTTGAAATTCAAACTTAGGCTCCCTTGAATCTCTCCTCTAAAAGTAGGGAGATATTCTCTCCATCTCAACATTCAAAAATCCACGACTCTAGTGGTAGGTAAGTGACTTAAAGTGATTACATCCAAATGACAAGTCACTTATACTTTTACAAGGGGTAAGAAGTAGAAACACATAAGCATATGTTCATGTGAGCTTTGCCTTAAGTAATGCCTTGATAAAGAACTTTATCCATGCTAATCTTCCAAGGGTCCAAGCCAATGTGTGTAGGCTTGTTTGCACCAACAGAACTAGTATCCACAGAAAAAGAATCTGAGCAGCACCAGGATGAACAGGAATCGGCCACCAAAGCCCTGGATCAACTCATCGACGCCATCAACCAGACAGACACCATACAACAAACACTCGACAAGGTAAACCCCTCAGCTACCGTCCTCCCTACACCACCTCCTGCTAAACCCCTACCCCCACCGGAACCACCCCTCCCACCCACCGATGAACCCGCGGCATCTTCCTCTTCCTCCCCTAACTACTCTCCGCCCAACTCCCAGCAACTACTCACCGACACATCCTCTCAACCTCGTCGTCCTCCACCACCACTGCCACATAACGCATTCTCGGAACTTGCCGCCATGGGGCAGTTCCTCATCCAGCTATCACACCAGCTGCCCGCCCAATTTACGGCAGCCACAGACCACCTGAAACTCGAATACCAGCACAAGGTAGATACCCTGGAAGCCGACATCGCCCCCCTCCAGGAAGAAATTGATGCCGTAAAGACCGAGAATCATCAACTTCGGACACAGCTAGCAAAACTCGAAGCACGAGTTTCGACAGGGCAGACGCTAGTACAACAACGAGATGCAGCCTTGGACCAGCTAGCTGCCAAAGACCAACTCATACACGACGCACATGAGGAAATTCGAACACTGAAGGCCGCCCTTCAAGAACAAGAAACTATCAACGTATCTCTCGAAGAACTGATCGCAGACACGAAGCGTCAATTACAAGAAACCACCCAGACGATGCAGGAGCAACAGAAAGAAGCTGCCAAAGTTCAAGAGCGATTACGGCGAGCCGAAGAATGTGCCGACGCGGTCAACAGTATTCTCAAAAAACAATTAATAAAGGAAGGCCAATACCAAAAAGACATTGAAAGGACGCGCAAAGAACGAGATTCACTGCAGAAAAGTCTGAATTTCCAAACCCAGCAGTTCGAACGCAACGACAACCAGATACGCAACCAGAAGGAGTGCATCAGAGAAATGCAGATCAAACTGACGGAAATTACGACAGCCCGAGATGCGGCACTAGCCAACGACTTTTATCTCCAGGAGGCTTTTCTTCAAACCCAAGCCAAAATTTTGTTAAATCAAGCCATAGCCCTCAGTGCAGTCAGAACCGACCCCCAATTATTAGAACCTACCACCTTAGTACAAATGTTAGAAACCCTCAAAAAGAAAATTACTCGAACATTTAGGCTCGCCCGAAGTATGTACTTAGAAGGTTTAGTATCCGAACCGTAGGTACTTGCGGGTACGAGTCCCGAGGACCCGATAATACTAGTCCGAAAGTTAGTATTAAAAGTCATGATTTTTGTGCATCATACTTTCGCACATGTAAAAGACGTTCCAAGTCCAGCACCAATCTCCAGAATGATGATTTTTGATTCTAGAATCTCGGCAAACAGCATGAAATGTCAGGTCCGAATGAAATATCATCATTCTAGCAAATGGCAGCTCAAGGTCTAGCACTTATAAATGCGAATACCCGGTAAAGTATTTTTCTGTATAGTATCCTGCAAGTCTTACAACCATGTGTGAAAGGATATACTGAGATGGCGACTCAGGGAGCGCACACTTACACCGAACCGTGTTATGACTACAACCCATACTACATTACAGTGGCTTCGATCGAGGAGGCAAGCCACTAGGCTTGCGCTGTGTAACTTAGTGTGGAACAGGATTGAAAGCCAACGCTCTTCATGGTGGTCGGAAAGGGTGATGAAGCAAGGTAGCGTCAAGGATGGTGCCGATACAGACGAAAGCAAGACGGGGAGCGACGAAGTTCGAATACGACTTCGGGGAAGAATTGATCATTTCTAGCGATTCGGAAGACGAAAGGTGAAACGAACAGGATAGTGACGAGGATTTGGTGGAGAATGTCAAAGCAGAGAATGTGAGTAAGGATGTCGATGATGAAGATGACTCAAGAACTTCGACACCATCACCAGAGGATCGGACTCCTACAGTTTGCTAAGTTACCCTGGGGACAGTGGACTTGTTCCGCCACTAGAACAAGTGCGATCAGAAAGGATTGGGGAGTTAAATCCTGGCGTGGACCGACAGACACTGTAAAAGGATATTTCAGCCAGGTGGTGATAGGATACTGTATGGTTATATGACTTCCGTAGAAGACATGGATTCAACAGCACAGAGGGTACTTTGATTCCATAGACAAAGCGCTTAAAGCACATATTCAAGAAGGATGGTCCAGGAAGAGCTGCAGCTGAAGAATACGAGTATGTAAAGTACGCGTTTTTGAGGCAACAGCATATAAGAAAGCGGGACTTCATGAAGAGGCAACTAGACCAGCTATACGAGTTTGAGGAAGTTCTGGAGAAAGAGACGACCTACCACGTACAGTGACACATTCGGGATTGGAAGATATTTGCTGAATCACCAGCAGGATATGGACATTATGAACGATTAGCCTGAGTCTTTCTGATGCATAGCCCCAGGCAAAAGGATATCACCTACAGTATTGCACTTGCGGGTTCGAGTCCACCCTGCGTGCCAGTGTTAGACGGCCGCGGAACAAAGGACAATTGTACTTAGACAGAGGTTTTTAATGTAGAAAGAACCCTTCTGGAAGTACGCGGTAAAGAAAGATTCGCGTAAAGCCTTGTAACAAAATTCTATTTAAAGCAATGAAAAGGAACGACAAGGGAGTCCCCCGTTTCTTTGGGAAGCTGCGTGTGCATTAAGAGAGTCCCGCTTCTTGGAATATTGTGAGCGTATTGAGAGAGTCCCCGTTTTGGAATTACTTCTTCTACTGTGTGCAAACGAGTAGAGTATCTTGGTTCTGTCCTGATTCTGTGCGCCTTCTCTGTGTAATCATTTGACTGCGTATGTGTGATACACTGTGGTGTTACGAGTCGGTACTGCGATTGTGAGATTCTGTTCGGTAACGAGTTGAGGTGGCTTGCTTATGCGTAAGGTGTTAGAGTGTTGTCTATTTGCTATTTCTACGGTGGAATAGGTAAGCGTGAAGGATGGACATGAGTTGTTATGATTCTCTGTAAGTGACTGAATCGGTATCATAGTCTGTGTTCAAGGTAACGCCGCGAATGTCTAAGTACGCGTAGAATGGTAACACTGTTGCGATGCGTCTTACGATCAGTAGATGTTACGGATTGAAAGGTAGGCACACGGTAAGTCTGTGACTGATAAGAAGAATTGCGTGTGAAGTTACTAAAAGTGTTGGACTGAAATCTCGGACTACTGCTCCACTACTATGGCAGAAACAGCCTGAGAGCTCTGAGTCCAGTACGTTGGTCGAATTGAAGTTGTTCAGGAGCAAAAAAACTGAGCTAAGACGGAAAAGCCACAACTACTGTTGAGTGAGAAATTGGGAAAATAGTACAGGGCCTCTGTCTAACAGACCCCTACCACTCCCAAGGACCCACTTGGCTCGAGTCAGTTTATGTTTTGCGGTAAGATTGAGTACAGAGAAAGAGAGAGACTCGGAAATATCTGGTACGCAGGTGTGAAACCAGATTCTGGAGTCTCCGACGGGTTGTTGTTTTGAATTAGTAATTAATGTCTGCGGCAGGCAGTTAACAGTTAAGTTAATCGTAAACGACGATACAACCATTAATACTCTATTAGGATTTTCATCTACCATAGCATACTGAACTAGAATCACATTGATAGGAGGTGGTGGTTTGTTTCCTAGGATTGGTTGTGGCCTATATGGTGCGTGATATTGTTGTTGTGGCCTATAATATGGTTGTTGGTATGGATTATGATACCTACCCTATTGATAAGGTTGCTGATAAGTTTCTTTGATAGCTTGCCTATTCTATGGAGAAATTTCTTCTCAATAGTGCAATATGGAGCATTCCTTTTTCTCATGTTCTGGTTTGGAAATGGGCATAGATTACCCATGTGGTCGCCTCCACAAGTATAACATCCCTTTAATGAGGTGACTCTAGGTGTTTGTCTATTTTGAACTCCTAGCTTCTTGGCAACCTACTCAGCTATCTCATCTATCTCCATGGAGGTTCTAGAAGAATTACTAGTAGAATTGTCACAATCCTTATAGATTATGGACAATTCTAACTCCTCGCCCTGGTTGTCTTCTATGTCAATGCACATCTATACACACTCTTCTATGGATCTAGGCTCTTAAAAGTACACATATGATCTTAACTTCGTGTTAACGATCAGATCCCCCAGATGCATGAACGCAAGGGATAGTATAGAAACAAAATCACACAAAAGTACCCAAAGAATAGAAAGAGAGAAGAGATATCACCAGATTGGGTATAATCTCCCCCCACATGCTCTAATGGACAACTTTATTGGAACGTGTGTATTTATAGGCATTTCTTATAATGTCCTGAATAGAAGATACATGAGGGATGTGATTTGAAAAGTGTGCTTTTGCTTTTGCTTTTGATTCTACTTTTGCTTTTGCTTGTGCTTTTGCTTTTTCTTTTGCTTTCTTTACAAAAATAACTAGAAATACTATGTTCTAAAAATAACTATCTTCTAAAAATATTATTCTAAATATATCGAAATATATTTGAATAATCCATGCGTGTGCACACCCTCATGGATCTTCACCTGCTAAATCAACACACAAATACTTAAAAAGCTCACGGCATTAAAATACCTTTTAACATTCCAATATTCCATAAAGTATAACATGCCCCCAGTTGACGAGCAACTGATCTCAATTGATAAGAAAATAATAGACATGGATGGCCAATCACATGTCCCATCACTAAACAATCATAAGCATGTTCAATGTAAAAACACATGCATGGAATTGGAAAATTGGAATTTAATTTGATCGTGAATGATAAGCAGGTTTAAAGTTAAATTAGAACTTAAATGCAATCCAAAAGTGATAAAAAAAATGAATATCTCAATGTGATAAAACTAACTTTTGGAAACCCATCAATGATTAGTAGTAGATTGAAACAAATTACAAGCCTTTTGTCAATGGAACATGATAAGTATGTTCTATATACTTGAATGCATATCCATACAATGTTTTTGAAAATTTTGGCAGCATAATGGCATAATTTTGAAAACGGGAAAAAGTATGACAAGTAATTTCCATGATATTGGTGCCAACAAGAACAATCTGTCTACAGATAGACTGAATAGGGATTACACACCCTGACAATTTTAGATTTTTCTCCTCGTAAACCTGCAAGAAAAACTTACCTATCCGTGAAAGAAGAATACATGCACCATACAAGAGAAACCATATCTAAACTATGCATATACTCTAGGTGCTATGCAAAATTGCATATCCTATATATAATTTGATGCAAAAAGAGAGCAACGATGCACATAAATTCACAAGAGACTTATTTGGAGGTTCAAATAATAACTTGTAGGTGTGTATAAGTACTGAAGATGGTCCACCCGTCGTCCGAATAGCTTGCCAATACTTGTCCAGTAGGTTATGCTTCAACATGATGCTTGAAAGAGGGTTATTAAAAGGTATGGAAAAATTCATACTCTAAGACTAACCAAGATTGCAACCAAACTATGGCTTGTAGCCAATCAATAGAAAAAGCTATGGAAGGCCTTTCCATAGCAACAAAAATCTCTTGATTTGGAGCTTGGATGACAAAGATAGGCTCAAAAGAGTGAAAGTTTGTAGTCTCAATTGGCTAATTTTCTTGAAAATGAAGTTTACGTTGTCGTCGAGATTTTCTCTCCTTTCTCACTCATGAAGGCCTACAGGAAACACATTCGGTGAAGGTAGCCAAAATTCCATGAGAATTCCAAGATACATCAAGGATGTCAAAGGGAGTTCACATGCAAACTTTTGGAAGAAAATCGAGCAAATCCATAGTAGTGGTCAAAGCTGGTCAAACTTTGGAAATTAGGGTGAAAATTTCAATGTTTCCAAATCACATGAAAATTCATATACTTGTAAAGCCTATCAAAGGCAGTCTATAACCCGAATTTCACATGAAAATGGATTTTCTAGCACATTGATATGCCATTTGCATTTTGTAAAAAATGTAATTTTTCCACTTAGACCCTACAAAATCTTGTATAGGAATTTTTTTTAGCCATACGGTTCGGCATGTATAAAGAACATATGAGCATAAATATTTGTATAAAGTTTCAAGGCTATCAGAGCTTCCTAGACACCTTAATGCCACCTTGCAAGCTTCCAAATGTAGTCAAACTTGTACAAGGGAGATTCGGATGGGAGTTTTTTCTGCATATTCCTAAAGAAGGCATTTCAAAACATAGCCCTACAAATTTTTATCTTCATCAAAGGATAATTGAAGGGTCAAAGAGCATAAAGTCCAGTTTTCAAGGTCACCCCAATTTCCTAGAATAAGAAAATTGAAGGCTTGAAGGACTGCCACATGGCAAATAATGATTGAACCATGTTGTACGGTCAAGATGAGCTCATATTCAAGGGTGGAGATGCACTAAAGCATAAAGCAAGGAGGATCCGCGAGTTTTTTCATCGGATAAGCCTTTTTTGATGATCAAATATCAATAATGCAAAGTTTCTCCAAAAATAGTGGCTTATCTTATCCAAATTGATGTCAGCACTAATCCGATAGTCCAGATCAGCCCCAGATCCAATGGTGGAGAATGAAGGTGCCTATTCCCCCCTCTTTGCCCTAGATATCATATAAAGAACCAATCCCAAGCATCCATTTGATAAATCCAATGGTTCTAATCAAAAGAACTGATCTTAGGGTTGAGAGTTGATTTCTCTAGATCCAAGGGCCCAAATTCATTCAAAAAACTATATAAACCCCCCTCCAAACTCCTAGAATATCATCTTTAGGCATGCATAGGGCCCTTGCTATCACATGGTTTCCTTGAGATGATCACCCTCAGTTGAGCGTGTGAGGATCCAAGGTGGGCTAGTAAGAGCATAGTTCGTAGATTCAAGTTTTAGACTTCCTCTCTAGGATAGGCTCATAAACCCAGTTTCTCTTTCATTGCACACCCTCACTGGAGCGTGTGAGTGAGTTAGAGGTGGTTCTATGTGTCTTAGACTTCTTTAGAAACACATTAGGATCCTAGAAGGACATAGGGTCATTGAAGTGGAACCTATCCTCTTATGTGTGACATTCGGTTGAACTCTCATGGTGAGAGGGTTGTGAGGACCATCTTTAACCAGTAGAATGGTTAGCTTGACATTTCACAACATTCATGTACATTTTTATCATAACAAGATCTTCTAATTCATGTCTCATGTCTCTTATCTCTTTTTCTCTTCTATGTTTTTACATGTCATCTTCTATCTCTTTCTATGTGTGAGAAGGCTCTGCAGTATTGCGTTGAACTAGTGAGGATGATCCATTAAGGTTGAGAGAATAATTTTTTTTTCATTCATAAATCATGACCCATGTGCATTCATACCACCCACAAACAACCATGCAGATGTTTTAGTTTCGAAAGTGTATAAGAAACTCCATTCTTGGACCATTCTTCCTTTGGAGACTCACTCATCTGTGCGGTTTTGATTTTTTTTCTCATCATGCATTCATCCCATTCAAAAGAACCTATGAATGTGAATTAAATTTGGAAAGTGTTTAAGAATCTCCATATTTTTGGACCATTCTTCCTTTCCGAATTGATTCATGTGAATGGTTTCTTTTGTCCTCATCATTCATGTTCATGTGATTATCTTGTGTTCATATGCTCCCCTTTCTCTAATCAAATCATGACATCGCTTCCCCCCATACCCAACTTCATCATCACCTTCACATTTTTTATTACATAAACCTTCCAACACTCACTAGCTTCATACACTGTATGTGCCACGACCGGACCCGATCCACCCGGATGGCGATCACCTCCACAATGTTATGACTACTCTATGAAAAAATTCAAACTATGAAAGTCTTCTATGAAAATTCTTCTTTGCTTCCTTCAAATGCGTGCATGGATTTGATATCCCACATGTGATGAAAAGCTTGCAAAAGGTGTATATTCACTGGTACAGCCTTGATAACTCAAAACAAAAACCATGCACAACGCATATATGCATGCAGTGCATAGCTTGTCCTCTGTGGCTACAAAGCCATGCACGGGTGGGCGATTTCGATAGAGTAGAAGATATTCATGCTGGTTAATCCGACATGCATGATTCCAAGTGCATGATCTATATTTAGAGCATTTCAATACAAGGAAGAAAAAGAAACAAAACAAATAGCTTCCCTCTCATTGGTGCATGAGCGGCTCTATATGGGCGGTGTTGAGAATACTAGATTATCTTGCTCCCCCTCTGTAAGAATCACCGCATGATGCATACGGGCATGCGTACAGATAAGTTATGTCCCTCCTTGAAATGCAGGAAACAAGTTGGGTAGAAGACCCCTGCAACGCGGCCCAAACAAGCCGAGCAGCATCCAAACTAGGGGTTTTTCTCGGTGTGTTTGCCTACTGGCATGTGTCATCTCTAGGAGGGGGTCCTATAGGGTTCCCTAATCTCCCCTTCCTCCTAGTTTAGTAAAGAACTCTGATGGTGGCTCTAAAAAAAAAAACACTAGCATCTTTCACCAAGACGATGATGAACGATGAATCTCACGTCACATACTCTCATGGATCTTCACATACTCTCAAGGCATTCAAATCCCTTTTAACATTCCAATAATCCATAAAGTATAACACTTCGTGCTTAGCAATCCATCTAAACACAAGGCTACTTGTTTGGCTAGTGTGGGTAACTCTGGAACATGGCATCTTTATGCGTGATACCACTCTCGGAAAATTCTACAATGAAAGCTTCTAGCAGTTGACCTGTATTCCGATAGTTGTGACTATTCAAGGGTTGAAACCAAGCTAAGGTAGTGCCCTTGAGAGTCAAATCAAATTCCTCAAACTAAGTGAATAATTCCTCGACCCGTTAAGTTCTTAACACTTGTTTGAACTTCCCCACCTTATCATAAGGATCTCTTGACCCATCCAAATAGTTCTTCATTTCCTTAACCACTTGAGACGGTCTAAGAGTTCTTGGGTGCTCTCGTGGTTTAGGCAATGGAAAATCATGTTCATCTCTTCGATGCCTTTGTGCTCTATGTCTCTCTCTTTTAAGTCTTTCACTTTCAAATCCTAATCTGTCTCTACCCATAGTGTTTGAAAATCTTACTTCCGGTGTCTCTCAAGTTCTTTCTTGTTGGGTTTCATCAGTCTAGGGTGATGTTGCTCCTTGGAGGCCATGGGAAACATTAGACCTTTCTAGAGGGAAGATCAATTCACTTTTCCAAGTGTATGCATGCTTGTCATGCTGTGTTACTAAGAACATTCTGTCCAATGTGTTATCTTAATACAAAACTTTGCCTTGTGTTAGGTTGATCTGAATGAATCTCCAAAATGCTTCATCCATTTCTCTATTCAAGCATAGTTCTATGCTTTTGTTGTCTTGAGGGATCCAATCTGGAGTGATCACTCTGGTCAAAACTGACTTGCCTCTAAGAGTCTTGGATTCTCGTCCTAGGTCCCCTTGCTCTAGGTCTCCTTTCTCATTCTCACGAATGACATTTCCAAACTCATTTTTCATATCAAGTAAGCTGGTAACCACATACATGGTTCCTTGCTTATGAATGTATGAACCTTCTTTGAATTTAACCATTGGGTCTTCAAGTCTGAAGGGTTCATTAGGATTTTAGAGTTTGAAAACTCATCGCCTCAGACCATCCTCACAGATGCATGCACCTAATGAGTTGGTCCTTATATATTCCAACTACCTCTTATAGGGACCTTCTAGAGTTTGTAAATAGGCAGTACATGAGCTACCTATAGGTCTCCCCATGCTAAAAGACATTTCTGAATCACTTGTGTCTGAACTTAGTACATAAGGATAACCACTTAGTTGTTGTGCCCAAGACTTAGCTATATGGTTGACACTTGCCTCAAAAGATCTAATGCTTTGTCTATCCTTGCCTAGGTGTCTACCAGATCTCAACTTCATAAGCTTTGTCTTCTAGTGCCGAAATTCCCCTTTGTGTTGCTCAAAGTCCTTTGGAGTGCCTTTGGTTTCTTAGTCCCACCTGATGGTGAACTTCAAAAAGCTATATGTATAACTCCACGATTAGTTTTAAAAGCTTTCCAATGAACCCAAAATCACAGCAAAAGGATTTTCTTTGAGAAATTCATGTCCAACCAGGCTTCTGGGGATCAAAATAGACAAATAGGACCTCTCATGCTTTCTTACAAGTGCAACAACTAACGAATCGTTATTCTCTCAAAATCCACAATCCAAAGCATCGTGACTTTCTCAAAATCTTCCAAGCAAAGAATAACAAATTTCTCAAATCTCTAAGTCCACAAAATCCTGATTTTCTCAAAATCACCAAGTCCAAGAAATTGTGAATTTCAAGAAGAGAATCCTGAATTTCAAGCATAGAATTGCAACTTTCTCAAGGGCACAAAGTCCAAGAAATCGCAACTTTCTTCTAGGAAATCGCAACTTTCTCAAATGCACTAATCACTAATTTCTTCCAGAGCATCGTAAATTTTGCAAAATGCTAAATTCTAAGGAATCGGGATTTTCTTCAATACAATCACGAATTTCTCAAAATGCTAAATTCCAAAGAATCAGGATTTTCTTCTAGAGAATCACAAATTTCTTAAATTTCCTCAAGTCCAAAGAATCAAAAATTTCTCAAGATGCAAAATTCTAGGGAATTGTGATTTTCTCAAATATTCAAGTCAAGAAAATCCCCATTTTCTCAAATTTCCCAAGTCCATAGAATTGGAAATTTTTCAAAATGCAAAATTCTAGAGAATCACATTTTTATTACTTTTAGAGAATCACGATTTTCTCCAAATTTTTTTGGCGGGAAAAATGTTTTGAATTTTTGGGAGAATTGCGATTTTCTAGGAAAGCCGCGATTTTTTGAGTTTTTACGTGGGAATTTCAAATTTTTGCATCGAGCCCCAAATGTGCAAAAAATCGTAAAAAACACAAACGCATGCACTCCCAAGCACTTCCTAGCTCTTTCTTGCACTCCCACACATGCGAGATAATGTGAAAATGTTGAAAAAGCACTCAAAAACAAAAAAAACACTCTATGAAGATCAAGATGATGATGATGGTGCTGATGAAGATGGAGAAGGAAAATCCGAAAAATAATAGAAAATAACTATTTTTTACCTTCCAACATCCCAAATCCACGATCTTACTATCACAATGCTTGTCCTCAAAACTCTCTCCCCGACAACGGTTCCAAAATTTGTTGTAGCTCAAGCATAAGCAACAGCTCCTTTACTTTTCAATCCACGGAGACGTTGTGGTCACGATTTGAAGCCATTACTTTCGGCATAAGATGTTTTGGAGAGGCATCCACCGCTATCATATCGTCAGGAAGATTTGAGCAAAACCGTGTATACAAGCATTCAAGAGCTGACAAATTTCATAGCATTGTAACTTCACATGAGCAGATCATTGCGGATTCTTCCAATATCGAGGATAAACTCAGATAAACCATCGGGTCCTGTTACTTCATTATTTCCCAGCTTTAGAAGGGCAACAAGTAATTCTACATCGTCAAGTGGCATTTCAAGTTCTGGTAGATTCATGGAGAAGGGCCTTACGAATGAGAAGATGTAGTTCGTAGCATGTAATTAAACATCAGTTTGCAGATCAGGCATGTTCAGAATATATCGTTGAAATGTTGAAAACAGAGATCCAACAAAGTTTGTGGCAAATATCCATTCATTATAGGATAGTCTGATCGACAAAGATTATGTTCTCTATTGATGCAAGATTTTTTCCGTTTTTGCTTTAATCCTCGAAGAGCATCCTAAATCGGAGTGCTCATATTCCGTGCGAGTCACTCATTACATGGAAGTTGGTACAATTTATGCAGATACAGACTGTGTTTTGGAGTAGCACATCGAAAATGTTTTTGCATAATAAGAGGCTTCTGGAACACGGTAGTAAAAACGCGGCGAAAAAGGAAGGTGGCATGTGGCAGGAAACGCAAGGAATGGGGAGAACGCTGCTGCAACTTTTGGAGGGCAAGAAATTTTGCGGCAAAGCAGCGCTGTTTCAGTTTTTTTTCTGCCCATGGAAACTCATTTTTCTGCATGTACGCTGCTGCGTCTGTCCTTTCCAATTTAGGCACTTCAAGAATGAGTTTCCTACCTTTCATGCAGCTTCAATGAATGCCTACATTTTTTTTTGCGCAATTCGTCTCATCAATGAAACCAAAAAGAAGAATTCCATTAACCGCCAGGGGATCCTTACAATTTCCAATCCATTGTTTTGTTGCTCGATTGTTCGTCTTCGCATGAGTTTTTTTTTCTACGAGGATTTTCGCAGCAGATTAGTGGAGATATAATCATCGAATCGTCGATTCCGAGCTGGTATGTTTTTACGCATACTGGTTTGAAAGATTTCTGCAGAAGTGAAGGGAGATTCTGAAGAATGCAAGTGGCTAATTTCGAAGCGGCACAGCGAAGGAGGTCGAAAGAAGAGAAATCATTTCTTTTGTGTAGGTTTTCCAGATGATGGGCGCTGGCATGTCCTAGAGTGATCAGGACATGAATCGTCGTTTACTGGAGCAAACACACTTCTGTACCATTCTCCATGAACCAGGACATGATGGGCGCTGGAGAGCGACTTGTGCATCTCCCAGGACCCCCGCCAGAGATCTTGTATGGCCATCACGTATGTGATTTCCTTTCCCTGTACGTGACAATCCTTCGAAAGAGGGATGCTCAAAAAGGCGGTTGTTTTAATTGCCCAAATGCAAGACGACCACGTGCTTAGTGCTTGCTGTTGCTCTGCGGAATGCGGGTCTCCATGTTTGTCAGCCAATGAAGGCAATAATGTTGATACGCACTTGACATCTTGCAGCGAGTCCGCTGAGCATCCGCATACAGACAATAAAATTGTCGGCCATGGAGAGAACCAGAAGCGCATAGGGAAACGGGTGGTCAAGCACCTGCTCCTCCAGAGAAGCATTTGGCTGCATGCAAAGAAAGAGAAGACAGATGTATTTCCTGCACATTGAAAAAAAAAAAAAAAAAAAGAAGTGGCACACGCATCTGATTCAACGCAAGAAGGCCAATTTCCAGGTAACAAATCACTTGATATAAATGTTTTGGTTCGTGTAATTGATGTTTTGATGCCCTCATCTTGAGATAACTCTGATGATTGTACAAAGAGCAGGGCACAGCACATATGAAAGTTCTACAGAGATGTTAAATTCACAATGAGCAGAAGTTGCGCATAAGTTTTGTTTAGAGAAAGGTTCTGGTCTGTTTGCGCGTTCTATCCTGGATGATGAATTTGTATGCTGGAGGCATGATGATTCTGTTAAGAGTCAATTAATCATTCCAATGCACCATTAATGTTCTGAGTGAGATCAAACATCTGATGTTTTTTTTAAGACTGTGATAATATAGTTTTGTCATCTAAGGATGCTTGTGAGCAGAATGATTCAGGAGTCGTCTGATTGTACTTGACCTAACTGCGACTATCTGTTTATACACAGTTGTTTGTCAAAGTATTATGATCACTCTCTGCGTTAGTTCTTCTGATCACTTCTAATGAAGATACTTGTGAGTGTAAACATCGCTAGCATTTCTGCAGTTTTTTAACCTACGCATATATTAATGGGTGCTCTGTTGGTAATTCATTGACAATAAACATCTGGTGAATGAACGAATGGTTTATGCTAAAGAATGTCATCAATCAACGAAGTGCATCATTGAAATTAGAGAAGTTTTTAGTAACATGATAGACTACAAAGTCTTGTGAGCTATACATGTTAATGAATTTGCTTCACGAGGATTTCACTTGGATTAGCATATCGTGCGATTTCACTTTCTGTAGTAATGCGATTAAAATCCTCTATTTCTTTCCGTAAGTATCGCAAAACTGTATAAAACTCAGTCAATTTCAAAGGAAAACCGTATATTGGTCGTTGAAGTATAGTGGTGAGTACGCAGAGCTTTCAGTCATTGAGACTAGTATATGTATGAAAACTTGTGGTAAAATTATTCTATGCTATGTATGAAAGTACGACTAAAAACTAAAGAAGACATACCTTGTTTGTTTTCCTCTCTTTGTCACGAAAAACTTGGCCATGAGATGAAAAGAAAATGTTGAGTGTCAATGTTGCCTATGGTGAAGGTGTATAAATTCAATGTCCATAGCTTTAAGGATCTAGTGAGAAAATTAATTAAGTACTTCTATGCCGACTTATCGAAAGACCGAGAATTACATTACGAATAAATGCTTATGGAGAAGCAGAACTAAATTGAATTGAATTTGGAAGTAATATCACTATTCTCGACCCTCCTTTGGCGAAACTGACGACATACCTGGTGAACCCGACGTGAAAGGAGGGGGTGAGTGAGTTATAAAGCCACAAAGATTAGCATAATCAAAATGGAAGAGATCCTAGCTCAATTCCTACGATTTCAAGAAGAGGATAGGCGTCAAAAAGCCATCCAATCACTTCATGAACGTCTAGTCAATCGGTGTGGCTTTTTCAATGGAAAGAATGTCTCAAAGTTCTGCAAAGAATATGAACTCGAGGCCAAATATCTAGGTGTCGGACTAAGTCCGATGACGGAAAAAGAACTATGCGAAAACTTTATCTATGTGTCAGATTACGACGTGCGAGACCAAATAATGCGAATAAATCAAACGACATGGTCCCAATACAAAGCGACACTCCTCAAGCAGTTTATGCTAGAGGATCTTGATAAAGTAACTCGTAGATCTTTCCTGAGGTGGGTTCATATGCCCAAAGACCAACCAATTCTTGAGATCAAAGAAGAGTTTGAGCGACAATATGATGATCTTTTCGAGCACGATAAGAGGTGCATAAGTCATGAAAGGGTTTCGTTGTTTCTTCGAACAATTGATGTTAATGCCCGAGAACTAATTCCACTTCTACAAGATATAGACTCCGACTCAGGACTCACAGAGGACTGGATGCTCGTCCATGAAGCCGTGATGAAATACGTAAAGAAACAACAAATAATAGAGAAATTTTTAAATGATTGGAGAACAGATCTTCAAACAGATGAAAATTATAACCATGTTCCAAGCATTTTACCAATTGTGGATAATGTTCAAGTCCATGAGGTTGTATAGACCCCATTTGGGCATGAAGTAGATATGCATGGGCTTAATATCCATAGTGATGATGGGAAATATGAAGAAACTTCTAAAAGTGCGATTGATGTAACCTCAAAGGTTACAAGGTGCCAAGAGCCCCTAGACTTCTTTACAATGATTATATCTTTAGGTGCCATAAGTGGACAAAGCCTGAAGATGGGAGGATCAAAGGAGCAAGTGGAAGCTAATCAAAATCAAACCAAACTAAACCAACATCAAACCAAACAAACAACAAATATAAAACAAAACAAAATCCAACAAAACCCAACAAGAAATCAAGATGAAGCTTCCTCTACTCCGATAAACTCCTCACATCGAATAAAAGATAATCAAACAAATCAAGAAACATATCAAGATGCAAACAAAGAGATAGAGATATCTAGAAGGTTCATTGGTGACCAAATGGAGATAAAAGATGAGATACAAATAGAGAACCTAATAAATATGTCTGAAGATCGAGCTGGAGATGCATCCTTACATGATGACATCGGGCAAGATGTGGAGTATGATTGGATGTCACTTGATGGTGATGATCCTTTTCTAACACAAGATTCGGATAAAACTTCTGATCTAATGACTGAATTACATGAAGGAACTCCCATGGAACATGATGTTGAATCTAAGGACCTGTCAATAGAAGATCCGATGGGTAAGAAAATGGATATGCAGGAATCCGCATTATACATGCATACAGAGATGCAAGAAAACGAACTTACTTATATGAAGGAGGACATGCAAATAATGAGTCCTCTAGAGGTTGAAATGTGGGATGACGAAGATGAGTATGATGCTAATCTAGAGGATGTACAAATGATAAGTCCTCTAGATAGTGATGTGTATGGCGATGGTGATAAGCATGATCCTAATCCTACCGATAGTCTAGATCAAGATCTAGATACTGATATTCTTTTGAGCGATGTCACATTGGACAAAGATCCTACACATAAAAAAGAGGATAAGTTGGATGGAGTTCAAAATAATGATATATATGTAAATGATGCCACATTCCATGAAGAGAGAAATATGAATGAACATGAGGAGGATGAGAAAATACCATTGATCATTCCTCTAAATACTGATATGTATGTCAAAAATAATCATGTTGAGTTGAGTCCACACGTTGAAGAAATTGAGCATAAAGTGGCAGATGAAATGTTTATTGTGACATATGATAAATCTGATGCGTGTATAGCATTCAAGAATATCCAATGTAAAACTATTGAGTCAAACGATTGCAACGATGAAGCTCAAGTTGATTTGGATGCGTATGTTGAGATTCTCATACATGATGAGATTCTTGAGCAAGAATCAGTGATTGAAGAATCAATGCTTGAAGAAGGTGGAATAAGTACATCCTCTGAAGAGAACGAGAAAGAATTGATGGAGATAGATGTAGAATCCTGTGATGACATTTTGGATGAAGAAATTGAAGATCAAGATTTTCTTGAATATGAGGATATGGATTCCATTCACATTGAGGGAGAAATATTTTGGGAACATAACAAAGACAATGATGAAGAGTTCCTGGAAAGACTAGAACAAGAAGCAGATACCATAATTAATGGGACTCAAGTAGAAAGGAATCATGATAGATTGGAAGATAAAAATGATTATGTAATATCATCCGAGCATGATGCTCACTTCTACTTGATGAAGGAATTGAATGAATCTAATCAATACGTTTATTTCGATGAAGATGAAGAACATATTCGAAATGATGCAATTGAAGATATTTCCTCAAATGATTCCAAGCATGAAATGAATCAAAATCCATGCTTGCAGGGAATTTTTAAAAATGATTTAAGCATATTAAAAATCAACACTCTATATTCATGTGTGTTTGACTCATCGAGAGTAACCTCACATGAGAGGATCATGAATAAAGGAGACTATGCCCAAACGATTGAAACATGGATGTTTGAATTTTCTAAAAGCTATGTATGCCAGTCAAGCCTACAAGGAATGGACGAGCAAATGAAATGGCTTGTCCACATATCTAACTTGTTTAAGAATGCTACCTTGATTGATGCAGTTCAGAGATGGCTTCTTAAGAAGCACAGTTTCTTTGGTGATCATATATCAAGGGAGATGGGTCTGAAGGGAAAAACCCTAATAAATGAGAATTAATAATACCATAAGGAAATTTGTAAATAAAAATGTATATATCTTGTGTTTTTTGCTTTAATCTTAAGATAGATAGAAGAAACCAAATAAAACTAAAAATGCAAGAAATTAAAGTGGGAACACCTATGGTAATGAATGCATGTTGGATGAGTGGTTTGAAGTCAAAATAATTCAAATAGATATTTTTAATGTTCAAATGAATGAAGTTTTTTAATATGTGATTCTTGAATGTGATGCTACTAATTTCTCTTATGTAGTTTTGAGAACAGGTGTTGATAAGGAGCTAATCGAAGATCTAGAGTTTTGAGAGATTGTATAGAGGCAACCACATTTGAGCTACATGCTTATGTTTTATTGCAAATGGTTTTTGAAGTTCTTTCATGGACTGCATGTGTATATAATGTCATTTTTGATGTGATGTTTCTCATGATTTGTTTAGTTTCTATGAGTGCAGGAATGATCAAGCGAAGCCAACGGAGATGATGACTCAAGAATAAAGTCGTGAAAATCTTTTTCATTAGCTATCGTGCTTTAACCCTGATCTTTTCTTTGCACCATCTTTGAGATGCATTGCATGCCAAATATGCATGTAAAAATATATAGAAACCATGTCTTTGAAATTCCGTAGAAGCACGTCCATCTGCACAATTAGATAGGTAAATATCATTGAAAAATAATAAAGCAAGTTTTGAATGATAAGAGAGAATAGTTCTCAAGAAGGGAGAGTGATTGCATCTGTAAGAGAGTGGAGTTGTGAGTGATGTGAGCGTTGTTTAGATACCATAAAACCCTCGATTTTTCACACCATTTTGTTTCTCTTCATGCACCTAAAACATGCATAAATGAAATGTAAAGAGCACGAGTGATATTTTGGTTAAAACCCATAGTTGCACGAGTGATTGCACTTGTATTGAATTGTATATCCATGATGAAAATGTGAGTTCAATTTGAGTGTACATCCTCAACACCGAATTCCTAATACCTCCCTTATTTGCACCATGCTTTTTTTTTATGCACTTAGAGTATGCATATGTAGGGCTCATTACATGGCCGTGCATAGGCACATTTGTTTTAACCCATGCACTTGATTTCACTCACATTTGGATTCTTGAAGACTTGCAGATACCGAGATCGATGGTGGTACATCCGGAGGATGTACAGGTTCAGAGGGGGTGGATGTGGTCACGATTTGAAGCCATTGCTTTCGGCATAAGATGTTTTGGAGAGGCATCCACCGCTATCATATCGTCAGGAAGATTTGAGCAAAACCGTGTATACAAGCATTCAAGAGCTGACAAATTTCATAGCATTGTAACTTCACATGAGCAGATCATTGCGGATTCTTCCAATATCGAGGATAAACTCAGATAAACCATCGGGTCCTGTTACTTCATTATTTCCCAGCTTTAGAAGGGCAACAAGTAATTCTACATCGTCAAGTGGCATTTCAAGTTCTGGTAGATTCATGGAGAAGGGCCTTACGAATGAGAAGATGTAGTTCGTAGCATGTAATTAAACATCAGTTTGCAGATCAGGCATGTTCAGAATATATCGTTGAAATGTTGAAAATAGAGATCCAACAAAGTTTGTGGCAAATATCCATTCATTGTAGGATAGTCTGATCGACAAAGATTATGTTCTCTATTGATGCAAGATTTTTTCCGTTTTTGCTTTAATCCTCGAAGAGCATCCTAAATCGGAGTGCTCATATTCCGTGCGAGTCACTCATTACATGGAAGTTGGTACAATTTATGCAGATACAGACTGTGTTTTGCAGTAGCACATCGAAAATGTTTTTGCATAATAAGAGGCTTCTGGAACACGGTAGTAAAAACGCGGCGAAAAAGGAAGGTGGCATGTGGCAGGAAACGCAAGGAATGGGGAGAACGCTGCTGCAACTTTTGGAGGGCAAGAAATTTTGCGGCAAAGCAGCGCTGTTTCAGTTTTTTTTCTGCCCATGGAAACTCATTTTTCTGCATGTACGCTGCTGCATCTGTCCTTTCCAATTTAGGCACTTCAAGAATGAGTTTCCTACCTTTCATGCAGCTTCAATGAATGCCTACATTTTTTTTTGCGCAATTCGTCTCATCAATGAAACCAAAAAGAAGAATTCCATTAACCGCCAGGGGATCCTTACAATTTCCAATCCATTGTTTTGTTGCTCGATTGTTCGTCTTCGCATGAGTTTTTTTTTCTACGAGGATTTTCGCAGCAGATTAGTGGAGATATAATCATCGAATCGTTGATTCCGAGCTGGTATGTTTTTACGCATACTGGTTTGAAAGATTTCTGCAGAAGTGAAGGGAGATTCTGAAGAATGCAAGTGGCTAATTTCGAAGTGGCACAGCGAAGGAGGTCGAAAGAAGAGAAATCATTTCTTTTGTGTAGGTTTTCCAGATGATGGGCGCTGGCATGTCCTAGAGTGATCAGGACATGAATCGTCGTTTACTGGAGCAAACACACTTCTGTACCATTCTCCATGAACCAGGACATGATGGGCGCTGGAGAGCGACTTGTGCATCTCCCAGGACCCCCGCCAGAGATCTTGTATGGCCATCACGTATGTGATTTCCTTTCCCTGTACGTGACAATCCTTCGAAAGAGGGATGCTCAAAAAGGCGGTTGTTTTAATTGCCCAAATGCAAGACGACCACGTGCTTAGTGCTTGCTGTTGCTCTGCGGAATTCGGGTCTCCATGTTTGTCAGCCAATGAAGGCAATAATGTTGATACGCACTTGACATCTTGCAGCGAGTCCGCTGAGCATCCGCATACAGACAATAAAATTGTCGGCCATGGAGAGAACTAGAAGCGCATAGGGAAACGGGTGGTCAAGCACCTGCTCCTCCAGAGAAGCATTTGGCTGCATGCAAAGAAAGAGAAGACAGATGTATTTCCTGCACATTGAAAAAAAAAAAAAAAAAAAAGAAGTGGCACACGCATCTGATTCAACGCAAGAAGGCCAATTTCCAGGTAACAAATCACTTGATATAAATGTTTTGGTTCGTGTAATTGATGTTTTGATGCCCTCATCTTGAGATAACTCTGATGATTGTACAAAGAGCAGGGCACAGCACATATGAAAGTTCTACAGAGATGTTAAATTCACAATGAGCAGAAGTTGCGCATAAGTTTTGTTTAGAGAAAGGTTCTGGTCTATTTGCGCGTTCTATCCTGGATGATGAATTTGTATGCTGGAGGCATGATGATTCTGTTAAGAGTCAATTAATCATTCCAATGCACCATTAATGTTCTGAGTGAGATCAAACATCTGATGTTTTTTTTAAGACTGTGATAATATAGTTTTGTCATCTAAGGATGCTTGTGAGCAGAATGATTCAGGAGTCGTCTGATTGTACTTGACCTAACTGCGACTATCTGTTTATACACAGTTGTTTGTCAAAGTATTATGATCACTCTCTGCGTTAGTTCTTCTGATCACTTCTAATGAAGATACCTGTGAGTGTAAACATCGCTAGCATTTCTGCAGTTTTTTAACCTACGCATATATTAATGGGTGCTCTGTTGGTAATTCATTGACAATAAACATCTGGTGAATGAACGAATGGTTTATGCTAAAGAATGTCATCAATCAACGAAGTGCATCATTGAAATTAGAGAAGTTTTTAGTAACATGATAGACTACAAAGTCTTGTGAGCTATACATGTTAATGAATTTGCTTCACGAGGATTTCACTTGGATTAGCATATCGTGCGATTTCACTTTCTGTAGTAATGCGATTAAAATCCTCTATTTCTTTCCGTAAGTATCGCAAAACTGTACAAAACTCAGTCAATTTCAAAGGAAAACCGTATATTGGTCGTTGAAGTATAGTGGTGAGTACGCAGAGCTTTCAGTCATTGAGACTAGTATATGTATGAAAACTTGTGGTAAAATTATTCTATGCTATGTATGAAAGTACGACTAAAAACTAAAGAAGACATACCTTGTTTGTTTTCCTCTCTTTGTCACGAAAAACTTGGCCATGAGATGAAAAGAAAATGTTGAGTGTCAATGTTGCCTATGGTGAAGGTGTATAAATTCAATGTCCATAGCTTTAAGGATCTAGTGAGAAAATTAATTAAGTACTTCTATGCCGACTTATCGAAAGACCGAGAATTACATTACGAATAAATGCTTATGGAGAAGCAGAACTAAATTGAATTGAATTTGGAAGTAATATCACTATTCTCGACCCTCCTTTGGCGAACCTGACGACAACGTGAGGATTGGTATGAAGAGCGTGAGCATGTGAATGGACAAATGTGTAACTGAGAAGCACACTAGCATGCACACACATATACATACATGCAGACAAGGCAAGATCAAAGAGAGGAACAATGGAAACCTTTCTATTGCAATGAACTCTATTACAAACACTCAAATCTCTAACCATCCGACCTTAAAAATGAGCTCTCTAGATCTTTTTATAGCTTTTAGACTAATTTTGGCCCTATTGATGAAAAATGGTAGGATGATACTTCTCATACTCCTTAAGCTCAATGACTCCTTGTCTTGAACAAAATGGAGTTACAAAATATGAAATGGTATTTATAATGGCTTTTAGTGATGAAAATCACTATTTTTATAGGGATTGGTTTAGAAAATTTCACATGTACTTCTTGGAGCTCCCTACTTGCTCCCTCTTCTTGTCTGTCACTTCTTTGACATGTTCATGTGCTTCATTATGAGCTTGAGTGCTCACAAGTGATAATTTCAATCCCGATAGAGGCAACCTATTAAGAGGAATACGGACCACAATTGGCCCTAGGCAGTCGAGTCACTAAAGAAGCGCAATTCCATGTGATGGCCCTCCTAGAATGCATCCTAGCATCACCATATTTTGCACAACTAGTGCTAAGAAGGAATATACCAATCAATGAGATTCAATACAAACCTTATTTTCTCTACGTGGTAGAATATTGGTTGGAGATTGAACAGGAAACTAGAAGAAAATGACTCATGCCACCTAGTTTGAACTTGAAGACTTCCCCCTTAAGGTGAGAAAAGGTAAAATCTTTCAGCCCAATTGGCACAAAGAGATTTTACAAGAATATCTTGAAATGATGCATTATGGACCAAGGCCCCCCTACATTTAAAATATAACCCATGCTATGGTCCCATGCCACGACATGACTCATGGACTACATTCGCCATTAAAGTTCAAAACGACAAGTAGTGCTAGGATTGGCTGAAGTACCCCTACTTAGCACCATCGGATGAACCTCCAATAGTAGGCTACGTGATGGCGACCATACACCACTGGCTCCCCAAACTTCATCGCATGCTTGATATAGTCACAAAGATGACCATTATAATTTTTGACATGATGCAATTCGTGTATAAAATCTTTCATAGAGTTAAAGCTCCACACATCAACAACCCAAGTTTTGAACATGCCAATGGAGACCTTACATAGGATATGAGCACAACGCCATCAATCAAGATATGTTACACTTGACACTATCGGGTAAAATATTTTTGTGCCTCTTATAAGATGATCTTTAAAGACATGTCTATGACTCGATTTTGGGAATATCGTTATGAAGTTTTCATAAGTTGATCGACACACTTGTTGTAGGTGTTCGCCTGTGAACAACTCATATATTTTTTCATATATTTCATACACTATCGGCTCCCACCACCAGAAGAACCTCAAATATCAACTAGGAAAAATTAGAAGCTGATCTCAGGAACAATATCTATATCATTGAGAATACCCTAGCCCAAGACCTCTTGCAAGCCTACATTACATAGACCCCGCAACAAGGATCTCTTGGGGACGAAAAATGCAAGAGGGAGGGGGGTGTCGATAGTACATCTGACAGTAGCCAGAGGCATTGACCTAGAGGAAGGATGTAAAGATGAGAGTTTAGTGAGTTGTAGGGGCTAGGTATTCAGTTTTTTTTCAAAGAAATATCCTCTATATTACTTTTTCAAAACTTCAAACAGTGATTCTTATCACTCTTGTAGCAAATGTACTATATAACACCCAGTTTTATATTTCATAACTCAGTTTTCTACAAGCCAATGAGTGCTTGAGCTTAAGAAGCTTACTTATAACAATCGTACCAATTTTGGTAATTTTTAGATCTCATTTGGACCTCCAAATGACCCCGAGAACCTATTTATTAACTATGTCGGACACTAGATATGAAACGAGTCAAAACTATTCTTGAATCTATAAAAAGAGCTAGAGAGCTTAATTTTCAGGTTAGCTAGTATGAGCTTGGAGCTAGATTGAGCTTGTAATAGTGTTCTTGAGCATTAGAGTTGACCTTCTACTTTCCATTGATTCTTTCTTGTCTCTACCATGTGTGTGTGCATTCACATGCTTCTCACCATCACCTTCACTCACTTCATGCATTCACGATCTTCATATCACTCTTATCTCTTCCACAGATTGAAAATTAAGGAGATGGAACTTCTTAGAAAGGAGCTTATCTTATTTGCAAGGTAGAAATCTTTAAGGAATTATAGCAGGTGTTGAAGCTATGCCTATTCCAAGATCCAAAGGAGGACCTACACAAGAGGAGATAGATAAGCTCACACTTTGGTGTGCAAGGGATGCTTAAGCAAGGTTATACATACTAAAATCTATCTCTCACTTTATATTACCACATATTAGAGGATGCAAGTTATTTGAAGAGACTTGAGATGCCCTTGAGACTTTATTTTCCACTAGTAACAAAGCAAGAAAGAATCATATTTGGAACGAGTTAAGCTAAATGAAGAAGAAACCTAACCAAACTATCGTAGAGTTTGTTACCAAGGTCAAGGAGGTTGCAAATCAGTTAGGATCCATTGGAGATTTGATTGACAAAGAGGCTATCATGAGGTAAATTTTGAAATGGATTTGAAGTGATAAGCAATGGTAGTCCTTCACCACAGCTTATGATCTGAACATGGCCAACAACAGCATAAATGAAGGTAAATCCTATCATGGTAATTCAACTAGTGCTCTATATGTAGATAAGAAGGATTAGATCCTAAAAATGCAAGAAGAAAGAAGAAGATGAAGATGAGACTTCCCAAGCCAACGTTGCAAGCAAGAGCAAGTGGACAAGGAATAAGAAAAAACCAAAGCATGGCAAAGCCAAAGGTGAGAATGTTCTATCTTGTGCCATCTGTAATAAGACCAAGCACACCACTCAGAATCATTGGTTCAATGGGAAGAACGAGAAAGGAAGTGAAAGGGCTAGATATGGCAGCAATAGAGGCAGATGTGGAAAAACTTCAGCAATAACAATAGAAGCTACAATAGAAGGGACTTCAACAATTATTCAGAAGATTAACCACATGAAGACTCATTGCTTTTTATGAACCTAATCCAAAAAAAGGGTAAAGAAGATGATCATTTGTTCTACATAGATTCAGGATGTTCAAATCATGTCGCAGGTAACATTGCTCTTCTATCTGATTTAGAAAGTCCAAAGCATAGACATGAAGTAGAAATAGGGGATGACACAAAGCACAATGTGTAGAGAATGGGTAACGTCAAAGCTTCCAAAGGCAGGAAAGGCATTCTCAGTAAGGTCTCTTTGTACCCACTATCACTAAAGATCTAATAAGTGTAGGCCAACTAGTTGAAAAAGGCTTGCAACTTAGGTTCACAAAACATGGAGCTTTTCTTGAAGATCCATGTCCAGGCTTCAAGAAGATATCTAGAGATGAGACGCATGGTAGGCTCTTTACTTTTGAAGTAGGAGAAACTAGGAACATAACTCTGTTCTTTTTTTGTGTCTGAAACCCTTAGTGAGCTTGAAGTGTGGCATAAGAGACTTGCTCATGTAAATGTTGGAGCAAGTCTATGACAAGCCTAAGTATTGGCTTGAGTCTCACAAAGTCTTAGAATAAGCTTTAAAAAGAAGACTATGTAAAGTTCACTTGTGAACTACCTCTTGTAACTTTTGAAGAGTTTACTTAATGTAAAAGTAAGAGAATCTTAAGTGGTTGAATCCACTTGATCAAGAATGGAAAGAGGAGCCACGAATTCGTGATTTGTGGTAGGTAGAGAATCAAATCAATCATTGATTGATTGGAGAGTGATTGAGGGAAGTTAGCCTCCCAAACTCAACTATAAATAGATGGCAGTTTTAGTAGTGGTTGGAGAGACCTATGTGAAGACCTCCAAGAGCTGAGCTTTATGCCATATCAAGGTCTGATTACAAGGCACACATATGTATCAGTAAGTCATTTTATTGTACAAGCAATATACTTTCATTTTCATGATTATTTGAGTTCATCTTTCCATGTTCTTGTGAAGTGTACTACTCACTGCCATTACTCTCAGTTTTCTCAGTCAGCTTGCAGAGATGTTTTCTCTGAGCTTGGTGCATCATTTTCAGTGATTGAACTTGGTAAAGTTAGCTCTATAAGTCTACTATATGCTCACAAATTTTCATGTCATTTGGATGTTGCAATCTTCAGTTATGTTCATTTGAAGTCAACAGGGTGTGTTCATCTTCACTTCTCTGTCAGGTACCCGACTTTTTCACTCATCTTGTCAGAGTCATTTCTCAGTGGTTACTTATCCACATTCAATGATTTAAAGTTTTTTGGATTCAGCTCACTGTGTAGTATAACCATACAAATTTTCATAATCATTGGATCCCTATATTTTGAGTTATGTTGATTTTTTGGCTCACTGGTCTATTTCTGTAGCAGCCCGTGAAAATCGGGATGATGTCATCACTTGTTAAAACTCATTCTCAGTGTGTGGTTTATTATTTTTTATGAGATTACTCTTTAAAGTTAGCTCTTTAAGTTACCTATACTTCCCCAAGAGGAATTAAGCTAATTGCTGCTGTGCTCAGAGAATTATGTGAAACACTGGACAGGTGTATGAACCAAGAATAGCAAGTTTTCTTCTCTGAGCTAACTCCAACTTATCTGTTTTGATCTATCTTTTTGAGAGTGATCTTCCAAGGTACATAGGGTGTCTAATACATCCATTGGCAAGCTAAAAGGGCCCACCATCTACTCCTGGAGTTCATTTGGCTGGTGTAGAGCAAAGATTTTGCAACACCTCTTCGTCTTCAACACATACCTATCCATCTCTTCACATTGGTATCAGAGCAAGGTTGGACAACATGGCAGATGGATTTCCTTCATCAATTGACAAATTGGACAGAGGTAACTACTCAGCTTGTTCATTAAGAATGGAAGCTTATCTCCAAGGTAAAAGTTTATATGGTTATGTGGCTGGAGATGAAGTTATGCCCAGTTTCAGGAACAAAAGTCAACCAACAAAAGAAGAGCAAGAAAGATTGAGCACATGGTGCTCCAAGGATGCACTTGCAAGGTCTTATCTCCTCAACTCTATCTCAGATTTTTTGTTGCCTCACATTAGAAGTTGTAAGACATCTCAAGAAGTGTGGGATGCACTTGAAGCTTTCTTTTCTTCAAGTACTAAAGCTAGGAAGCATCAACTATGGCTGGATTTCACAACTGTCAAGAAGGCTCCCAAACAAAATGTGACTGATTTTGTCACAAAGCTCAAGGACATAGCAGATCAGTTGGGAAGCATTGGAGAGGTAATAGATGAAGAGCAAATTGTAAGGCAGGTCATCAATGGCTTGAAGGCAGATGATAAGTGGGAAGCATTCACCACAGCTATGGATTTGTACATGGACATGCATGTACCTGATTTCAACACACTCATTGGACAACTACTTACTCAAGAGGCAAAGCTTATCAAAAATGGAGAAAGCTCTAAAGGTAATCAATCTTCAGCTTTATACACAGATAAAAGCAAGTCTAAAGATAACAAAGGAAAGGCAAATAAAGTGGATGATGAAGCAGGTACATATCAAGCTAACTATGCAGGTAGAGGAAGACATGGCAGAGGTAGAGGAAGAGGAGGTAGACAAGGCAGGGGGAGATCCCAAGACTCCAACTCATGTTCTATTTGTGGATTAACTAATCATACAACTGAAAATTGCTTTAGGAATTCCAGGAATCAAAGAGGCAGAGGATACAATAGAGGAAGTTATGGCTACTCAAGAGGAAGGTTCAACAACTACCATGGCAACTACAACAACTACAATCATTCAAACTATCAAGTAGGTTACAAAGGAAGGAGAGACTACAATAACTACACAGAAGACTCAAACAAAGAGGATTCATTATTGATCATGAACATGGCTATGCCACAAGGTAAATCTGATGAGCATGTTTTCTACATAGATTCAGGTTGTTCAAATCATGTGGCAGGAAATGTGGCACTCCTATCAGATTTAGAAGAGCCAAGGAATAAGCATGAGGTACAAACAGGAGATGATACAAAACATCCTGTGGAGAAAATAGGCAATGTCAAAGCACCTGATGGAAACATCAACCTACTCAGTAAGGTACTCTATGTCCCTACCATTACAAAGAATTTGATAAGTGTTGGGCAGATAGTAGAGAAAGGATTGCAAGTCAGGTTCACAAAGGCAGGAGCATTTGTTGAGGATCCAAGTCAAGGATTCAGAAAAATTGCAAAAGGTGAAAAGACAGGTAGATTGTTCACATTTGAATTAGAGGACACTAGAAACATTGCTCTCTTTAAATATGGTAGTCAGACACTCACAGAATTGGAAGTATGGCACAAAAGGTTAGCACATATTGGTGAAAGGTCATTAAAGCAAATCTGCAGGGACCAAAGTGTACTTGGACTTCCTAATTTGTCAAAACAACATATGATTTATAAGTGTAGTGCATGTCAATTTGGAAAGTCTCACAGGTTACCATTCATGAAGAAAGGTTATATGCATGGAGATCTCTTGGAGTTGGTTCATACAGATGTATGGGGACCTAGCAAGGAAGCTTCAATATCTGGATCAAGGTATTATGTTTCCTTTATTGATGATTGCAGCAGATGGACTATCCTATTCTTTATGAAACACAAAGATGAAGTTTTTTCATGTTTCAAAAGATATTTGGCTCTTGTGGAGAATCAAATAGGTAAATCACTAAAAAGGCTAAGGTCAGATGGAGGGGGAGAATACTTCTCCCATGAGTTTGATTCTTTTCTTCAAGAAAGAGGAATCAAAAGAGAGGTAACTACAAGGTACACTCCTGAGCAAAATGGAGTGGCAGAAAGGAGGAATAGGACAATTGTTGAAGCTGCAAGGTCTATGTTAAATGAAAAGCATTTACCTAATTACTTATGGGCTGAGGCTGTTTCTACAGCCACTTACTTGATTAACAGGTTGCCTTCAAAATCCCTTGATGGGATGACTCCATATGAGGCTTGGAATGGAAGAAGACCAAGCTTAGATCATTGTAAAATTTTTGGATGTATTGCTTTTGCTCATGTTCCTTCACAGGTTAGAGGCAAGATGGATCCAAAGGCAGAAAGGTGTGTATTTATTGGATATGACAACAATCAAAAGGGCTACAGGTTATACAACCCTACCAACAAAGGATTCTTGGTAAGCAGAGATGTAGTTTTTGATGAGAACAATTCATGGTATGAAGATTCATGCAGGAAGATCAATTTACCATATGATCTTGAAGAAGATTTTCCAAAGCTTGGTAGAGAACAATCAAAGATTGAAGAACAAGACACCTCAGAGGATGATGAAGAATCTCACATGGAAAAGATCAAAGCATGGAAATCTAAAGGTAAAGCAAAATTGCAGGAACTTGGACATGAGGCAGAATCATCACATCATGGCCTAAGAAGATCTATGAGGGAAAAGAAAAAACCAGAAAGGTATGGGTTTGACACCTCATTAGTAACTAAACATTCTATCTACATAGCACAGGACATAAACCAAGAGGAGCCATCATCATTCGAAGAGGCCAAAGCAAAAACAGAATGGAAGCAAGCAATGAAGGAAGAGATTGAAGCACTTGAGGAAAACAACACTTGGGATTTGGTGCCCAAGACTTCATCCATGAAGGTAATAGGCTCAAGATGGGTCTATTAACTCAAGAAGAATTCTAATGGTTCAATTAACAGGTATAAGACAAGGCTTGTGGCAAAAGGCTTTGCACAAACTCAGGGAATTGATTATGAGGAGACTTTCTCTCCTGTGGCAAAGATGCCTACTATTAGGGTTTTGCTTAGTATTGCCTCTTCCAAGAATTGGAAGATACTTCAACTAGATGTAAAGAATGCATTTTTGAATGGTTGGATAACAAAAGAGGTATATATGGCACAACCACCTGGTTTTGAGAATCAAGTTTATCCTCATGTGTGTAAACTTAACAAAGCATTGTATGGTCTCAAGCAAGCTCCAAGAGCTTGGAATTTCAGGCTTGTTTCATTCTTGCAGGACAAAGGCTTTCAACCAAGCAAGGCAGATCCTTCACTCTTTATTAAAAAGAGTAATTCCGAGGTCATCTATCTATGTGTATATGTAGATGATATTATATTGACAGGAAATGATGCAGATGGTATGAAGAAGATCAAAGATCAGATGAGAGAAGAGTTCAAGATAAGTGATTTGGGTTCACTTACCTACTTCCTAGGTTTGGAAGTTGTCTACAAAGATCATGGTTTGTTTCTCACTCAAAGGAAGTACATTAAGGACATGTTGGCAAAGTTCAAGATGCAAGATTGTAAAATTGCAGGTACTCCAATGGAGGTCAATCACAAATTGAGCTCACATGAAGGTGAACTCATAGAGGACATCACATCATATCAAAGTCTAGTGGGTAGTCTCAACTATGCCACATTGACAAGAGTAGATATATGTTACAATGTGAGTGTGCTAAGCCAATTTATGCACACACCAAGGAAACCACATGTGGATGCTGCCAAAAGGATTCTCAAGTATCTCAAAGGAACCATAAATGAAGGACTTTATTATCCTTATGTATCTGATTTAGGTTTGAAGCTATTTTCTGATGCAGATTGGGCTGGCTCCAAGGAAGATAGAAGGAGCACTTCAGGTTATCTTACATTTGCAGGTTCAAAGCTTATTTCATGGTCATCCAAGAAGCAACCCACAGTTGCTCTCTCTTCTATTGAAGCTGAATATAGAGGTCTTGCCATAGCTACACAAGAAGCTATGTGGATGAAGACATTATTCAAAGATCTCGGATTGGAGTTTGGAACTCCAACTATTTTTGGTGACAATATGAGTTCTATTCACTTGGCTGCTAATCCTATTTTTCATGCAAGGACTAAACATATTGAAGTTCATTATCACTATGTACGAGAGAAGGTTCTAAGCAAAGAGATTCAAATATCATATGTGTCCACTCATCAACAATGTGCAGATATTCTAACCAAAGCGTTGGATGGTACAAAGCTTTGCAAATTCAAGGCTATGATTGGTTTGCAGGTAATCTTGGAAGATTGAAGACCTCAAGCATACTTGGCTTGAGGGGGAGCTGTTGGAGCAAGTCTATGACAAGCCTAAGTATTGGCTTGAGTCTCACAAAGTCTTAGAAGAAGCTTTAAAAAGAAGACTATGTAAAGTTCACTTGTGAACTACCTCTTGTAACTTTTGAAGAGTTTACTTAATGTAAAAGTAAGAGAATCTTAAGTGGTTGAGTCCACTTGATCAAGAATGGAAAGAGTGTTGGATGTAATGGCTGGATGCACTCAGAAGATCAAGTTGGTGCTGCTAGACCTGCTTCACACCTGCCCTCTTTTCTCTTCAGATATGCTTAGAAGACTCCTTGAGCTTCCAAATGATACCAAGAAATACTATATGTACTTTGGAAATGAGTTGAGTAATGATTAGATCAAAACAGACTACTTGTGACTTCAAGAATCTTGAAAAACTTGCTATTTTGGTATTGACACCTGCTCAGAGTTATGCTCAGTGTGACCAGCACACTTAAAATTGATCTAATTGCTTTTGGACATAATCAATTAGCTTAACAAGCTTTCATTTGCAAGTGGAATGAGAGGAAATGACAAACTATACTCTGAGAAATCAATTTAGCAAACTTAGATGTACCCCCGACTTTTTAGGAGACTTACAGTCACAGACCAGTGAGCACCTCGATTAGGATTTCTCTGCAATGATTGATCCAATAGCCTTCAAACTTTGTACGAGTATAGTAGTAGACTTTGAGCTGAATCCAATGCACTTTGAATCATCCAATTTGGTTCAGTAGATCTTGAGATATGCCTCTTAGAAGTTGACAGAGTTGAAGTGTACACTTAGAGAATAACAGAGATGATCAATATGAGTATATGTATTAAATCTATCAATTGTACATTCCCATTGGCATGATATGTAATGCCCAATGGTACTCAGAGGTGTAGGCTATGGTGTAGCTCACACACACTCAATGATTGACTCAGAATTGCCTCGGGAAGAGTGAAGGACACCCGCGACTTTTGACTTGTAGCTTTTATAGAGATTGAGTAAAATTTTGAATTTCAAATCCATGTCAATCTCCATGAATCATGTACCTAAAAGTGAATGAGATATTCTCTCAATCATTCACCCACTTAATCAATCAAAGTTTCCACGACTTTCTCAGTTAGGTGTGATTACATGAGTGGTTAAAGTCATATAGACTTTTACATGAGATAAAAAGTAAGAATCAATAAGACTAAGTTCCTATGGTTCTTGATTCTTGTAAATATATCCTTCAAGGGTTCAAGCTTTAGTTCTTCCAAGGTTCCAATTTCCAAGCCAATGTGTGTAGGCTTGTTTTGCACCAACAGCTCCCCCTCAAGCCAAACACTTTGGCTCAAGTCTTCATCACTAGTCTTCAATTACTTCCTGCAATCCAATCATGGATTTAAATCTGCATAGCTTGCTTCCATCCAGAGCTTTAGTAAGCAAATCTGCACATTGTATATTAGTAGACACATATGACAATTGAATTTCTTTGCTAAGTAACTTCTCCCTCACATAGTGGTAGTGAACCTCTATGTGTTTTGTCCTAGCATGATAAATTGGATTAGCTGCTAGGTGAAGAGAACTTGTGTTATCACCAAATATGATAGGTGGCCTTGTGTATAGGCCCAATTCTGAATATAAAAGCTTCAACCATATGGCTTCTTGAGTGGCATTGGCTAGCCCTCTATACTCTGCCTCAGTAGATGACAAAGCTACTGTGGGTTGTTTCTTGGATAACCAAGAAATTGGTTTATCACCTGCAAAACATATGTAACCAGATGTGCTTCTCCTGTCATCCTTGCAACCTGCCCAATCTGCATCTGAGTATACTTTAATATCAATGTCTGATGAATATGGAAAGTACAAACCATGATTTTGTGTTCCCTTTAGGTACTTTACTATCTTCTTTGCTGCCTCCAAATGTGGTACTCTTGGTTTATGCATAAATTGGCTAAGTACACTAACACCATATGATATATCAATCCTGGTTAAGGTAGCATAATTAAGACTACCTACCAAACTTTGGTAACCTGTAATATCCTTGAGTTCTTCTCCTTCATGTGCACTGAGTTTGTGGTTGACCTCCATAGGAATGTTTGAGACTTTAGCTTCCTGCAAATTAAACTTCTTGACCATGTCCTGAATGTACTTCTTATGAGTAATAAAGATACCTGAATTTGTGTAGACCAATTCAAGTCCTAGGAAGTACTTCAATAATCCAAGATCATTGATCTTGAATTCCTTCATCATTTGTCCTTTGATGTGTCTAATTCCCTGAACATCATTTCCTGTAATAATGATGTCATCAACATAGACACACAAGTATATTACCTCTAAATTGTTCCTCTTTATAAACAATGAGGTATCTGCTTTACTCATCACAAATCCTTGATCTAGGAGATAGGTTGTCAACCTGTAATTCCATGCTCTAGGTGCCTGCTTCAATCCATACAGAGCCTTCTTCAATTTACAAACATGATTTACCTTATTGGGATCCTCATAGCCAGGTGGTTGTGACATGTAGACTTCTTCAGATATCCATCCATTCAAGAATGCATTCTTCACATCCAATTGGTACATGTTCCAATTCTTGGATGCAGCTACACTCACCATAACTCTGATAGTTGGCATCTTGGCCACAGGAGAAAATGTCTCCTCATAATCAATGCCTTGGGTTTGTGCAAAACCCTTGGCTACCAACCTAGCTTTATACCTGTTTATTGTACCATCTGAATTCCTTTTGAGTTTATAGATCCATCTGGATCCTATCACCTTCATAGATTCTTTCTTGGGTACCAAGTCCCAAGTGTCACTCTCTTTGAGAGCCTCCATTTCTTCATCCATTGCTTCCTTCCATTCTGGTTTAGTAATTGCTTCTTCAAATGTACCTGGTTCTTCATTCAAGAGATCCTTTGCAAGATATACAGAGTGCTTGGTTACAAGTGAAGTATCATACCCATACCTAATAGGTTTCTTCTTTTCTCTTTGAGATCTCCTCATGGCTTGAGTTGAGGATTCTGGATTGTCTTCTAGTTGCTTCATCTTCATCTTCCCTTTGGATTTCCAAGCCTTGAACTCTTCAATGTTGATGGTGTCTTCATCATCTGAGCTTGTGTCCTCTTTCTGAATTGGTTCTTGCCTGATAAGCTTTGGAAAGTCTTCTTCCATATCATAAGGTAGGCTAACTTTCCTGCACTCATTTTCATACCATGAATCATTTTCATCAAATATGACATCTCTGCTTACCTTGAAGCCTTTGTTTGAGGGGTTGTAGAATCTGTATCCCTTTTGGTTCAAATCATAACCAATGAAGATACACTTTTCAGCCTTAGGGTCTAGCTTTCCCCTTAGCTGTGAGGGAATATGCACATATGCAACACATCCAAAGATTTTACAATGATCCAGAGATGGTCTCTTACCATGCCAAGCCTCATAGGGTGTCATTCCATCAAGTGTCTTTGATGGCAACCTGTTAATTAAATATGTGGCAGTAGATACACTCTCTGCCCAAAGATAATTTGGCAATTTCTTTTCATTTAGCATAGATCTAGCTGTCTCTACAATGAGTCTATTTCTCCTTTCAGCTACCCCATTTTGTTCAGGTGAGTACCTTCTAGTAATCTCCCTCTTGATGCCTCTTTCCTGCAAGAAATCTTCAAAGTCATTGGAGAAGTATTCTCCACCACCATCTGACCTTAGCCTCTTCAAATGTCTACCTGTTTGATTTTCAACTAATGCAAGATACCTTTTGAAACAATTAAATACTTCATCTTTATGTTTCATGAAGTATAAGACAGTCCACCTACTATAGTCATCAATAAAGGACACATAGTACCTTGATCCAGATATGGATGGCTCCTTGCTGGGTCCCCAAACATCTGTATGCACCAATTCCAAATAATCTTCATGCATAAAACCTTTCTTGGTATAGGGCAATCTGTGTGACTTACCAAATTGACAAGCCCCACACTTGTATATTATGTGTTGCTTGGATACATTAGGTATCCCAAGCACACATTGATCCCTGTTCATTTGTTTTATGGTCCTCTCTCCAATGTGACCTAATCTCTTGTGCCAAATCTCCAATTCTGATAGGGTTTGGTCCTTATAGTTGTACAAAGCAATATTCTTAGTGTCTTCAAGTTCAAAGGTAAACGATCTACCTGATTTCTCTCCCTTGGCTATCCTTCTGAATCCATGTCTTGGATCTTCCACATATGCACCATGTTGAGTGAACCTGACCTGTAGACCTTTTTCAACAATCTGACCTACACTCATCAGATTCTTGGTGATTGTTGGAACATACAACACTCTGCTTAGTAAATTCTGATTACCATCACTTGTTTTGACATTGCCTACTTTAACAACTGAATGTTTAGTGTCATCACCTGTCTGCACTTGGTGCTTGCCTTTGGGTTCTTCCAAATCAGAGAGTAAGGCAACATTTCCAGCTACATGGTTAGAGCAACCTGAATCAATATAGAATAAGTGATCATCATTGATACCTGATTTAGATGTCATGTTCATAATCAACAAGGAATCATCTTGCTCCTCTGCATAATTGTTGTAGTCTTTCCTATTCCTGTATCCACCTTGATAGTTGCCATTGTGATTGTAGTTATTGTTATAATTATTGTTGTAGCCATGGTAGCCTTGAGATTGATTGAATCTGCCTCTGCCTTGAGAGTATCCTCCTCTTTGGTGACCTCTTCCTCTTTGGTTCTTGTAGTTTTTGTAGCATTCATCTGTGGTATGGTTAGACAAGCCATTATTGCATGGAGATTGATTGTAGGGTCTCCCCCTACCTGACTTACCTCCTCTGCCCCTACCTCTAGATGATCTGCCTCTCCCTGCATAGTTTGCTTGGGAGGTAGATCCTTCCTCATCAACCTTTTTGCTTTTACCTTTATCTTATACCTTCTTATCAGTATAAAGGGCAAAGGGATCGTTACCTTTTGATTGCTCTCCATTCTTTGTGATTTCTGCTTCATGTGTAAAGAGTTGTCCAATCAGAGTGGTTAGATCAGGTGCTTGGATGTCCATGTATAAGTCCATTGCTGTGGTAAAGCTCTCCCACTTGTCATCTGCCTTTAGTGCATTGATCACTTGTCTGACTATTTGCTCTTCCTCAATCTCTTCTCCAACACTTGCAAGTTGATCTGCAATGTCTTTGACTTTGGTGACAAAATCTGAGACACATTGTTTTGATTGCTTCCTAAGAGTTGTAAACTCAATCCATAGCTGATTCTTTCTGGCTCTTGTGCTTGATGAAAAATATGTAGACAAGGTTTCCCAAGTCTCTTGGGAGGTTTTGCAATTCCTTACATGAGGTAGAAGGAAATCAGAAATAGAGTTTAGAAGATATGACCTTGCCAAAGCATCTTTTGCACACCATTGGTTGAGCCTCTCATGTTCATCCTTTGTAGGTAGGCCTCTGGTCTTGAATCAGGGCAATTCCTCATCTCCTGAGATGTATCCATACAAGCTTCTCCCTTGTAGATACGTCTTCATTCTCAATGACCAAGCCTGGTAATTATTTCTGTCCAATTTGTCAATGAAGGAAGGGAAACCATCACCCATGATTACCTTATTTGCTCTGATACCACTGTTGGATGTAATGCTGGATGCACTCAGAAGATCAAGTTGGTGCTGCTAGACCTGCTTCACACCTGCCCTCTTTTCTCTTCAGATATGCTTAGAAGACTCCTTGAGCTTCCAAATGATACCAAGAAATACTATATGTACTTTGGAAATGAGTTGAGTAATGATTAGATCAAAACAGACTACTTGTGACTTCAAGAATCTTGAAAAACTTGCTATTTTTGTATTGACACGTGCTCAGAGTTATGCTGAGTGTGACCAACACACTTAAAATTGATCTAATTGCTTTTGGACATAATCAATTAGCTTAACAAGCTTTCATTTGCAAGTGGAATGAGAGGAAATGACAAACTATACTCTAAGAAATCAATTTAGCAAACTTAGATGTACCCCCGACTTTTTAGGAGACTTACAGTCACAGACCAGTGAGCACCTCGATTAGGATTTCTCTGCAATGATTGATCCAATAGCCTTCAAACTTTGTAGGATATAGTAGGCTTTGAGCTGAATCCAATGCACTTTGAATCATCCAATTTGGTTCAGTAGATCTTGAGATATGCCTCTTAGAAGTTGACAGAGTTGAAGTGTACACTCAGAGAATAGCAGAGATGATCAATATGAGTATATGTATTAAATCTATCAATTGTACATTCCCATTGGCATGATATGTAATGCCCAATGGTACTCAGAGGTGTAGGCTATGGTGTAGCTCACACACACTCAATGATTGACTCAGAATTGCCTCGGGAAGAGTGAAGGACACCCGCGACTTTTGACTTGTAGCTTTTATAGAGATTGAGTAAAATTTTGAATTTCAAATCCATGTCAATCTCCATGAATCATGTACCTAAAAGTGAATGAGATATTCTCTCAATCATTCACCCACTTAATCAATCAAAGTTTCCACGACTTTCTCAGTTAGGTGTGATTACATGAGTGGTTAAAGTCATATAGACTTTTACATGAGATAAAAAGTAAGAATCAATAAGACTAAGTTCCTATGGTTCTTGATTCTTGTAAATATATCCTTCAAGGGTTCAAGCTTTAGTTCTTCCAAGGTTCCAATTTCCAAGCCAATGTGTGTAGGCTTGTTTTGCACCAACAAAGAGGAGCCACGAATTCGTGATTTGTGGTAGGTAGAGAATCAAATCAATCATTGATTGATTGGAGAGTGATTGAGGGAAGTTAGCCTCCCAAACTCAACTATAAATAGATGGCAGTTTTAGTCGTGGTTAGAGATACCTATGTGAAGACCTCCAAGAGCTGAGCTTTATGCCATATCAAGGTGTGATTACAAGGCACACATATGTATCAGTAAGTCATTGTATTGTACAAGCAATATACTTTCATTTTCATGATTATTTGAGTTCATCTTTCCATGTTCTTGTGAAGTGTACTACTCACTGCCATTACTCTCAGTTTTCTCAGTCAGCTTGCAGAGATGTTTTCTCTGAGCTTGGTGCATCATTTTCAGTGATTTAACTTGGTAAAGTTAGCTCTATAAGTCTACTATATGCTCACAAATTTGCATGTCATTTGGATGTTGCAATCTTCAGTTATGTTCATTTGAAGTCAACAGGGTCTGTTCATCTTCACTTCTCTGTCAGGTACCCGACTTTTTCACTCATCTTGTCAGAGTCATTTCTCAGTGGTTACTTATCCAAATTCAGTGATTTAAAGCTTGTTGGATTCAGCTTACTGTCTAGTATAACCATACAAATGTTCATAATCATTGGATCCATAAATGTTGAGTTATTTTGATTTTTTTGCTCACTGGTCTATTTCTATAGCAGCCCGTGAAAATCGGGATGATATCATCACTTGTTAAAACTCATTCTCAGTGTGTGGTTTATTATTTTTGATGAGATTACTCTTGAAAGTTAGCTCTTTAAGTTACCTAGACTTCCCCAAGAGGAATTAAGCTAATTGCTGTTGTGCTCAGAGAATTATGTGAAACACTGGACAGGTGTATGAACCAAGAATAGCAAGTTTTCTTCTCTGAGCTAACTCCAACTTATTTGTTTTGATCTATCTTTTTGAGAGTCATCTTCCAAGGTACATAGGGTGTCTAATACATCCATTGGCAAGCTCAAAGGGCCCACCATCTACTCCTGGAGTTCATTTGGCTGGTGTAGAGCAAAGATTTTGCAACACCTCTTCATCTTCAACACATACCTATCCATCTCTTCACAGTAAATGAAAGAACCTTGAAGGATATATGCAGGGATCAAAGCATTCTTGGACTTCAAAACATATCAATGCAGCACATGATCAACAGATGTGATGCACGTCAGATTGGGAAGGCACAAAGACAACCATTCAACCACAAAGGCTACATCCAGAACAGATTATTGGACTTAGTGCATACAGATGTGTGGGGACCAAGTCAAGAACCTTCATTGGCAGGATCAAGGTATTATGTCACATTTGTTGATGACCATAGTAGATGGACTATTCTTTACTTTATCAAGAGTAACAATGAAGTGTTTGATTGCTTTAGAAAGTATCTAGCACATGTGGAGAGTCATATGGATAGATCACTTAAGAAGCTTATATCAAATGAAGGGGGAGAATACTTCTCCAAAGAGCTTGATGAGTCCTTGGAAGATAAGGGTATCAAAAGGGAAGTGGCTACTAGGTAATCTCTTCAACTAAATAGAATTTAGAGAGGAGAAACAAGACATTGGTTGGATTAGCCATAACAATGCTTGAAGAAAAGAGGTTGCCACATTATCTATGGGTAGAGGATATTTAAGCAGTTGTGTACCTTTTCAATAGATAACATCCAAATCACTTCAAGGTACAACTCCTTATCAAGCATGGCATGGAAGAAAACCTAGTCTTGGACATTGCGAGGTGTTTGGTTGTTTAGCTTATGTTCATGTACCATCAAAAATAAGATGTAAGCTAGATGAAAGGGCAACAAAGACATTGTTTATTGGGTATGAATCAACTCAGATGGGTCACAAGTTCTATAATCCTTCAACCAAGAAATTCTCAACAAGTAGAGATGTTTTGTTTGAAGAACACATGTCTTGGTATGATGAAGACAAACAGAAGCTAACTCTACCATATGATCTTGATTCTGATTCTTATCAATTAGGAAGCAAACATGATACACATGTCCATGATCGAAGAAGTGATACAGTTCATGACCAAGATGAAAGGGAAAATGATTAAAAACTATGGAATTCAAGAGGCAAAGCAAAGATGAAGGAGTGAAGGGAATGCTCTAAGGAGGCTCCTCAAAGATGAACAAGAGAGAAGAAACAACCAGAAAGGTATGGATATTATTCCACATTTGTTACAAAGCATTCAATCTACTTGGCAAAATAATCAATTTAAGAGGAACCCTCAACCTATGAAGAGGCAAAGGGAAAACATAATTGGGAAAAGGTCATGAAAGAAGAAATAGATTCATTGAAGGAGATGGACACTTGGGATTTGGTTCCAATTTCACCGAATCGAAAGGTAATTGGTTACAGGTGGGTATATAAGGTTAAATGAAACTCAAACACATCACTTTGTAGGCACAAGGCAAGATTAGTTGCCAAACAATGCTCACAAACTCGTGGTATATACTATGAGGAAACATTTGCACTAGTTGCAAGAATGACTACAATCAGAACATTGATAAGTGTAGCAGCTGCAAGAAGTTGGAGACTACTCGAACTTGATGTAAACGATGCATTTCTAAATGGTTGGATAAGTGAAGAGGCATACATGTCACAACCTCCAAGTTTCAAAAACCCTAATCATGCATCCTATCTTTGTAGACTTAAGAAATCATTGTATGGATTGAAACAAGCTCCTAGAGCTTGGAATTACATGTTGCTTACATACCTTCAAGTTTCTGACCTAGCAACTCATATCCTTTTGTATTCATCAAAAGGGATCACAATGAGGTTATCTATCTATGTGTATATGTAGATGATATTATTATGACATGTGATAATCTGAATGGCATTCAAAGGATCCAGAGACACATGCAAGAGGAGTTCAAAATTAGTGGCTTAGGTGAGCTCACATATTCTCTAGGTATGCAGTGCTATACACGAATGAAGGAATGTATTTGAATCATAGAAGACACATTCAAGATCTACTTCCTATGTTCAAAATGGAGAACACTAAACCGATAGGTATGCCTTTGGAGATGAATTATAAACTTGGTGTTTATGAAGGTGAGAAAAATGAAGACATTAAAGAATATCAAAGCTTAATAGGTAGCTTGATGTATGCTACTCATACAAGGGCAGATATCTCATATAGTGTGGGAGTGCTAAGCCAATTCATGCACTCTCCAAGAAGGCCATGCATGGATGCAGTTAAGAGAGTACTACAATCAATGAAGGTATATTCTATCCTTACTCTTCAGATTTGGATATCAATATCTATTTGGATGCAGATTAGGCAAGAGCTAAGGATGATAGAAGAATTAGCTCTAGTTACTTAGCATTTGCAGGTTCAAAGTTAGTGTCATGGAGCTCCAAGGAGCAACCAACAATTGCTTTATCCTCAACTGAAGCAGAGTACAGAGGTTTGACCATAGATAGTCAACATGAAATATGGTTAAAAGAATTTTATACAGATTTGGGACTTGTGAGTGCCAAACCTCAAATATTTGAAGATAATGTAAGTTCCATGCATCTAGTAGAAAACCCTATTTTCCATTCAAGAATAAAAAACATAGAGGCTCATTAGCACTTCATTTGGGAGAAGCTCATGGCAAAGGAAATTGACATTTCTTTTGTTCCAAGTGAAAAGCAAGTAGCACATATGATGAGGAAGGCACTTGATGGAATAAAGCTTTGTAGATTCAAAGCTATGGCAGGTATTCAACCTATTAGAGAATGAAAGCTCAAGCATAATTTATTTTGGGGGAGAGCTCTTGGAACATCAATATCAAAATATTTTTGAGGTGGATTTGATGTACATCAAAATTTGTCGCTTGGATTACATCGAAAGAATATCCCTTGGAGAGTTCTTTTAGTTATGCTCACTTCTTGTATTTTTTGAAAAAAACATTTTGATGGATTTTTTACCATTTTAGAAGCCTAGAGCTTTACACATGTAAACTTATAAAGAGAGAGCCAAAATTCCATGAATATGTGGTGGTTGATTTGCAATCAATCAATCAATCAATCAACTAAAAGTAGATCTAGATCTTCACTTTTCCTAGATTGTAGGAAAGTGAATTGATTCCCTCTAGCAACATTTACCACCAACTGCATTTGAACAAATAATCCACTTGTTGAAGTCATGGAGCAGCTCATAATTCTATGTAAAGGCTTCAAATCACTTGTACAATACATGAGCGCAATATAGATACACTTGTGCCACTCATTGTCTTGCTCCTTCATTTTTTTGCATTACCTTCTTTAACAATAGTAAGCTTGTAGAGGTTGTTACTCTTTATAAAGCTACAAATGGGGTACGTGAGGACTCCTTGGGAGGATATTGATGTACACTTCATTTTTGTAGATTTTGAAAGCATTGGGCATTGTAGATTGGGAGAGATTGTATTTTTTCTATCTTGGGATCAATCTCTGAGTATTGCTGAAAAATAAGAGGTACCATTGTTGAGTGTCTCGTTCATTCCAAAAGCGTATTTTGCTTATTTATTGTAATCTTGTGCATTATATACACTCAACCCTACATGTATCACTCCCATAAAAAGATTTTTTCTAATTGTAATCACACTCATCCCTATGAGCATTTGAAGTTCATTGTCTCATCCAAACATAGTAAGTTTTTTGAGCTGGTCAATGTGCAAACCTATGTGTTTTGTATTGACTCCTTCTCCTTGATGCTACAAACTTCATAGTGCAATTTATTGCACTTCTCGCATGCCTATAAGGTCTATTTGAGTCTCCATAAGTACAAGGGCTGGTCTTGTGCCGGTTGGTTGGACCAAGCTTTGTCGCTTCGCAACTCACGTTTCTACCTCCTTCAAGCTTCTCCAAGTTATTTGAATTTCTACACCTTTGGAGGTCAACACAACATTATCTATTAAAGATACTTCACCTCTAGTCGATATTGGAAGATACAAGAAGTTATTTGGAAGTCTTATCTACTTATGTAATAGCAGACCACATATCTCTGATGCTATTGGAGAGGTAAGTACATTCTATAATAAGCCTTGCCAAATTCATTAGAAGGCAAGCATGCAGATATCATGTACATGAAAGGAACCATTGATTATGGTATTCTTTATGAAGAACTATCATCTTTGATTCCGTGTTGTGGCTTAGATTGGGCAATAGATATTGATACGAGAAAATCACTTTTTGGATATTTCTTTTCTTTAGGATCAAGAATTTCCTCTTGGATCAGTAAGAAGCAACGAAATGTAGCATTATCTTCTACTGAAGCTAAGTAGAAAGCTGCATGTGTTGCAGCATGTAATGTAGTATGGTTGAGGAGGATCATGTAGCACATAGGAATACAAGGACATGAGGCTATAGAGTTGAAGTGTGACAACCAAAGTTGCATGGCCATCACCAAGAATCCTATTTTCAATGCACGTATGAAGCACATAGAAATTCAGTATTACTATGTGTGTGAGTTGATTGAGAAAGGGGTTGTGGAGATAAGGTATTGTCCAACTAAAGAAAATGGAGCACATATCTTCCCTAAGGCTCTTGGGAGAGAGCAAATTCATTGACACTTTCCAAAGCTTGGGATTGGACCAAGGAGGTAGTTCACCGTAGGGTGGAGATTGAGGGGGGAGGGGTGTTAGATATGCTCAATAATCCACCCTCAAGTAACCACAAATGATCCATGGTTCCCTAAGTCGTATGACTCCATTATGAGGAGAAGCCATTGTGAGAGTCTGAATGTTTATGGAAGCCTAACTTCTAAGTTAGATGAGGTCTATCTATGAGTGTTGATGGTAAAGTCATGGATGAACACAACATGAATGATGTTTACTTCATGTTCAAAAGTAGCAAGGGATGGTGCAATAAAAATATATGAATAAGAAGTGTGAATATCTCTACTGTCTATGGAAAACACAAGAAATATATGAATTCAATTAGGATAGGTCTAATGTACTAAATTGCTTTTGATGTGATACAAAGTCTAAATAATCAATGTAATCAAAGATATTTATAGTCACTAGAAATAATCCTTGGAGGACTAAGGATTTCCTTCAAAAGATGCAAGGATCTCAAGATCAATAGCAACCCATATACACTCTTTCATGCAATCATCTGTAGATCCCAAAGAACTTCTGCTACTTACAAATGTCCTTAGTCTTTAAAGCAGCATTACAAGCAGAATTCTTCCAAACTGCAAGCTACTACTACTTATAAGCTCTTCAACACTTCTCCTCAGCACTCTTCAATGTCTGAAAAGAATAGTCATTAGAAAAACAACATCAATACTTTTAGTACATTCACATAATTTAAACACACACTCATGAACCTATAATTATAATTAGACTTATAAAGTCATTTACATGTTTTAAATGAATTTTTTTGGTTTAATTGCCATATTTTTTATTTAGTTTCTTTTATTTAGATCATTATCTCATTTTATTTTCTTAATTAAATATTGCCCTTTCTTTAACGCCTACATATATATATATATATATATATATATATATATATATATATATATATATATATATATATATATATATATATATATATATATATATATATATATGTATGTATGTATGTATGTATGTATGTATGTATGTATGTATGTATGTATGTATGTATGTATGTATGTATGTATGTATATGTGTATGTATGTATGTATTATTTCAAAATATTACTTTTGAGATTCCCTGAAGACCCCCTTAAGGGGAAACTCCTAGGTCAAAATCCCTCTATCTCCAAGAAAAAAAACGAGGAGAAAAAAAAGAAAAACAGGGGAAGGCCCCTCTCCACAAAGATTTCAACCTTTGATAATGATTATTTTGTTCCTCAATGTTAGAGGGCTATTGGACCCCTCAAGAGCGATAGTGATTGGCTAGTGGCTCCACCATAAAAGCATAAATGTCACAGACTTCATCTGTCCTCAAGCGATTGGAATCGATGGTGAGGAACTCCAAAAGAGACTTAGGTGTATTTCCTCATCCCATGTCTAGCTCTCCACCACACACCCATGGGAAATGGTGGCACCGCTATTGGGATCAGTATAAGTTGGCATGCTAGAATGGTGGATTCCCTTACTCACAAGAACCATCAGTGGGTTGGCACTTCTTTTTGGGGTCCTCTGTACTTTTCCATCTTATCTCTGTATGCTTACTTCATGAATGATGTTTACTTCACGTTCAAAAGTAGCAAGGGATGGTGCAATAAAAATAGATGAATAAGAAGTGTGAATATCTCTACTATCTATGGAAAACACAAGAAATATATGAATTCAATTGGGATAGGTCTAATGTACTAAATTGCTTTTGATGTGATACAAAGTCTAAATAATCAATGTAATCAAAGAATTTTATAGTCACTAGAAATAATCCTTGGAGGAATAAGGGTTTCCTTCAAAAGATGCAAGTATCTCAAGATCAATAGCAACCCATATACACTCTTTCATGCAATCATCTGTAGATCCCAAAGAACTTCTACTACTTACAAATGTCCCTACTCTTTAAAGCGGCATTACAAGCAAAAGTCTTCCAAATTGCAAGCTACTACTACTTATAAGCTCTTCAACACTTCTCCTCAGCACTCTTCAATGTCTGAAAAGAATAGTCATTAGAAAAACAACATCAATACTTTTAGTACATTCACATAATTTAAACACACACTCATGAACCTATAATTATAATTAGACTTATAAAGTCATTTACATGTTTTAAATGATTTGTTTTTGGTTTAATTGCCATATTTTTTATTTAGTTTCTTTTATTTAGATCATTATCTCATTTTATTTTCTTAATTAAATATTGCCCTTTCTTTATCGCCTACTTATATATATATATATATATATATATATATATATATATATATATATATATATATATATATATATATATATATATATGTATGTATGTATGTATGTATGTATGTATGTATGTATGTATGTATGTATGTATGTATGTATGTATGTATGTATGTATGTATGTATGTATCTATATATATATATATATATATATATATATATATATATATATATATATATATATATATATATATATATATATATATATATATATATATATATATTCATTCATAAGAACAAAAGAAAAGACACACAACTACGATTATTTCAAAATATTACTTTTGAGATTCCCTGAAGACCCCCTTAAGGGGAAACTCCTAGGTCAAAATCCCTCTATCTCAAAGAAAAAAAACGAGGAGAAAAAAAAGAAAAAGAGGGGAAGGCCCCTCTCCACAAAGATTTCAACCTCTGATAATGATTATTTTGTTCCTCAATGTTAGAGGGCTATTGGACCCCTCAAGAGCAATAGTGATTGGCTAGTGGCTCCACCATAAAAGCATAAATGTCACAGACTTCATTTGTCCTCGAGCGATTGGAATCGATGGTGAGGAACTCCAAAAGAGACTTAGGTGCCATGTCTAGCTCTCCACCACACACCCATGGGAAATGGTGGCACTGCTATTGGGATCAGTATAAGTTGGCATGCTAGAATGGTGGATTCCCTTACTCACAAGAACCATCAGTGGGTTGGCACTTCTTTTCGGGGTCCTCTGTAGTTTTCCATCATATCTCTGTATGCTTCTAACACTGATTTGGAAAGAGTTTCAACTTGGTAGTCATTGGATTCTCTGCCCCTTAGTCTGGTTCTTTGTGGGGACTTTAATATGGTGGAGGTCTTTTCTAATAGATGGGAGAGGAAGGAAGGGGTGATTGATGGGCAAGAGTAGGGAGTTTTGGATCAGGTCAAGTTACACTTGGATCTGGGGATCAAGGATGTGGTTTATTTCTCTTAGTCAAATATCCAAGGCAATGTTGACTAAAATCTAGTCTCGATAGGATTTATATCTTACAGAATATCATCAACAATTGGGAGCCCCATTCCATCTCCCAAAGTGTGGATCTAGTCATCTTTGATCACGACTTGATTGTCATTACCTTCAAGCGGACCGTTAGTCACAAGAAAGCCCCTTGGTTTCATGTCAATCCAACCACTTTCTCTGTCCCCTCGCTCCAATGTGAGATTATTGAGGCTTGGAGTATGGCCTTTGTCTCCTTCTCCTTTCCAGCCAGGTGTCGAAGGAGGGCTATCTTATGAGCTCACTACATCTTGGCCAGGGCTGAAAAGAATCTTCAAGCCATTCATCGTGGTAGAAATGGAAAAGGTTTATCAGAGGCTTTGGCATTTGGAGATAGACGTTACAAAAGGCCACTTACAATACAGGACGGGTCTCCCAAAAATTACTAGCATGATGCGATACAAAGAAGAAATTCAAAAACCTATAAATATACTTTAAAGATTGGTGGGTTGGTAAGGCGGACAAGCCTACTAAAGAGATGTGCAACACTCTCAAGAAGAAGAAATCCAAGGAAGCAATTCTATTGCTGCTAGATGCTGATGGGCTTGAATGCAAATTAGATGAAGAAAATAGAACACTGATTATCAACCATTTTGCATAGAGTCTTGGGGGTCTTCATGCGTCTTTGTGCTCATAGACATGACTACATGGCTGCCATCTCACACATGAGAACAAAAAAAAACCTACAAAACCAAAAAGTTTTTTGTGAAGATTCCATCTTGGGTATGAAGATTCTAGTGGTCATTGATTCCCTTGCTAATGGCAAGATCTTGGGGTTGGATGGCCTTACCAATAAGTTCTTCAAGACCTTCAAGCATGGGGTTGTCACTCCTTTACGTTTGGTGTGGAAAGAGGCTATTTATTTTGGCGTGCTTCCCAATTGCCTCAATGAGGGTGTCATCAAGATCATTCATAAAAAGGAAGCAAAAGTAGAATTGAAAATTGGCAACCACTTATAATGTTGCAAACAAGTTACAAGATCCTGGCTAAGATGATTGCAAACTATATTGTTTGTCACCTACGAGACTAGGTCACTGAGGATTAAAAAGGGTTCATGAAGGGGAGGCCCATCCTTGAGACTATCATTGATGTTTGGGAAGGTGTAGTTTTTTTCGAGGAACCCGTGCAAGATGTCCTCTTCATTAGGATTGACTTCGACAAAGCTTATGATAGAGTCTAAGGGGACTTCATTCTCCAATCATTGAAAGACATGGGCTTTGGCCAAAAAGTCATTAAGATGATCTCTACTCTATTGGGAAATGCAAGTTCTTACATAAATATCAATGTTCAACTCTCTCAAGAAATTAGATTAAAATGTTCTATTAGACAAGGATGCTCATTGCAATGGAACTACTCTCTCTAAGCTTGAAAGCAAGCTGACGTACTAGAAAGGTATGCAAGTTAAGCTCACTAGACATGCTATGGTGATTAACACATTCCTTGTCTCCTCCATATTTTACTTTCTCTCCTCTTGTAGAACAAAAGACCAAGGGTTCCTCAAGCTAGAGACAATTTGCAAGAACTTCCTCTCAACTCATGACCCTAATAGGAGGGGTACCCCAAAATTAAATGGACTACTTGCATTAACCAAAATGATCAAAGTGGTTTGGGAATTCTATACTGCGATGGAGTGGCCAATACGTTAGTGGAAAAATGGTTAATTGAAGCGTGGAGCAATAGTGATGCCTCTTGGACATAAACTATTTTTTCAAAACGGGAGTACAATTAGGCTTGTGGGTGTCCTAAGGTGGAAGGGTCTTGTCCTACTCAACATTTTGTTCTCCCCTTTTTCAGTGACTCCCAAAGGCTCAAGCTTGATTTTTTCTCTATGGAAGAGTTGGAGCAAGGTTATAGTTTATCGAAATCAATGAAGATTGGAAATGGGTAGTGGTATTACATAGAATGATTCAATCTTGTTCCCTATCAAGGGCATTAGAAGTGTGGAGTCTTGGAGCCTCCCAAAAGCTAAGAATCTTTCGAACAAATGCTTTCACTTGTAGAAACAACTCTCCAACCAAGAGACTTGTTAGTGGATTAGATTTGAGGACATTGATTCGGGCAAAAGAGTGGACTATGAACAATGACATCTATTATGGTGTAGATTCAATGCTTGGGAATGCTTCGGGACGTTCCTCCTCATTTGTGCGGATTCCTCTCACCCTAAGGTTCTGAGGTGGCACAATGGCAATTTCCTTGAGAAAATTCTAAGATTGAAGAAGGATAAAAATTTTCATCTCACATTAAATAGCAAGCGGTGTCTAGATTTGTTTCACTAGAGGTGGGACTTTCAGTTACAATCTCTTTGGCAAACCCTAATCAAGATTAAAAGTCTATTTATGTGCAAAATCCTTCAATGTG
>CM035438.1:17167009-17172009 GCA_020310875.1 Ceratopteris richardii
AGATCTTTGAGAAACGGGACGCATACTCAGAGAAATCAACTTAAGAGTGAAGGTATGTCAAATTGATGAAGTAGATTTTCAGTTTTCAGACATAGTGCAAAAGTTGGAGCAAAATCAGAAGATTTTGAAGTTATTACTTGAAAGTTTTGTTTGTTATGTGTTGCTTAACATTAGCAAGAACTTCTCTTAGCAAGTGATCAAAAGATTTGGCAAAGATTAAGCTAGTACAGGTCAGATTGAAGGATTGAAGAAAAGGCGCAGTTTTCTGTGAAGTGAAATTTTTGATTTTCACTAAGTTCAGAGATGAAGACTCATAATGTGAGTATTGCTAAGCTAATGGTGGTTATGCAGGTCTTCTAATACCACATTAGTTTAGTTCTTGTGGTGTTTCACACACCAACAAGTGGTATCAGAGCAGATAAGGTCCTCGAGAAGTAAAGGGAGAGCAGATACAAGAAGAATTGAAGAGTTCTTTATCAAAGAAGGAGGAAGCTGAGGTGTTCAACAACAAAAGTCATCAGAAGGTTATTTCGAAGTCACTTCCAAGGGTAAAGGTCTACAAAAGGTATCATTCTTTAACCTTACACTTACAGGTTGAAGCAGAAGCAAGGATACCATGGCAGATCATGTGTCCATTGACAAATTGGACAGAGATAACTATCCTGCTTGGGTAATGAGGATGGAGGCCTTACTTATGAGTAAGGACTTAATGGTATATGTGACAGGTGAAGAGGAGAAGCCTAAATTTGAAGATGAAAGTCATCCAAGGAAGGAAGAGCTAGAAGCTTTGAAGTTATGGCAGAAGAGAGATGCAAGTGCAAGAGCTTATATATACAACACTATTACAGATCATTTGTTGCCACATATCAGAGGTTTAGAAACAGCTGAAGATATTTGGAATGCTTTGGAAGACCACTTCCAAAACACTACTAAAGCTAGGAAAGCTAGCTTATGGTCAGAGTTTACTACATTCAAGAAAAAGCAAAATCAGAGCATTAGTGATTATGTCACTAAGATGAAGGACTTGGCAGATAGCCTTGGATCCATTGATGAGGATATTGAAGATCATAGGCTGATAGCACAATTACTTGCAGGGTTAAGAGGTGATGAGAGATGGAAGCCCTTTGTACTTTCAACAGAACTCTCATTAAACCATTATGTGCCAGAATTAAATCAATTACTTGGATTGATGCTCACATTTGAGCAAGATTTAAAGTCAGATGGAGACAAAGGTCAAAGTTCTGCAATGTATGTGAAGAATAAAAAGAAAGGAGATAAAGGCAAGGCAAAGGATGAAGAAGAGTCAACAACTCAAGCAAATTATACAAGAGGAAGAGGTTTTGGCAGAGGTAAAGGTCGAGGTAATGGAAGAGGAAGAGGTAATCAGAACAATAATAAGAAGACATGTTGGATTTGTGGATTGAGCAATCATCTAGCATATGATTGTTGGCACAATCAACAAGGAGCAAGTCAAAATCAGAACAACAATGGCAGAGGAAGAGGTGGAAGGTTTCAGAATCAATTTCAAAGAGGAAGACATAATCCAAGATGAAGTTATGGAAGAGGTGGTGGTAGAAATTGGAATCAAAACCAATCATACAACACCACATATTATAATTATGCAAATGATACACAGAATGACAACCATACAACATTGATGATGAATTCAATTAGTTCATCAGAGAAGGAGGATCTCAAGGTATTTTATATTGATTCTGGTTGTTCAAATCATTTATCAGGTAATATAGAATTGTTGTCAGAATTGGAAGAAGGCAATTCAAGTCATACAGTACAAACAGGTGACAATACAAAGCATAGTGTGCATTCAATTGGAAAAGTGAAGTGCAGGAGTGGAGCTGATTTATTAACAAATGTTTTGTATGTTCCAACAATACCAAAGAATCTAATTAGTGTTGGACAAATAGTGGAAAAAGGTTTTCAAGTCAGATTTACAAATGAAGGGGTATTTGTTGAAGATCCAGAGGATGCATACAAATCCATTGTTTGTGGTAAGAAGGAAGGTAGACTTTTTACTCTCAAAGTGCAAGGAAATGTTGGTCAAGCCCTAATTACACATGGTGATGAAGTAATTACAGAGTTAGATCTTTGGCATAAAAGATTGGGACATTTCAATGAAAGAGGAATCAAAACTATGGTGGAGAACCAATCTGTATTGGGACTACCAAATGTGAAGAATCAACATATGATATATAAGTGTGAAGCTTGTCAGATGGGAAAAGCTCATAGACAACCATTTCAGAAGAAAGGTTTCAAGCACGATGGTTTGCTTGAACTCATACATACAGATGTATGGGGGCCAACAAAAGAAGGATCAATAAATGGATCTAGGTATTATGTTTTGTTTATTGATGATGCTACAAGATGGATAACTCTTTATGTTCTAAAGGAAAGATCAGAAGTCTTTGGAGCCTTCAAACATTTTCATGCTTATGCAGAAAGAGTTACAGGTCAAAAACTCAAGAGGCTAAGGTCTGATGGAGGGGGAGAATACTTCTCCCAAGAGTTTAATGATTATCTTTGGAATGCAGGTATCAAGAGAGAGATAACTTGCAGGTATACACCTCAACACAATGGGGTGGCAGAAAGGAGGAATAGAACATTGGTTGAATTTGCAAGAGCAATGCTAAAGGAAAAGAATTGCCCTAATTATCTTTGGGCTGAGGCTGTAAATACAGCCACATACCTTGTGAATAGGCTACCATGTGGAGCTTTAAATGGTATGACCCCTTATGAAGCTTGGTGGGGTAAGAAACCAACACTTGACCATTGTAAAGTGTTTGGGTCAATTGCCTATGCTTATGTACCATCACAACTCAGACATAAGCTTGAACCAAAGGCAGAAAAATATGTGTTTATTGGGTATGATGAAAAGCAAATGGGTTATAGGCTATGGAGTCCTTTAACTAAACATTTCATTGTTTCCAGAGATGTGACTTTTGATGAACAGAAGAGTTGGTATGCAGATAAAGAATGTGATCTTGAAACATTTGAAGAAGAGATAAGAAGGAGTGCAAGAGGTAAATCACATATGCAGGTAGATGGAGATGAAGAACATATGCAAGCAAGCACATCAAGAGTTGGATCATATAGAAGGAATGAAGATGGACCAATATTTGATGAAGAAGTACATCCAGATATACATGAAGAGTGTGAACCAAGAAGGTCAACCAGAATGAGGAAGCAACCTACAAGGTATTCATATGACACTTCTTACTTGACTCAGAAAAATTATGCTTACATGGTTAAGGAAGATGAAGAACCTCAAGGCTATGATGAAGCAAAGGGTAAGAGACAATGGGAAGTAGCAATGAAGGAAGAGTTTGATGCTCTTGAAGAGAACAAAACTTGGGAACTTGTTCCAAAGCCTAATGGTAAGAAAGTGATTGGAAATAAATGGGTTTACAAAGTTAAAAAGCATGCAGATGGAACTATAGCCAGATACAAAGCCAGATTGGTGGTTAAAGGCTATGCTCAAACATTTGGCATAGATTATGATGAGACATTCAGTCCTGTGGCAAAGATGTCAACCATAAGGACAATCATTGCCATTGCAGCATCAAGAGGATGGACATTGAGTCAATTGGATATTAAGAATGCATTTTTGAATGGATATATATCAGATGAGGTTTACATGGAGCAACCTCAAGGGTTTGCAGATCATAAGTTTCCAAATTATGTTTGCAGGTTGAGAAGAGCCCTTTATTGTTTGAAGCAAGCTCCAAGAGCTTGGAATTATAGACTTGTAAAGTATCTTAATGATCTTGGATATCAAAGTTCAAAGGCAGATGCAAGTTTACTTATCAAAAGAACAGATGAAGGTATGATCTACATTTGTATATATGTAGATGACATTATAATTACAGGTACCTCAAATGAAGGAATCAAGGAGGTGAAGAAGCTACTTGAGAAGGAATTCAAGATAAGTGATCTAGGAAAATTGTCATATTTTCTTGGAATGGAAATCACTTATGCAGAGCATGGTATTTATGTATCACAAGAAAGGTACCTCTTGAATCTTCTAAATAAGTTTAACATGGAGAATTGCAGGGAGGCATCTACATCATTAGAAGTCAATCATAAACTCAGTAGATATGATGGTGCAGAATTCAAAGACATGAGGAAGTATCAATCTTTAGTGGGAAGTTTGATTTATGCAACTCTAACTAGGCCTGATCTTAGTTATGCAGTTGGTGTTCTTTCTCAATTCATGCATTGTCCAAAGGATCCACATTGGATTGCAGGTCAAAGAGTCCTTAGATATATCAAAGGGACTTTGAAAGAAGGATTGTATTATCCTTTTACATCAGATATAAGATTGAGAGCCTATAGTGACTCAGATTGGGCAGGAAGTCAAGATGACAGAAGGTCTACACATGGCTACATGATATACATTGGAGATAAGCTTGTGAGTTGGTGTTCAAAGAAACAACACACAGTGGCCTTATCATCAACAGAAGCTGAATACAAAGGACTTGTGGAAGCAGCAAAAGAAGTAATATGGATGCAGACATTATTCAAAAGCTTGGGAATTGATCAAGGTATACCCATCATTCATGGAGATAACATGAGTTCATTATATCTTGCAGCAAATCCTGTATTTCATGCAAGGACAAAGCACATAGAGATACAGTATCATTTTCTTAGAGAAAAGGTAATGGAGAAAGAGATTGAAGTGGTGTACACTTCTACAAAAGATCAGATTGCAGATATTATGACAAAAAGCTTGGATGGAGTAAAGACAAGTAAGTTCAAGGAGATGGCAGGAATAAAAGAGAAGAAGATTATGTGAAGAAGTCAAAGCATGCTAATTAGTGATTGAGGGGGAGCTGTTGGGGCTTCACTCACTAATTAGGCATGGATATATGAAGATATATGAAGACATATGATGGAGGAAAGAAGAAGTGAAGGAAAGACCTACAGAAAATCAAGCCTAAGTGAAGGGACAATTTCACTATTGTAAATTAGTTGAAAATTAGAGT
>CM035438.1:17179509-17189509 GCA_020310875.1 Ceratopteris richardii
TTGGGAGCAGTGGATGAAGACATTGAAGAGGAAAAGTTGGTAAGACAAATACTTAGAGGTTTGAGAGGAGATGAGAAGTGGAAGCCTTTTATATTGTCCATAGAATTGTCACTTGATCACTTTACTCCTGATCTTAATCAATTGCTAGGACACATGCTAACCTTTGTGTTGGATGTGATGGCTGGGTACAATCAGAAGATCAAGTTGGTGCTGCTAGACCTGCTTCACACCTGCCCTCTTTTCTCTTCAGATATGATTAGAAGACTCCTTGAGCTTCCAAATGACACCAAGAAACTATATATGTGCTTTACAAAATGATTGAGTAATGATCAAATCAAAACAGATGATTTTTAGTCTTCACAAATCCAAAAACTTTCTATTCCTGTATTGACATCTGCTCAGTCCTAAGCTCAGTGTGTCCAGCACACTTGCAATTGGTTTAATTCCTTCTGGGAGTATTAAATTAACTTAACAAGCTACCATTAGCAAGTTAAATCACTCCAATTAACAAACTATACACTGAGCATGATCTTTAGCAAAATCAGAGACACCCCCGACTTTTTAGGAACTACTCAGAAAAATATGAGTGTCTGCTTCGACTGAGATTTCTCCCAATTGGCTGAATAGAATCAATTGAAATTTTGTAGTGTTGTAGAATGCTTTGGGCTGGTTCCAATGAGCCTTGGATCATCAAATTTGGTTCAGTAGATCTTGAGATATGCCCTGTTGACGTTGACAGACTTGAAAATGATCACACAGAGAAAAACAGAGATAATGACTATGAGTATATGTATTGAATCTATCAAATGTACATTCCCATTGGCAAGATATGTAATGCCCAATGGTACTCAGAGGTGTAGGCTCAATAGTAGCTCTCACACACTCAATGTATTGTTTGGAATTACCTCGGGAAGTGAGCAACCATGCCCGCGACTTTTTCATTGGCTTTTATAAGAGTTTGAAGAGAGTTTGAATTTCAAATTCAAAAAATAGGCTCCCTTAAATCTCTCATCTAATCACATGGAGATATTCTCTCCATTCATAACTTCTAATTTCCACGACTTTTGAATGTAGGTGAGATTACAAGAGGTGAGTTAAGTCACATTGACTTTTACATTGGATAAAAAATAATAAAGCATAGGCATGTGTTCCTATGGTCTTCCTTCAAGTGAATTAATCCAAGAACTTTTGTAACACCTTCAAGGTTAGTATCCAATGCTCTTCAAGGTACAAGACAAGACCAAGTGTTAAGGCTTGTTTGCACCAACAGCTCCCCCTCAAGCCAAACACTTGCTTGAGTCTTCATCTTTAATCTTCAATGATATCTTGTAATCCAATCATGGATTTAAACCTGCATAGTTTGCTCCCATCCAAAGCTTTTGTAAGCAAATCTGCACATTGAATATTAGTAGACACATATGATAATTGGATTTCCTTGCTAAGTAATTTCTCCCTCACATAGTGGTAATGCACCTCTATGTGTTTTGTTCTAGCATGATACACAGGATTAGCTGCTAAGTGAAGTGAACTTGTGTTATCACCAAATATGATTGGTGGCCTTGTGTATAGGCCCAATTCTGAATATAGTAGCTTCAACCATATGGCTTCTTGAGTGGCATTGGCTAGCCCTCTGTATTCTGCCTCAGTAGATGATAGAGCCACTATGGGTTGTTTCTTGGATGACCAAGAAATTGGTTTATCACCTGCAAAACATATGTAACCAGATGTACTCCTCCTGTCATCCTTGCAACCTGCCCAATCTGCATCTGAGTATACTTTGATGTCAATGTCTGATGAGTATGGAAAGTACAAACCATGATTTTGTGTTCCCTTTAGGTACTTTACTATCTTCTTGGCTGCCTCCAAATGTGGTACTCTTGGCTTATGCATAAATTGGCTAAGTACACTAACACCATATGAGATATCAATCCTGGTTAAGGTAGCATAATTAAGACTACCTACCAAACTTTGGTAACCTATAATATCCTTGAGTTCTTCTCCTTCATGTGCACTGAGTTTGTGGTTGACCTCCATAGGAATGTTTGAGACTTTAGCTTCCTGCAAGTTAAACTTCTTGACCATGTCCTGAATGTACTTCTTCTGAGTAATGTATATACCTGAATTTGTGTAGACCAATTCAAGCCCTAGGAAGTACTTCAATAATCCAAGATCATTGATCTTGAATTCCTTCATCATTTGACTTTTGATGTGTCTAATTCCTTGAACATCATTTCCTGTAATAATGATGTCATCAACATAGACACACAAGTATATTACCTCTGAATTGTTCTTCTTTATAAACAATGAAGTATCTGCTTTACTCATCACAAATCCTTGATCCAAGAGATAGGTTGTCAACCTATAGTTCCATGCTCTAGGTGCCTGCTTCAATCCATACAGAGCTCTCTTCAATTTACAAACATGATTTACCTTATTGGGATCCTCATAGCCAGGTGGTTGTGACATGTAGACCTCTTCAGATATCCATCCATTCAAGAATGCATTCTTTACATCCAATTGGTACATGTTCCAATTCTTGGATGCAGCTACACTCACCATAATTCTGATAGTTGGCATCTTTGCCACAGGAGAAAATGTCTCCTCATAATCAATGCCTTGGGTTTGTGCAAAACCCTTGGCTACCAACCTAGCTTTGTACCTGCTTATTGTACCATCTGAGTTCCTCTTGAGTTTGTAGATCCATCTGGATCCTATCACCTTCATGGATTCCTTCTTGGGTACCAAGTCCCAAGTATCACTCTCCTTGAGAGCCTCCATTTCTTCATCCATTGCTTCCTTCCATTCTGATTTAGTAATAGCTTCCTCAAATGTACCTGGTTCTTCATTCAAGATATCCTTTGCAAGATATACAGAGTGCTTGGTTACAAGTGAAGTATCATACCCATACCTAATTGGTTTCTTCTTCTCTCTTGAAGATCTCCTCATAGCTTGAGTTGAGGATTCTGGATTGTCTTCAAGTTGCTTCATCTTCATCTTCCCTTTGGATTTCCAAGCCTTGAACTCTTCAATGTTGATGGTGTCTTCATCATCTGAGCTTGTGTCCTCATTCTGAGTTGGTTCTTGCCTGACAAGCTTTGGAAAGTCTTCTTCCATATCATAAGGTAGGTTAACTTTCCTGCACTCATTTTCATACCATGAATCATTTTCATCAAAGATGACATCTCTGCTTACCTTGAAGCCTTTGTTTGAGGGGTTATAGAACCTGTATCCTTTCTGATTCAAATCATAACCAATAAAGATACACTTTTCAGCCTTAGGGTCTAGCTTTCCTCTTACCTGTGAGGGAATATGCACATATGCAACACACCCAAAGATCTTGCAATGATCCAGAGATGGTCTCTTACCATGCCAAGCCTCATAGGGTGTCATCCCATCAAGTGTTTTTGATGGCAACCTGTTGATTAAGTATGTGGCAGTAGATACACTCTCTGCCCAAAGGTAATTTGGTAGTTTTTTCTCATTAAGCATAGACCTAGCTGTCTCCACAATTAGTCTATTCCTTCTTTCAGCTACCCTATTTTGTTCAGGTGAGTACCTTGTGGTAATCTCCCTCTTGATGCCTCTTTCCTGCAAGAATTCTTCAAAATCATTGGAGAAGTATTCTCCACCACCATCAGACCTTAATCTCTTCAAATGTCTACCTGTTTGATTTTCTACTAATGCAAGATACCTTTTGAAACAATTAAATACTTCATCTTTATGTTTCATGAAGTATAAGACAGTCCATCTGCTATAATCATCTATAAAAGATACATAGTACCTTGATCCAGATATGGATGGCTCCTTGCTTGGTCCCCAAACATCTGTATGCACCAATTCCAAGTAATCTTCATGCATGAATCCTTTCTTGGTGTATGGCAACCTGTGTGACTTACCAAACTGACAAGCCCCACACTTGTATATCATATGTTGCTTGGATACATTAGGTATCCCAAGCACACATTGATCTCTGCTCATTTGCTTTATTGTCCTCTCTCCAATGTGACCTAATCTTTTGTGCCACATCTCCAATTCTGATAGGGTTTGGTCCTTATAATTGTACAAGGCAATATTCTTAGTATCCTCAAGTTCGAAGGTAAATAATCTACCTGATTTCTCTCCCTTGGCTATCCTTCTGAATCCATGTCTTGGATCCTCCACATATGCACCATGTTGAGTGAACCTGACCTGTAGACCTTTTTCAACAATCTGACCTACACTCATCAGATTCTTGGTGATTGTTGGAACATACAATACTCTGCTTAGTAAATTCTGATTACCATCACTTGTTTTAACATTGCCTACTTTAACCACTGAATGTTTAGTGTCATCACCTGTCTGCACTTGGTGCTTACCTTTAGGTTCTTCCAAATCAGAGAGTAAGGCAACATTCCCAGCTACATGGTTAGAGCAACCTGAATCAATATAGAACAAATGATCATCATTGATACCTGATTTAGATGTCATGTTCATAATCAACAAGGAATCATCTTGATCCTCTGCATAATTGTTGTAATCCTTCCTGTTCCTGTATCCACCTTGATAATTGCTATTGTGATTATAGCTATTGTTGTTGTAATTATTGTTGTAGCCATGGTAGCCTTGAGATTGATTGAACATGCCTCTGCCTTGAGAGTATCCTCCTCTTTGGTGACCTCTTCCTCTTTGGTTCTTGTAGTTCTTGTAGCATTCATCTGTAGTATGGTTAGACAAGCCACAAATATTGCATGGAGATTGGTTATAGGGTCTCCCCCTACCTGACTTACCTCCTCTGCCCCTACCTCTAGATGATCTACCTCTCCCTGCATAGTTTGCTTGGGAGGTAGATCCTTCTTCATCAACCTTCTTGCTTTTACCCTTATCTTTAGACTTCTTATCTGTATATAGGGCAGAGGGATTGTTACCTTTTGATTGTTCTCCATTCTTTGTGATCTTTGCTTCATGTGTAAAGAGTTGTCCAATCAGAGTTGTTAGATCAGGTGCTTGGATGTCCATGTATAAGTCCATTGCAGTGGTAAAGCTCTCCCACTTGTCATCTGCTTTGAGTCCATTGATCACTTGTCTGACTATTTGCTCTTCTTCAATTTCTTCTCCAACACTTGCAAGTTGATCTGCAATGTCTTTGACTTTGGTGACAAAATCTGAGACACATTGTTTTGATTGCTTCCTAAGAGTTGTAAACTCAATCCATAGCTGATTCTTTCTGGCCCTTGTGCTTGATGAAAAGTATGTTGACAAGGTTTCCCAAGTCTCTTGGGAAGTCTTACAGTTCCTTACATGAGGTAGAAGAAATCAGAGATAGAGTTTAGAAGATATGACCTTGCCAAAGCATCTTTAGCACACCATTGGTTGAGTCTCTCATGTTCATCCTTTGTAGGTAGGCCTCTGGTTTTGAATGAGGGCAACTCCTCATCTCCTGATATGTATCCATACAAGCTTCTCCCTTGTAGATAGGTCTTCATTCTCAATGACCATGCCTGGTAGTTATTTCTATCCAATTTGTCAATGAAGGAAGGGAAACCATCACCCATAATTACCTTATTTGCTCTGATACCACTGTTGGATGTGATGGCTGGGTACAATCAGAAGATCAAGTTGGTGCTGCTTGACCTGCTTCACACCTGCCCTCTTTTCTCTTCAGATATGATTAGAAGACTCCTTGAGCTTCCAAATGACACCAAGAAACTATATATGTGCTTTACAAAATGATTGAGTAATGATCAAATCAAAACAGATGATTTTTAGTCTTCACAAATCCAAAAACTTTCTATTCCTGTATTGACATCTGCTCAGTCCTAAGCTCAGTGTGTCCAGCACACTTGCAATTGGTTTAATTCCTTCTGGGAGTATTAAATTAACTTAACAAGCTACCATTAGCAAGTTAAATCACTCCAATTAACAAAGTATACACTGAGCATGATCTTTAGCAAAATCAGAGACACCCCCGACTTTTTAGGAACTACTCAGAAAAATACCAGTGTCTGCTTCGACTGAGATTTCTCCCAATTGGCAGAATAGAATCACTTGAAATTTTGTAGTCTTGTAGAATGCTTTGAGCTGGTTCCAATGAGCCTTGGATCATCAAATTTGGTTCAGTAGATCTTGAGATATGCCCTGTTGAAGTTGACAGACTTGAAAATGATCACACAGAGAAAAACAGAGATAATGACTATGAGTATATGTATTGAATCTATCAAATGTACATTCCCATTGGCAAGATATGTAATGCCCAATGGTACTCAGAGGTGTAGGCTCAATAGTAGCTCTCACAAACTCAATGTATTGTTTGGAATTACCTCGGGAAGTGAGCAACCATGCCCGCGACTTTTTCATTGGCTTTTATAAGAGTTTGAAGAGAGTTTGAATTTCAAATTCAAAAAATAGGCTCCCTTAAATCTCTCATCTAATCACATGGAGATATTCTCTCCATTCATAACTTCTAATTTCCACAACTTTTGAATGTAGGTAAGATTACAAGAGGTGAGTTAAGTCACATTGACTTTTACATTGGATAAAAAATAATAAAGCATAGGCATGTGTTCCTATGGTCTTCCTTCAAGTGAATTAATCCAAGAACTTTTGTAACACCTTCAAGGTTAGTATCCAATGCTCTTCAAGGTACAAGACAAGACCAAGTGTTAAGGCTTGTTTGCACCAACACTTTGAGCAGGATCTTAAAGGAGACAATGACAGAAGTACAAGTCAAGCTATGTACTCCAAAGACAAGAAAAAGAATGGCAAGGGAAAGCAATCAAATGATGATGAAGGGAATTCAAATCAAGCTAACTTCACAAAAGGAAAGATGAATTTCAGAGGTAAAGGAAGAGGAGGTAAGAACAAAGATAATACTAAAGCTTGTTGGATTTGTGGCAGAACAAATCATTTGGCAAATGATTGTTGGTATAACAATCAAAATGGTGGAAGCAATAATCAGAATTATAACCAAAGAGGTAGAGGAGGCAGAAACCAAAGAGGCAATTTCAGAGGAAGAGGAGGTAGGACATCATATGGTAGAGGAGGTGGAAGAAACTTCCAATCTCAGTCCTACAACAATAATTATTACAATTATGCATCAGATCAGAAGGATGACATGACTCTTATCTTGAATGCAACTCATGAATCAATGGGAGAAGATCAAAGAGTGTTTTATATTGACTCAGGGTGCAGCAATCATCTGAGTGGGAATCTATCTTTGATGACTGATATGGAAGCAAGGGTGAATGGACATACAGTTCAGACAGGTGACAATACCAAACATAAAGTGGAGAGCATTGGATCAGTGAAGACAAAGAGTGGAAGTATACTTCTGAGCAAGGTACTTTATGTTCCTACTATTCCTAAAAATTTGATAAGTGTAGGGCAAATTGTGGAGAAAGGATATGAGGTAAGATTCACAAATGATGGTGTTTATGTACAAGATCCAAATCAGGGATATAGAAACATAATTGCAGGTAAAAAGGAAGGAAGATTGTTTACTCTCAAAGTCCAAGGTAATGTGGGACATGCATTATTTACCTATGGAAGTCAAAAGGTATCTGAACTAGACCTATGGCATAAAAGGCTAGGTCATTTCAATGAGAGAGCTATAAAGGAGATGTCAAAGAATCAGGTGGTGCTTGGATTGCCAAACATTGAAGGGCAACATATGGTGTACAAGTGTGAAGCTTGTCAATTAGGTAAAGCACATAAGAGTTCTTACAACAAATCAGGATACAAGCATTCAAATATGCTTGAATTGGTTCATACAGATGTATGGGGTCCCTCAAGGGACTATAGTATAAATGGATCCAGATATTATGTGTTGTTTGTTGATGATGCAACCAGGTGGATTACTTTGTATGTAATCAAGGATAAATCAGAAGTTTTCAAGACATTCAAACATTTTCATGCCTATGCAGAAAGGATCACAGGGCAAAAGCTTAAGAGGTTAAGATCAGATGGAGGGGGAGAGTATTTCTCTAAAGAGTTTGATGATTATTTGTGGAATTCAGGTATCAAAAGAGAAGTAACTTGCAGGTACTCCCCTCAACAGAATGGAGTAGCAGAAAGGAGGAATAGGACTCTTGTAGAGTTTGCAAGAGCCATGATGAAGGAAAAGAATTGTCCAAATTACTTATGGGCAGAAGCCATTAACACTGCAACATATCTTGTGAATAGGTTGCCTTGCTAAGCTTTGGATGGAGGAACCCCTTATGAAGCATGGTGGGGTAAGAAGCCTACTCTTGATCATTGTAAAGTATTTGGATGTATTGCATATGCTTATGTTCCTTCACAATTAAGACATAAGCTAGAACCAAAAGCAGAGAAGTATGTGTTTATTGGATATGATGATAGACAGATGGGTTACAGGTTGTGGAGTCTATCCACAAAGCAATTTCTTGTTACTAAAGATGTGACATTTGATGAGCAAAATATATGGTATACAGGATCACCAAATGAGTTTGCAGGTGTTGAAGAAATTCAAAGGAAAGGAAAGGCAAAGGTAAAAGTATGTGAAGAAATTGTTGATGAAGTTGACTCTAGAAGTAGAGTGCAGGATCATGTAGAAGAAGGGCCAAGCTTTGATCCAGAATCAAATGAGGCTGAAACTTCAAGAAGTGCAGAAATCAGAAGATCTACAAGAGAAAGGAAAGAACCTATAAGGTATAGTTATGATACATCTTTCCTAACCACAAAAGATTATGCCTACATTGTGAAAACAGAAGAAGATCCAACCACTTATGAAGAAGCCAAAGGTAAACAGAATTGGGAGAAGGCAATGCAGGAAGAGTATGATGCTCTACTTGAAAATGAAACTTGGGAACTAGTACCAAGACCAAAGAATCAGAAGGTCATTGGATGTAAGTGGGTATATAAAACAAAGAGGTTTGCAGATGGTAAGGTATCTAGATATAAGGCTAGACTTGTGGTCAAAGGTTATGCCCAAACTTATGGGGTAGATTATGATGAAACCTTTAGTCCTGTTGCTTAGATGTCTACAATTAGGACATTGATTGCTATTGCTGCTTGTAAAGGATGGAAATTATCACAATTGGATGTGAAAAATGCATTTCTAAATGGATACATTGCAGATGAAGTATATATGGAGCAACCAGAAGGCTTCATGGAATCAATTAGATCAGATTATGTGTGTAAGCTCAAGAGAGCTTTATATGGGTTGAAGCAAGCCCCAAGAGCTTGGAATTACAGATTGGTCAAGTTCTTGAATGAATGTGGATTTCAAGCATCAAAGGCAGATAGTAGCTTGCTAGTGAAGGCAAGTGAAAATGGATACATTTACATGTGTATTTATGTTGATGATATTATTGTTACAGGAACAGATGCTCAAGGAATCAATGAACTCAAAAGAAAAATAGAGAAGGAGTTTAAGATAAGTGATTTGGGAAACTTATCTTATTTTCTAGGAATGCAGATTGTGTATACTCAGCATGGAGTATATGTTTCACAAGAGAGATACTTGAAGAATCTTCTAGTCAAGTTTAACATGGAAGATTGCAGGACCTCAATTACACCATTGGAGGTAAATCATAAATTAAGCAGGTATGGAGGTGAAGAGTTCAATGATATGAAGAAATATCAGAGTTTGGTAGGTAGTTTAATCTATGCTACCTTGACAAGGCCAGATCTATCATATGCAGTAGGTGTGTTGTCACAATTTATGCATTGTCCAAAGAAGACTCATTGGATTGCAGCCCAAAGGGTACTCAGATATATCAAAGGAACCCTAAGTGAAGGTTTGTATTATGGTTTCACTTCTGACACAAGAATCAAAGTGTTTAGTGATGCAGATTGGGCAGGTGATTCAGATGATAGAAGGTCTACTCATGGGTATCTCTGTTATGTTGGAGATAAGTTAGTTTCTTGGTGTTCAAAGAAGCAACACACAGTTGCTTTATCATCCACAGAAGCTGAGTATAAGGGAATGGTAGAAGCTGCAAAGGAAGTGATATGGTTGAAGACCTTGATGAAAAGTTTTGAGATTGATCATAGTATTCCAATA
>CM035438.1:17204509-17214509 GCA_020310875.1 Ceratopteris richardii
AGGAGCTTGCAGATTTGAAAAATTGGATGAAGAAGGATGCTCAAGCAAGAAGCATCATCTACATGGCAGTCAATGACTATTTGCTTCCTCACATTAGAGGACTTGAGAGTGCTTGTGACATTTGGAATGCTTTGGAAGAGCATTTCCAAAATACAACCAAATCAAGGAAGGCTTCACTATGGGCAGAATTTACTACCTTCAAGAAGAAGGCCTCACAATCAATCTCTGATTATGTGACAAAGATGAAGGACATTGCAGATTCTTTAGGTGCAGTTGATGAAGATATTGAAGAAGACAAATTGGTAAGACAAATACTCACAGGGCTAAGAGGAGATGAGAAATGGAAGCCTTTCATTTTATCTACAGAACTTTCATTAGATCACTTTACTCCTGACTTGAATCAATTGTTAGGTCATATGCTAACTTTTGAGAATGATGTCAAAGGAGATGTTGATAAGAGTGCAGGTCATGCAATGTATTCTAAAGACAAGAAGAAAGCCAACAAAGGGAAGCAACAATCAGGTGAAGAAGAAGGTACATCAAACCAAGCAAACTTCATAAGAGGAAGAGGAAATGGCAGAAGTAGAGGAAGAGGCAGAAACAACAAAGAGAATGCAAGAGCTTGTTGGATATGTGGTAAGACCAATCATCTATCTCATGATTGTTGGCATAATAATCAAAACAATGGTAATTATCAGAACTTTAATCAAAGAGCAAGAGGTGGTAGATTTCAGAGAGGAAATTTCAGAGGTAGAGGTGGTAGGAATTCTTTTGGAAGAGGTGGTGGAAGAAACTTCCAAAATCAATCCTATAATAACACCTACTACAACTATGCATCAGATCAAAAGGAGGATTCGATTCTCATTATGAATACATGTGAAACCTCACATGAGGACATGAGAGTGTTCTATATTGATTCAGGATGTAGTAATCATTTAAGTGGAAATATTGCTTTGATGACTGACCTAGATCATAATGCAATTAATCATACAGTTCAGACAGGTGATAATACAAAGCATAAGGTAAAGTCAATTGGTTCAGTCAAGGCTAAGGATGGGAGCACTCTTCTGAGTAAGGTACTTTATGTTCCCACAATTCCAAAGAATTTGATCAGTGTAGGTCAAATTGTGGAAAAAGGTTATGAGGTAAGGTTTACCAATGATGGAGTTTATGTGGAAGACCCTAGTCAAGGGTATAAACAAGTTATTGCAGGAAAGAAAGAAGGAAGGCTTTTCACATTGAAGGTACAAGGAAATGTTGGACATGCTATGTTCACATATGGAGAGCAGAAGGTGTCAGAATTGGATCTTTGGCACAAAAGACTTGGACACTTTAATGAAAGAGGTATCAAAGAAATGATTAACAATGATTCAGTGCTTGGAATGCCTAACATTGCAGGTCAACACATGACATACAGATGTGAGGCATGTCAATTATGTAAGGCTCATAAGCAATCCTATTCCAAGCATGGATTTATGTATTCAGAAAGACTTGAATTGGTGCATACAGATGTGTGGGGTCCTTCAAAGGACTTTAGTATAAATGGTTCAAGATATTATGTCATATATGTTGATGATGCTACCAGGTGGATCACAATTTATGTGATTAAGGAAAAGTCAGAAGTGTTTAATACATTTAAACACTATCATGCATATGCAGAAAGGATTACAGGTCAAAAATTGAAGAGACTAAGATCAGATGTAGGGGGAGAGTATTTTTCAAATGAGTTCAATGATTATTTGTGGAATGCAGGTATAAAGAGAGAAGTTACTTGCAGGTACTCTCCTCAACAAAATGGGGTAGCAGAAAGAAGAAATAGGACTCTTGTTGAGTTTGCAAGGTCCATGATGAAAGAGAAGAATTGCCCAAATTATTTGTGGGCTGAGGCTGTTAATACAGCTACATATTTGGTTAATAGATTACCTTGTAAAGCCTTGCAGGGTATGACACCATATGAAGCTTGGTGGGGTAAGAAACCTACCTTGGATCATTGCAGAATATTTGGATGCTTGGCATATGCATATGTGCCATCTCAATTGAGGCATAAGTTGGAGCCTAAGGCAGAGAAGTATGTATTCATTGGTTATGATGATAAGCAAATGGGATACAGGTTGTGGAGTCCATCCACAAAGCAATTTATTGTATCCAAGGATGTTACATTTGATGAGCAAGGTACTTGGTATGCAGGTAAATATAATGTACATGCAGATGATGAAGAAGTAGTGGAACAAAGGAAAGGTAAAGCAAAGATTCAATTACTTGATGAAAGTGAGAGTAATGAAGCGCAGATTGAAGTTGAAGAGAGGCCAAGGTTTGATCCAGAATGTGATGAACCAGAGACCTCAAGAAGTGCAGAAGTTAGGAGATCATCTAGGCACAAATGGCAACCTACAAGGTATAGCTATGACACTTCATTCTTGACTACTAAAGATTATGCTTATTTGGTAAAAGCAGATGAAGACCCTTCTACATATGAAGAAGCCAAAGGGAAGAAGAATTGGGAAGATGCTATGCAAGAGGAGTATGATGCATTGATAGAGAATCAAACATGGGATTTGGTTCCTAAACCTAATAGTCAGAAAATCATTGGTTGTAAGTGGGTTTACAAGACTAAAAGATTTGCAGATGGAAGTGTGTCTAGGTATAAAGCTAGACTTGTTGTGAAAGGGTATGCACAGACATATGGAGTGGACTATGATGAGACCTATAGTCCTGTAGCAAAGATGACAACCATCAGGACACTCATAGCAATTGCTGCTTGTAAAGGTTGGAAGTTGTCTCAATTAGATGTTAAAAATGCTTTCTTGAATGGTTACATTTCAGATGAAGTCTACATGGAGCAACCAGATGGGTTCAAAGATCAAGTGAGTCCAAATTATGTGTGTAAGCTCAAGAGAGCTTTGTATGGGTTGAAGCAAGCCCCAAGGGCTTGGAATTATAGGCTTGTAAAATTCTTGAATGATCTTGGATTTCAAGCATCAAAGGCAGATAGTAGCTTGCTAGTCAAAGCAAGTGAAAATGGATTCATTTATGTGTGTATTTATGTTGATGACATAATACTTACAGGAACAGATGATAAGGGAATACAAATGATCAAGAAGCAGATGGAGAAAGAGTTCAAAATCAGTGATTTGGGGAACCTATCATTCTTCTTGGGAATGGAGATCTCTTATACTCATCATGGAGTATATGTGACCCAAGAAAGGTATCTTAAAAATTTGCTAACCAAATTTAAAATGGAAGATTGCAGGGTTGCACCTACACCTTTGGAAGTGAACCATAAATTGTCTAGGTTTGGAGGAGAAGAGTTCAGAGATATGAAACTCTATCAAAGTTTGGTTGGTAGCTTGATTTATGCTACATTGACAAGGCATGACTTGTCATATGCAGTTGGTGTGCTTTCACAATTCATGCATTGTCCTAGAAAGGAACATTGGATTGCAGGACAAAGAGTACTTAGGTACATCAAGGGTACACTCAAAGAAGGGTTGTACTATGGGTTTACTTCAGATACAAGAATCAAGATATATAGTGATGCAGATTGGGCAGGTAATGTGGATGATAGAAGATCAACACATGGATACTTGTGCTATGTAGGAGACAAATTGATTTCATGGTGTTCCAAGAAGCAACATACAGTTGCTTTGTCATCTACAGAAGCAGAATATAAAGGTATGGTGGAAGCTGCAAAAGAGGTAATATGGCTAAAGACACTTTTGAAAGTTTTTGATGTGATTCAGAGTACTCCTATTATTTGTGGAGACAATATGAGTTCATTATACTTGGCAGCTAATCCTGTATTTCATGCTAGAACTAAGCATATTGAAATACAGTATCATTTTCTGAGAGAGAAGGTCATTGAGAAGGAAATTGAAGTCATACACACCCCTACAAAAGATCAACTTGCAGATATGATGACTAAAAGTTTGGATGGACCTAAGTTGCAGAGGTTTAAAGATATGGCAGGAATAAAGAAGATGCAGGTAATCACAATTGAAGATTGAGGGGGAGCTGTTGGAGCAGAGCAATCATCAATAGTGATTATATGAAGATCAAAGTGAGAAGATATGTGGAAGAATGAAGATTACTTTCAGAGGAAGAAAATAGAATCAGAAATGTTTCTTTTGTATATTACTCTTGTAAATAGTTCAATGTATTTTGAAAAAGATGACGAGTTAGACTCGTATATATATCTACAGATACGTATTCATAGTAAGAGAGAGTGATATAGATCAGATAGAGAAGAATAGGTGAAGAGGTGATGAACATTGTATGTATCATCAACCATATGTATGAAAAGTAATGAAGAAGAAAATGTTGTAGAATTCTGCGCGTCGATCTTCTTTCCCATTCTCCTTCTGTGTTTAATCTTTTGAGAAATCCTTCTGCACGTATCTAAGTCCATAGCTAATCTATCTATGGCTAGAATTTGAGAGGTTAATTAAAATCAGGTTGAGAGAATTTTGATTAGGAACATTCATATGTAAGAATGTTCTGAGAGTCGTAAAATCTGGCGCACATTTCATCTTCAATGAAATGATCATTGCTCAGTCCACAGTGTAAAGTTTTACACAAATGAGGGCTTAAAATCTAAGTTGGAAGGTAAGCCATCTATGGCTAGAAGATCTTGATCAAACGGGTTCAGAGTTGGGAGAACCAGTGCTAAGAAGTTGCAGGTGTCAAAGTCGCCATTGCAGAGAAGTACTTTCAGACATAGGTAAAGTGTTTCACACATTTCTCAGTGTGTGCTTAATCTTTTTGAGAGATTTAACTTGGAAAAGTTGCGCAACATTAAGGCAAAGTGTTGTGCAAAGTTTTATCAAAAACTTTACAGGATTGATTAGTCAATGAGTGACTAATCTGCAGCAGACTTTTCTGAAGAAACTGAATTTTTCAGAATAATCAATTTCCTGATAATTTGGTGAAGATTCTCTAAATTAGGTGGAGTCTAAAGTTGATCTTGATATAGAAGTGATCTAAATTCAAGGTCAACTTGTTCTTTTGGAGATTAACACTCTCCATCAATATATAGATAGACAGATAGATACATACATAGATAGATAGATAGATAGATAGATAGATAGATAGATAGATAGATAGATAGATAGATAGATAGATACATAGATACATAGATACATAGATAGATACATATATAGATGGATAGATAGATAGATAGAAGGATAGATAGATAGATGATAGATATATAGAAAGATAGATAGATAGATAGATAGATAGATAGATAGATATATAGATAGATAGATAGATAGATAGATAGATAGATAGATAGATAGATAGATAGATAGATAGATAGATAGATAGATAGATAGATAGATAGATAGATAGATAGATAGATAGATAGATAGATAGATAGATAGATAGATCGAAAGATAGATTGATAGATAGATAGACAGATTGATAAATAGATAGATAGATAGATAGATAGATAGATAGATAGATAGATAGATAGATAGATAGATAGATAGATAGATAGATAGATAGATAGATAGATAGATAGATAGATAGATAGATAGATAGATAGATAGATAGATATGTTGGAGCAAGCAATCTTCAAATCCACCACCCTTAGCACTTATCATTTTCATAGAAACAATATCTCTAGAAGGTCATAAATATTTTCCTTGAGATGTTAGTCGTAAAACCTTTCTATATAGAATCTATATGACCCACCGTTTATGAAAAAGAAGAGTAACAAATTAGTTACGTAAAACCTCTAGATCAAAGAAAAAATTGCAAAAATCACTCCTTTAATCAAGGAAATTTAGCCGACATTTTTCTTAGAAAGTAAAGGGTGCGGGGTGATACTTTGCCGCTTCATATCACTTGTATATAAGAACATACAGTTAATGAAAAGATTGGGGTGACATTGTTACGTATGATCATATACTTGTGTCGACCCCCTGCTCCACTATCTCATCTCTCTACAGCGTTCGTACATAGTGAGTCTGCTATCTCTATTCATCGCATTGTGCAGCTCATCCTAATCGATGGAGAGCGTGCTCAGCAATTGAATCACAAACTTGCGCATATGTACAAGATCATAAGTTCGGTGTATTCATCTCATCCAGTATATCACAAGTCTGCACATAGATGCATGATCAAACATTGATTGTATTTCACATCAGTGATTTTATAATCATTCATAGGCAGTGTGTAAATATACGTTGAACCTTTGCCTTCAGACTCACTGATGATTGATCTGCGTGTCATAGAAATATAATAACAAAAATCATTTATGTCATAACTGCTCTATATGCAATTCTGGTTCATATCCCAAATGTTCACTTCGGTCATCACGTGATATATTTGACAAGAATGTAATGGCAGTGCATAACAGTCTATTTGTATTGTACACTCATAAGCATCAAAACTGTTATAATCAGTACATGTAATCATTTACAAAAGTATATCATATATGTTCATATCTTCAGTATTCAGATATCACAAGGTTGTTTATACTTCATGCATTGCAAGGACGAGTAAGATGATCAGCTATGCACTCATTGACTGAATATTATACATAAAGGGTCATCCTCATCAAGGCTCATAATAGTCACGTCAGTAATATATGATCTTGATAACTGTTATGTATAGTTCATATGCAGAGAATATCGGTCATCCCAACATTATGGTCAACATCTTCAGATATCGGTCATGGGCTGAGAAGTTAATTACTCGATATGCAGATGAAGTGATGTACAGATCTACCGAAGTCAGCAGCTTATGACCTGCACATGTTTTATGCATGTTATACATGAAGTTAATTTCTCGATATGCAGATATAGTGATGTATAGATCTACCGAAGTCAACTGCTTATGACCTCTGCATGTTTTATGCATGTTACACATGGTTCTACTCAAGGTTATAAGTCGGATATAATGAGACATCATTGTCTATTGTGAAAAATGTATTTATGAGAACTCTCTCAACTACACTTCTTATTTGAAGATGAATTTGTCTACAGAATTTCTCTACAAAAAGGGTATCACGTACATGAAGGTTCATATGCTGCTATGTTAGCAATTATATGTTTAAGAATGTTCTCTTGTATTCATAAGCACATTATATCTCTTGCTACTTAATGATCCCATTGTTACGGGACCTCACTTTGGTTTATATGTAACTCTTCGAGTCATTCTTTACTCAACACCGCAACACACGTTTTCGCATTAGAGTGTATATCATCACTCACTCACAGTGGTATCAGAGCCATCCAAAGTCCTTGAGAGCTACTCCAATTCTTCAACGACCCTCGTCAATACCTCATCATTTGGTATTTGTATATGGAGCATGTGTTTCAACACTCATTGAAGGAAGGTATCTCAAATCAACTTATGAAAAGCAGGATTTGAAGAAATGGTTTTAACTACATCAACAACCATGCTATGTGTGCTAGTTGCTACACATACCTTACATGGATTCAACTCAAAGTGGACATACAAATGGACACAGCTTGATGGTTTCTATTGGAAGATACTTATTTGAGACATTATATGATCATGTTTATGATCATCATCTAAAGTCAAGTCTCTTGATTTATTCATACTTATGCATTATTTGATTTTATGATTACTCAATGTAATCCTACTATGTTATGGTTACCTGATTTGTAACTTGGAGGGTACTTTAGGCCTCAACCAAGCACTTCATTGCATATTACATTTGTTGTACTTGAGGCATGTGAAAGCTTATGTTCATGAAGTTTGTAGTAAACACGTTTGATTACATAACTCACCCATATTGGCAACCAAGGGGAGTATGAAGCAATTTGTTTGTTTGCTTTCCATGATATTAAAAGCAATATACTTTTAGGATGGAAGACAATACATGATGCAGATTTACTTTCTTGCAACATCAACCATGCAAGAGGATGAAGAAGGTTCAAGCCCTCGAGCCATACTTGCAGTTCAACTTGCTACATGGAAGCATCAAGAAGAATGAAGACTACTCCTCCATCAAGCGACCTTCGAACATGTGTCCAAACTTATTTATGTTGGAATCTTTGTGAAACCATATCCTTGGAAAGTTTTTCATTGTATCCCTTGAGATATCATATGTATGATATACTCAATTCAACAATTCAAGGAAGATCAAGGATTAAGCTATCTCTCATATATAGCATGTTGCTAGAATGTATTTCTATGGTTTCTATGTTAGGTGATGATTGAACTTGGAAGGTGATTCAAGCCAAGTCAAAGGCCATGAAGCAATGCATTGAAGAATCGGCATCAATGAAGATACCATCAGCAAACTATGAAGAAAGCACGAGATAAAGATGAAAGCCCAAAGGACTCAACACTAGAAGATCATTTTTAAAGAAGACAAAGAAGGGTTGGAAATCAAGGCTCAAGGCAAGGCTCGTCATCAATGACAAATGATTTCAAAATGAAGATATCAAGAAGATCTACACAACTTACAAAAGCCAAGGATCGATAATTGGAATTCAAAAACTGGAAAGGATCAAAAGCTATCATCTCCAAAGACTCCTTCAACAATCGAGAAGGCATCCTTCATTAGAAGCATTCATTTGGTAATGCTCATCAATCTGATTTCTTCCTTGATAGTATCCATCTTCTAAAGATCCGAGTGCACTTAAAATTGATTAGGATCAATGCTCATACATGTCTATCTTGGAGAAACCTATCCTCTAGCATTAAAATACTTCTAAGCCTTCTCTTAGAAATCTATATCATATCGGAAATTATTCCCATTGTACGTTGAAACTCTATCACATATTTTAGATCACATATACCTCTTGTTCATTGATATGTACCTCTCAAGCTCCACATTTTCTATATTGGAATATATACACAAAGCAAGAAGTTTGTGTTTGTAATCAAGTGCTAGTCAAGCACATATCTATCAAGAAGATTGTATCTGCAGCGAAGTGCTATCTAAGCACTCCTTCATCATTGAAGAAGATTGAAAGAAGAAGAATCAGGTGATCGAGGCTAAGACCATGGACGTCACCACTCAAGGAAGCTCGGTATGAAGCTTACCTATCTACATCAAATAGAAGAAGAAGAAAGTGCATTCAACGCACTCAAACGAAGACTTCCTCATCAATAGGAAGAAGAAGAAAGAACATTTAGCACAGTCAAAGATGACGACGAAGACTTCCTCACAAAAGGGGAAGAAAAGAAAAAGTGTACTCAACACGTCTAGAAAAAAAAGGTAAAACATTACTTCAATCTACTTACAAAAATGTAAGCATCCTAGATGTGCTACCAATAGTCATTGTGACTTACATTCATAGCAAAGATGTATAGACTCTCACTTATAAAGAGTCGTTTAAAGGCTGCGTGTTATCATACACATTGAATCTTATGTAAAAGCAAGTAAAGCACTCAAATCCCCTTCATTACCAACCATTGTAAATTAAAAGGTTGATCACATATACAAGTGGTGTGAGCACTTGTTTCTACACACAAAAGGTGTAAACAAAATGAAGTTTGATCAAGAAGCTGGGATCTTGATTAGCTTCATTTCTTTATGTAAAAGAAGTCATCAGACAAGTGAAGGAATAGAATCACTCTAGAGCTAGAGCAATGCTCGCTCCAAGATGAGTGAGGAAAAACCACAACCTCTGAACTTTGCATTAAACAAAGTTAAGTTGTTATACACAAATGGCAAAAGCCATAGATAAAAGCACTTTTGTAGCTTTGTAACTTGTTTGAAACCTCCATATGTATTATGATTAAAAGAGCTCATATATTCAAGCTCTTGTACTTCCTTATCCGAAATACTATGTAAAAGATTATATCCTTCAAAGATCACATAAAAAGGGTTCTCAAATTGAAGGGGAGATACTCTTGAAGGAAGGTGCTACAACAACATGAAGCATTCAAAGAAGAAGACGTTATCAACCAAAGTTGGAGCTATTTTGAAGCAAAGGACAAAGTGAAGATCAACTACATCGAGCAAAGGACTACATCAATGGACACCATCAAAGACAAGGACATAGAAGATAAAAAAAGATTC
>CM035438.1:17224509-17244509 GCA_020310875.1 Ceratopteris richardii
CAATTTATGGTTTACTTCCAAAGGTGTAGGTGCAACCCTGCAATCTTCCATTTTAAATTTGGTTAGCAAATTTTTAAGATACCTTTCTTGGGTCACATATACTCCATGTTGAGTATAAGAGATCTCCATTCCCAAGAAGAATGATAGGTTCCCCAAATCACTGATTTTGAACTCTTTCTCCATCTGCTTCTTGATCATTTGTATCTCTTTATCATCTGTTCCTGTAAGTATTATGTCATCAACATAAATACACACATAAATGAATCCATTTTCACTTGCTTTGACTAGCAAGCTACTATCTGCCTTTGATGCTTGAAATCCAAGATCATTCAAGAATTTTACAAGCCTATAATTCCAAGCCCTTGGGGCTTGCTTCAACCCATACAAAGCTCTCTTGAGCTTACATACATAATTTGGACTCACTTGATCTTTGAACCCATCTGGTTGCTCCATGTAGACTTCATCTGAAATGTAACCATTCAAGAAAGCATTTTTAACATCTAATTGAGACAACTTCCAACCTTTACAAGCAGCAATTGCTATGAGTGTCCTGATAGTTGTCATCTTTGCCACAGGACTATAAGTCTCATCATAATCCACTCCATATGTCTGTGCATATCCTTTCACAACAAGTCTAGCTTTGTACCTAGACACACTTCCATCTGCAAATCTTTTAGTCTTGTAAACCTACTTACAACCAATGATCTTATGACTATTAGGTTTAGGAACCAAATCCCATGTTTGATTCTCTATCAATGCATCATACTCCTCTTGCATAGTGTTGACCTAAGCTTCAACTTAGGGACTTGCGGAGAAAGAGACTGTACCTCAATCCCCTCACAAGTGCATATAGTGGGGATACACGCTTTTAATTTATCAATCCAAAGAGTATACTAACCTAACCGAGTGTATGAAGACATGCAATCGGGTAATGGTCAATGCAAATGTATTACTCAAGAGTGAAAATGAGGCAAACACTTATCCTAACAAGCTTCAACTGTAGGTCAAGACGAAACGATACTTGGTGCAGCAGCCGTCAGTATTTTGGACTTTTCTCCTAGCTCCGAGCTCCAAACATAGCAAATAGAATATGCATTTCGAAGCTCTCGAGAAGACGCATCCAATGGCAGTCGTTTCACTCAATTCCGACGCTCCTACTTCAAGTTATGATAGAAATACTGAATCGCGAAATCGCTTTCCTAAGCTTCAGCACTTCCTACACCTCGCACACACCTTTCCTACAGCAAAGAAACACTCTCAAGGATAGATAACACTCACAAGCACTCTTTCCAAGCACTACACATGCATACAAGCTCGCGAAGAAGAAGATGAAGAGGGAAGAAGACACAAATTCGAATTTCTGTGCTCCCTATTCTCACAATGGCAAAAAAGTCCTTTACAAAGAGTCACATTTGACTTATATACTGGTGCCCTAAAAATGGTCCTTTCACACAAGTGACCGGCACTTTATTCAATAAGAGCTAATTTTCTACTATTTTACATGGGTAAGCTTCTATTCTTCTATGGGAATGCATCTAGAGGACTCCTCTAGTGCCTTTACAAAGGGAAATATATTACAAAAATGAATATGTTACAAAAATAGGTGGTCCAAATCGGAAAAATTTTGGGGCCTGTCTTTTTTCTCTGCTTTGTGCGCTCTTTGGCTCTGCAACACTCTCCCCCTCTTCGCCTCTGTCGTCCCTTGACAGACTTTGCTTCGCGCCCGCGCCCAGTGGTCAGTGTTGTCTGAATCTTGATCTTCCATTACGTTTTAGAGGCGCTCTGGTTTGTCCTGGTTGCACACATTGGACCTGGTTGATTTGGTTTGCCACGCACGTCATTAGTGCACATATGCGGATGTAGCTCGTAAGCCTTCTCTGCCACTCAAGAGGTTGAAGCATCCACATAAGTGATACATGTTGGCCCTGATTCCTTCTTCCGGCTGCGTGCTTTTCCTTGGTGTGTGCGCCCCTGCGGGGCTTCCTGCAGAGATGCATCTTCAGATTTGTCTTTTAGTGAAGCTGTTTCTTTCGTTGCTTTCTTTTTTTCCTCTTCTTACTCGTCTCGCCCTCGACACTGCCCCCCTCCTGAACTCTGTCGTCCCCGACAGGCTTTGATAAGCGCCGGGCGTACGTTCTGTATACTTGTTGCTCTGTATCATTTAGCAGATTGGCTTCACGTATCATGATCTGTTTCCATTGTTCAGCTTTTACTCCATCATTGGGCGGTTGTCGGTGATCTGCGAAGAAGCTTAATTCGTAGGCCACAAGTCTGGCATTCAGATTGGATGACATCTTCAAAAATATCTCTGAATCTATTTCAAAAAAGCCTGTAAAAAATGCTTCTTCAAATGTTTGCATGTACGGACTTGGCAAAAACATTAGTCTAGAATAATATGCCATTATTGTGGGGCGGCTCGGCATTACTGATAGATCGAAATAAGTATATCGGTGCCTTGATTAATGCCGATGAAGTTCAGAAATGTATAGGCTGCATGTTTGAAGACCTTCAAAACTGTGAGTAGCATACTAAGTATTTTATTTGTCATCTTAACTGCTAAATCTGGTACAGTCGCATAGTTTTGGAGCCAAAACTCTATTGTTTTAATCATATAATCTTCTGTTGGCAAATAGTTATGTGGTGGGCTAGGTAACATCGGATAGTTTAGCCACTGTTTATTAATATTGCCGCTGCGTTGTAAATCCAAAAATTCTTTGGTATCCCTTCTTCGTGGTATTGGACAAAACGAAGGGTTTACCTGTAATAAGTAAGGTGCGGCTTGCCAGTGCACCCGTAGTGTGGGATGTTTCTCCAAAAATTTTCTCCTCCACACCGGCTGTGCAGCTTCGAACTCTGTTTGAGTGTACATGAATGTGTCATTCTTGAAATTGAGCTGCTCATCTGGACTTTTGTGTGTAACCTTCTTTATATATTGCCTTGTTTTCTCTTTCAACAGTCCATATGGAATGTTGAAAGGCTTGATGATCTTTTCCAAGTCTTTACCTTTGATTTTGGCTTCCTTCATGACCTTGATGACTTCATTCTCAAAATTTTCCGTCAATCGGGACACCACTAGTGCCCGTTCCTTCTGACTTATTTCTGCAGTGTATGGCATTGGATGATCATCATGCATATCCGCCATCTGCGCATGCATTGGAGAATGATAGATCGGTTGAGATAGAGGGCTTACCTCTACCTCGTCAGTAGGATGTTCTGTCTCAGGCACTACTGATGTCCCGATCGGTTCTGTGTCTTTCTTCTTATTCTTTAGCTCCTCAATGCATTCGTCTTTTTCCTTTATCTGCTGTATGGCTTCTCCGAGTTTTTCTTTGGTGGCTAGGAGCTCTTTACCTATGTCAGCTACGTGATCCATGTTTTCACTGTAGCTCTGTACCAGTTTGGCCTGTGCTGAATTCAGCTGCCTCTTGAGCTCACATATTTCTTGATTGTGCTTATGTTCTGCTTCTTCTCTGACTGCATGCTCTTGTTTTAGCAAGGCTTCATATTGTGCGAGTTGATCTCTTAATTCCTCTTCTTTACTTTCAGTCGATTCCTGTTGCTTTATTGGTTGGTCATATAACAATGATTTCATCAACTCTTTAATTCTGTTCCGTAAAGTATCATTCTCGTCCAGATATAGCTTCAGTTGTGTTTCTAGCAGAGTGCTTCTGGTCTTCATTCTTTCTTTGTCTGCTGCAGTAGCATCATATACTTTCTGTAGATCCTCGAACTGGTTTCGCAGTTGTTGATGCTGAGTGCTTAATGATTCATATTGCTTTTGTGTTTGTAACAGCTCATTGCTTTTTGTGGCCATCTCTTTTTGTACCTGAATTAGTTGTGCAGACAACTGTTCACTTATAACTTGAAACTGATTCTTTTCTTTCATGGCTTTGTCATAGTCTGCATCCATATCCATCATTTGCTGTTGCGTATCCATGGCTGTCTGGATCATTTGCTTTATCACAGGCTTTAGTTGAGTTACGTCCACATTGAGCCATGTTTGCGGTATCGAGGGTTCTGCTCCGGTAGTCACGTCTTTGCCTTGAGCAATGTGTAAAGTGGTATCATGGGGCTGCCTGATCTGAAGCTGGATCCTTGGCTCAGCCCCCATGTTTTCATCATGTCCTTGAGGTGTGTCCTCAGGCACCTCGATTATGGTTTCTTGTTGGAGCTCTCCCGTTTCCTTATTCTTTGGGGTTTGTTCTTCCTCTTTAATAGGTGCTTTGACATGTGTAACCCCAGTAGTCGTATCTTCCTTGATGCTCATTTCTGTAGTGTCATTCAACTGAATGACGTGCTCCTGTTCTTGAGCATCATCCACTTTCTTTTCTTTTTCCTTTTGGTTGTCCGGTGTCACTGCCATTTGATTGACTTCTGGTCCTTCTTCTTCATAAGTTTCCGTCCTGATATTAGTATCTAGCGTGTCTTTCTCAGGACTGGATTCCGTATTCGTACTCGAGTCATCAATGCCCAATTCTTGGTATCTTCCAGGTTGTTTTGGAGTCTTTTCGGTACTCTCTTTTTGCTGAACTTGACTTGCTTGTCTATAATGATGTCCTTGGACATTTAGATTCACCTGCCCTTGCATATACTGGTGTGTTTGCTCGAGGGCAGCAGACAAGTCTCTTTTTGAAATCGGCATTGGAGCCGTCGTGATCTTAGGCAAGAGATGCGTTCTCTTAGACTGAGGTGTTGTTTGGGCTTCCTCTTCTCGCAAGCGTTTCGTGCCCCTCATGGGTTTCTGTGTGCTGGTGCCATCCTCTTCCTCTACCCCTACTGCTTTCTTTTTCTTAGGGACAGAAGCGGATTTTGCATACTTTGCTAGCCCTTCTGCTGTCGGCATCTCTCGTAAGCAGTGTCTCATGTCTAGGGCTTCATATATCAATAAGGTTAAAGCTGAACCACCGTTCAGGAACTTCTTTTACCCCCATTTCTTCTGAGCTTCAAATAATCGTTCTTGTACGTAACCTGTGAGATTCACTTTGTTTCCTATCTGTCGCATGGCATGGGAGAGTAACTGAACTACTATCTTCTGAGGTGCAGTGTATCTGTTCATGCCAGGAAAACAAAAGTGTTGGTGTACCAAACGTACTGCATCTTCAATATCTATTCTGTTAATCTCCAGGAATGATCTTTTCTTGGGGTCATGGCATTCCTCTTTGACATTAGTAATTCCTTCCTGATTCCATCCAAAGGCTTTATTGATCAATTCATGAGTGAATTGAATTGTCTTCCATGTGCCTACCTTGTCCAAAACCTTTGCTTCGGGAACTGAAATCTTTGTAGCAGCCGGCTGCATAGTATTCATTACTTGCGTACATCTTTGGAAGTCTGGTACGCATATAGGTATCTTCAAAAATGCTTCAATGCCAGCTTGAGTCCATACTTCCTCGATATGTGGTAACCCTTGTATTATGGTCTTGAAATCTTGTGACATGATAGGGAAATAGTGGTCCCTGTCCATAATCTTGATGGTTGCCATGAATAGAAGTTCCGAGATAGGTTGGTCATCTCGAAACCAATGTCCTCTGACCTTGGTTATTGACCCCAATGGAAGAAGTAGTTCCTCTTCCTGCTGTGTAGCTTCTGAGTCAGAAGATGTCATCTGCACTCAATATAGAGGATGAATTAGTATCCATATTTTTTCAGAAATCCTCCTCCATATGTTGATTAACAATTCGCTGTTGCTCCGAGTGCATGGTGCCATCCCTTTCCCGTGGGTGTGAGAAAGGTAATACCTGAATTTTTTTTCCTGTATTTTTATATTTTTTTGCTGAAAAGAAAACATAAAAAGTTAGTACATAGCCGAAGCGGTTAGTGAAATTTTTTGGAGTAATATTTTTAGTATGTACAAGTGCTCTCCTATTTCCAAAGGGAAAATGTGCGTGACTATCCGAAAATAGAAGAAGGATGTGCCGAATGCTTGGCCTTGTAATGTGGCCCTATCATGCATACTCTGGATCTTGGCAACTCCTCATGTGTGCAATTGGAAGTAGTTGCACGCTGTATGCAGCTCGTCTTGTCTTTCGGCACCCATATTTGCTTCACTTGGGAGGAATGTACTGTATTCTCCACCTTTTTGATGATTGCGGTTCATCTTTGGTAGTATGTCCGCTGATTTTGTTTTGTGAATCTCAAGTCGGTTTGTATTGCATTTGGAGATTCCTTCTTCCTCCAATATGTCCTTTTTCTCGGCTGATGTGCCTGTTGACCCTGTTGAGTGTGATAGCCCTTCTGAGGATGTTCCTTGTTTGGGATGGTTGTCCTTGGAGTACATGACTTTGGGATCCATATTTTTGTTCGATCAGGTTGTGCAGTTATCAGTTTCTTTGGGACCCATATGCTATTTATTCGTGGTTGACTGAAGTGTTTGAAATTCTTTGTCTTCCTATTCGATTGCTCACGCTGCTGTCGAAGACTTGTCTGTTGCTGAAGATATGCCTTCTTTTGGTCCTTTCTTATCCAAGCTCGTGTAGAATGTGGAATGGGGTACACTTTCACGGGTGTAGACTTCACTTCTTGCAGGGGAATAGTCTCTCTTGTGATTTGTGGTTCTCTGTGCTTGATTTCATGTTCTTGTGCACTCTTGTGACGCTCTACACTCAAGGATGGAATGCACACAGGACTCACGGTATTTTCACATGAAGTACTTGACGATGGGGTTTCTATATTGCTAGTGAACATACACTCATGACTTTGTTCGTTAAGATGGACTTCTGGCTCTATAATAGCAGCTTTGGGTGGTCGTTCGTCTAGCAAACTATATACCTCACGAGGTCCTATCCTGGCCGAGATGTATCCTAAAGCCAATTGAATGGTTACCTCATATTCGTAGATCCAATCTTGTCCTAACACCACATCTTCAAGCAGATCTTGGTCCTGACACACTAAGAGTTTCTGCTCCATAGTGTTGTTGCCCATATGTAGAGGTAAGGTTATCTCTCCTATGCATTGAGTGACTTTTCCTCCTATTCCAATTAGCTGTGCCTTCGATGGGCGTATCTCCTCTTTAAGTTTCTGAGACAAGGAAAATCTAATGCAACTTATTGCTGCTCCTGTGTCTATGAGAGCATCCACTAAGTGGTACTCTTTTCGTCCTGCTCCCAGATTCAAATAAGGTTGTCTTCTTTGTTGTCGTGAGTTTTCAGTGGCTCTAAAATTAGCCATTGGGATGAGTTCTTCTCCTACTCGATATCTCTCATCTCTTTCTCTCATCCACTCTTTCCGTTTTTTGATACGTTCTAGGGCTTCTTGTCTAGCTTCTTCTCGTATGCGTTCTTCTTCCTTTTTCCTACTCTGAGCTCCTAAGAGTCGTGCTAGCATTTGATCCGTTAGAGGCTCCATGAATCTTTTCACTCCGCATCCACTGATGTAGTTGGGAAGAATATCTCCGTCTAGTGTGGCGAGATTGACTGCACCACTAGTGGAGATTCGATTTATGATCATAGGTCCATATCCGCATTTTTGTAGTTTCTTTGCATGTTGTTTGAGGGTGTAAACTAGGACTAAGTCACCTTCTTTTAGTCCCTTGTCTTTTATATGTGCATCATAATAAGCCTTTTGTCTCCGTTTGGCGGCGTAGATGCCCGCTACCGCTTGCAATCTAGTCTCGTGCAGCTTTTCAATCTGATCCAATTGCTGAGATAATTCATGACCGTTCCACTCATATTGCTGAGCCACTTTCAAGGTAGGTACTAAGAAGTCAATTGGCAAAATGGCATTTTGCCCATACACTAGGTTGAAAGGTGTAGTTCCAATGGCCGTTTTATATGCCACTCGGAAGGCCCAAATTGCGTGATGCAATTGTTTGTCCCAATCTGACCTTCCATTAGTGACAATCTTCGTCAAAATAGTACAGAGTACTTTGTTGGAACTTTCAGCCTGTCCGTTGGCTTGAGGATGGTATGGGGCTGATTTTTTATGAATCACTAAGAATTCATTCATTAACGATTCAATGACTTCGTTTAAGAAATGCGTTCCTCGATCACTCACTATCTCGATCGGTAGTCCAAAGCGTGTGAATATGTGCTCGAAGAGAAATTTTGCTGTGGTTTGAGCATCATTCTTTCTAGTGGATTTTGCCTCTACCCACTTGGTCAAGTAGTCGAGGGCTACTATGATGTACTCTGCATGTGATCCTTTCGCAGGTGGATTGATAGGTCCTATGAAATCAATACCCCATTTGGTAAATGCTCTCGCACAAACCATGGGTCTTAAAGGCATGTCATCTCTTCTAATAGGATATTTTGCTCTCTGACATGTTTCACAGCTTCTCACGTATGTCTCTGCGTCCATATGTAGAGTTGGCCACCATAAGCCTGCAAAGAGAATCATCTTGACCGTTCTATCTGCTGAGAAATGTCCTCCCGCAGCTCCTGCGTGTGCCATTTCTAATACAGAGAGATATTCATTTTCATGAATGCACAATCTTAGCTGGTTATCTCTCCCGCGTTTAAAAAGTTGTTTTCCTAGGATGACGTAATCTTTGCTCTGTTCTTCAAGAGTACGTTTCCTTGCTAAGGTAGCTCCCTCCGGGTACTCTCGAGTTTTCAAGAACTTTACTAAAGGCATGCTCCACCTTGGTGCTATTGTAGAATAGCATAACGTAGAGTTCTCATCTGGGATTTGTTCTTGACAAATTTGACAGTTTGACACATAATGATGTGCATCTCGTTGCATGGTTGGCCAATATATGCCGAATCTCTTGAGTGTTTGCCATGTTCCATTTGCGTTCAAGTGAGTGTTCCATTGATTTATGTGCGCTTTCTGAAGCCACATGTTTTGTTCATCTTCTTCCACACATCTCATCAGTAATCCGCTTGACTCCTGGTGGTATAAACTTCCAGCAATAATGTGAAGGTTTTTAGTCCTCCAAAGATCTTGCTTTCGGTTTGGCGTGATCCCATCTTTAGGTCCATGTGTAAGTACAGGGATCAATTTTTCTGCCCACTGAGGACATACTTCCAGGTTAAAAAGATAGGTGTCTGGCAAATCATCAGGGACTCCGCTAGGTGGCTCTCCGTGTTTTAACCTAGAAAGATGGTCTGCTCTCACATGTGTGTTTCCTTTTTTGACTATTACCTCAAAGTCAAACTCCATTAGTAACAAGAACCATCGCACCAACCTTCCCGTGCTACAAGGTTTATTGACTAAGTACAACAAAGCTTGATGGTCTATGAAGAATTTGAATTTGTTGGCTAAGAGGTAATGTCTAAACTTCTTTACTGCATAAACCATTCCTAAGCCCTCTCTTTCTGTAGTCGTGTAATTTCTTTCGGCTTGGTTTAATTGTCTACTCGCATAAGCGATTGGATGGTCAAGCTTTCCTTCATCAGCTGGTTGAGCTAGGATACATCCAATTGCGTAGTTCGAAGCATCGACATGAATATGAAAAGGCTTACTCCAATTGGGTGATTTTAGAATTGGGGCTGTACTCAGCCTCTTTTTAAGCTCGTTGAATGCCTTTTCACATTCGTCCGTCCAAGTGAACTGAGTCAATAGACCGTATAATGGCTTAGCTATTATGGCATACATGTGAATAAACCTACGGTAATATCCACAATGTCCCATAAAGGCTTGTACTTCCTTTACATTTTTGGGTCTTGGTAAGTCCAATATGACTTTAATCTTATCCTCATCCGTAGATATCCCATTTCTTGAGACTATGTGTCCTAGTATTTTTCCTTGTCTTACCATGAAGACACATTTTTCTGGGTTTAAGCAGACTCTATACTGCCTACATTTGTTGAATATTTTCCGCAGTTCCGGTATGTGATCGGGTCTTTGATTGGAATACGTGCAAAGATCATCTACATACACTTCCATGCTTTTTTTCAAAAATTCCTTGAACACGTGACACATTAATCGTTGGAAGGTAGCCGGTGCATTAGTGAGTCCAAAGGGCATCACTCTGAATGCATACACACCCTATTCAGTGGCAAATGCTGTCTTGTGTTGGTCCTCAGTCGCAATAGCCACTTGATTGTATCCGGAGAAACCATCAAGGAAGCTATAGACCTCTTTACCTGCTACTCTCTCCAATAGATGATCCGTAATCGGTAATGGGTAGCTATCACGTATAGTGGCTGCATTCACCTTCTTCAGATTTATGCACACTCTCAATTTTCCATTTTTCTTGGGCACTACCACTAATGGCGATACCCATTCTGTGTGTTCTATCTCGTATATGAATCCGGCATCCAACAACTTATCTATTTCTTCTTTTATCTTGGCTGAATACACCTCATTATAAGTATAAGGTCTCTGTTTGGAAGGTTTGGCTTCGGATGTCATGGGGATTCTATGCGCACATATAGATGGATCTACTCCTTTTAAATCCTTATAAGTCCAAGCAAAGACATCCCGGTATTCTCTTATGAGTTGAATTAAGTCTTGCTCTTCTTCGACTGAGACATCCTGTCCTATGAAAGTACATCGTTCCTCTCCTCCTTCCATGGTTACAACTATTTTCTTGGTCTGCTCTTTATTATCATATGCTATTCCCGGTTGTGCCTCTCTTTTAGGCATTTGAATAGCAATCTTCCTCTCTTCTATTTCATATTTTTTGAAGTGAGCTGGTACCTCGAATTGGTCTTGAAGCTTATTATCTTCATCCTCTAACTCCCTTTCAACTTCTAATTCTCTCTTTTGTGTGAGATCCTCACGTTGTTCATTGGCAATGATATCCATGTTGGTGGTACTAATTCCTAGATCCAGGGGTTCTGATTCCATTTCAATGCTCTCGTAGTCCTCCTTCCAGTCTTTCTCAAATACTTCTCCTTCTTCTGCCTCCTGAAGGACTACCATATACAGGCTAATGTCATAACCCTCCTCGTCAACACATTCGTTCATAGTTACCACTTCTTCGTTTACACAAACATCGAGGGTGGCTAAGATTTCCATCCAACCATGAGGTTCGAATTCTTCGTCTGGAAATACTTGTGGCATATAAGCTGGATCTTGTACCGATCTCACTATACCTTGTTTCTGCTGCCAACTTTTTCTTCTCTCTTCTTCCTTTTTTGCAGCTTGGCACATCCATAGATGAGTGTCCTCGTTCATCCAGGATTGGTCACTAGAACCTGCACTATGAATCGATTGATCGTCTTCCTCTTTATGGATTTGATTCCATTGCAGAGGTGGGACATCTTGATATGTGTACGTATGTAGGTTGATCCTAGTGGTGACTCCTGCGTATTGTAGGTACACTGCATCCTTTCCCCAATCTTGTACTACCTTTAGCTGTCTCATGAATGGCCTTCCCAAGATCATTTCATAATTGCTTGGCCTTTCAAAGTGACAAATTGCTAAAGTATGTTCGAATTCCACTCCGCACGTAGTGAAGACTACTCGTTCCAACAATCCTAAGGGTCTTTCTGTATGTCCATCGGCCATCTGAATTTTCATACGTGTTGGTCTCAATGCTGGTTTTCCCCATTTCTCCCAAATTTCTTTGGTAGCAATGCCAACACCAGCTCCTGAATCTAATATGGCTTTGGTTGTGTAACCCCTATAGGTGATTGGTAGACATGTATTTCCTTCGTCCCCTTCACTAAAGTCTCCTACTTTATCCACTGGAATTCTCACCGTTTTCACTTCGTCATCTACCTCCTCCTTTTCTTCCTTGACTTCCCACTGATTGATCAATTTTTCTTTTAAATGTGGTTTTACCTTTAACAGTTCTTCGAATGTTAAGGTACATGGGATTTTCACCTCTCTAAGGCGTTGTATGATCTCCGATGTTTGAACTGATGGATTCGTTTCTCGTCTCTGTATTGACGGAATGCGATACAATTCTGAGTTGTGCTCGTATTCCCCGGTGTAATTAGGTAATTCCTTTACATCGTCTTCGGCTTCTTTGTCACTTGCATCCATTGGAAAAATCCCTTCTGAATTAAGTTCAGGTATTGAATCCTCTATTTCGTTTTCTGCTTTCAATTCTTCAAAGGGCGGTTCCATTCCCTCTACCTTTTTCCACTTGTCCTCTTGAACTCGCGCCCATAGATCCTTAGTCCAATCTCCTTCTGTTTCAGGGACTATGGATCCTTCCTTTCTCTCAATACCAATTTCATCATCCAGAGGTCTATTTACATTAGACTTTTCCTGAGTGTTTAGACACTCTTGGAATTTTTCTTCGCAAATTCGGTTGTTTGGTAAAGGTGATGCGGGTTTTTCTAATGTTTGTTGGGCAACTTCTATTAATTTTTTGCAGATTTCCAATCTTTCTTTCTCTAAGTCGCCTCTCGGATACTCTCTCTCATGTTGTTCTATGGTAGGTCCTGCTTTTATTCTCGCTTTGTATGCCTGAATCCACATTGCTAAATCTTCAGGCATTGGGTCTGCTAATACCGATCCTACCTCCTTCTTTTCTTCCTCTATTTTATTTTCTTCCTCCACTTGTGCTTCTTCTGTTGGTTTTGGTTTTCTCTTTTCATTTTCCTTCTTTTGCAATAATTTTTTTTCTTTTATTCTGTCTCTCCTTTGCTTCCATCTTTGGGATCGTTTACTGGTTATACTTTTTTCTGGTTCTTCGGAGTCTTCTACTCTGTGAGGGATTGGTGTATTTCCCTCTTTGTCACTTTGATTATTTTCTATGGTTTTATCAGGGTTTTCTCTAGCCTTAGCTCTTGTTATGGCGTTTAAAGGTATAGTGTACTCCTTGTCACTCCCTGACGATTCAATTACCTCTATTACGTTAATCTGTACGTTAGATGTGACTTTGTTTGGGTTCTTAGGACAATCCCTAAAAAGATGTTCCTTTCCACAATCGCTACAGTAACCTTCCCAAATTCGTTGTGGTGGTGGTGGGTTTGGTAATGTACATTCTCTAATATAGTGGTCACCTCCACACCTGTAGCATGGTCCTCTAGGTACAGGCGGTCTATTCATTGGTCGAGGTGGCATGGTTGCTCTAGGAGCTGTATACATCAATGGTACATAATCTTGCTCGTAGTTATATGAACTCTCTGACGTCTCCATGCCATAAGCATATGGGTCGTATTGTTGCCCATATTCCATTGTTGAGCTCTCATAACCTGGGTATGCTCCTTGACTAGGTTCGTAAAATGAGTCATATGGTTCACTGCTAGTCAAAGGCGTTGCCGGCACTATGGCCCTTTCTAAGTTTTCCTCTGGTTGTGCTATCTTAACTGGGACAACGTTCTGAGGGTGGGGCGGTTGTTGTCCTAACACTGGTTGAGGCTGTGTAAATCCCTGGTGTGTGTACGGTCGTGGTATTGGTGCCTGCAGCTGATGTGAGGGGTATCTGAAGGCATCTCCTCCTTGCTGGTTCTGAGGATATCCATATGGTCTCACATAAGGCTGTGTGGGTCTGGTTTGCCTATTGTAAGGGCAATTCTCAGTGTTATGATTTGTGTATCTCTGCTCTATGCTGCAATACTGTAGTGGTCCGGGAACAGAGGGTCTATGAGGAGCATAGGCAGGTGGTGGGACTACTCCCCTAGTACACAAGTGAGAAGGATGATCTCCTCCGCACTGCATACATCTTCTAAGCATAGGCATTCTCATAGGATTGGTGGGATAATTCCTCTGTCCTTGCATATTCAGTTTTTTTGCTAGCAAGTCGGCAATTTCTTCTACGTTGTTTTTAGGGTTTGATGTGCTACTTGATGACTCTTCACTTTTCACACTACCTTGGGGTATTTTCAAGTCTCCTGCAAGGTTATCCTCTAGGTCTATACATTCCTTCATACACTCTTGCAAAGTTTGAACTCTCTTCACGTACACTAATGACCTCAAGGTTCCGTTCAACAGTCCTTCTAAGAACAATGATACCATTTTGTTTTGTGTTGGTCTCTCTTCTACGGGACATCTATCCACATACTGCTTGAATCTCCTGGCTGCCAATCTGACTGACTCAGTTGGAGCTTGTTTGAAGTTTTGGATTAATGACGAAGAATTGTTCTTGATTCCAGACTTGGTAAATTCTTCAATCATTTCTTGATACACTTGATCCATGTTCTGAAAGGTATTTGGATCCAATGGCTGAAACCAGGCCAACGCCGTGTCTGACAAGGTAAGGCCAAAAGACTCATATTGAATCATGAAGTCATCTACCTGCTCGGCTCTGACTACTTGTTTAAATTCTGCTATGTGATTATAGGGTTCACTCGAGCCATCATAATGATTTCTCATGCACTTGGCCACTTGAATCGGTCTTAGTCTCCTTCCTGTTTCAGGTTGTCTCGGCATTACAGGGTAATTTGGTCTTCCTATTGGTATACCTGGTCCTCGTACTACCTGTGGTCTGACTGGAGCATGAACTCCTTGTCTTGGGTCAATAGCTGGTTGTGGCCGGTAGTTAGGGTTAGTGGCAGGCATTGTGAATTGTACATGTGGTCTGATGGGGATCTGGGTTCGTTGAGTTTGTTGTGTTTGTCCCGAATGTTGACTTGAATCGTTTTGAGAAGTTCCATGTGGGTTCCGTGAAGTGGTGGCTTGGTCCCGTGGGGGGAACACTGGAATGTTCTGATATTTCAGCTCGGCTCTCTCTAATTGAGTGACAGGCCAATACCTTCTGTGGTCTTTGTCCATATATGTGATGATGGTGGTGAATTCAGGATCTTGTAACTCATAGATGGTAACTGGATTAGGAGCAGCTTCCCAAATAGAGGAATGGGCTCTGAGCAGTTGCTCCATCCCGTTGATCAAATACACATCTATTAGAGTGTCATCCTGGGGAACTAAGTCTCCTCTCCAAAGTTTAGTAATTGTCGATCTCCCTCTAGGAGTTGTTACTTGTTCTTCAGTTCCATGTCCATTTAAACTTGAAGTATTATTTTCCTCGCCACGTTCATTAATGATTTCAGGGTGTTCTGTTACCACGTATTGAATGTCTTGTTTATCCATGTACAGCCCTCCTATGTACTTAACTGCTGGTCTTGGTACTATGTAGGCCTCTGAAGCCTTCCTCAGTCTGGCCACTGATCTGTTTAGACCATCCAAATAGATAGGGATCTCATTGAGGTTAGTGTTCACATACTCTAAGGAAGTTCTGTATTCGCCCTCAATGATGGACATTTGGCGAATCATGGGCACAGTGTTTTGCATATCCTCTGAAGCCATGGGGATTTCTCCTTCTGACTCACTGGAGGTCTCAGAATAGTGTGAACGGTTACTTGGTTCGGCAACACTCCCTACGGAAGAAATTACACTTCTTCGGCTTCCTAGGGTTCTTCCTGATCTCAGGTTCATTCACTTTAGAGCTCTGATCAATTCTGGTCCACCTTTAGTCTCTAGAGTTCTAAGTTAAGGCTCAGAAGTCTAGGGAAAGCTTAGGTTGGAATGTGACTGAAAGAAAATTTCAAGTCACGATACTTGACTCTCACGACCTCTGAGAAAACGATCGCTGACAAACGATATTTGGAGAAAACGATCGCTGACAGACGACCTTTCCCTAAACGATCTCTGACCGGAAACGATACACGACCTTTCAATGAAATGATCTACGACCTCTGACTGAAACGATCGCTCACAAACGATACTTGATCAAAACGATCGCTGGAAATGGACACTTGGGTCTAAACGATACTTGATCAAAACGATCGCTGGAAAACGATCTTTGACCAAACGATCTCTAGCAAAACGATCTCTGGCAAAAAGCGATACACGATCGACGATCTCTGAGAGAAACGATCGGCGACACTTGGGCTGAAACGACACACGATCTCTCACTAGACGACACACGATACTCGAATATATACGATCTGCGATCTTCACTAGAAACGATCGACGATACTTAACGGAAACGATACCGATCTTTGACAAGTGTCGCGATCTCTGCCAAACGATCGACGACCGACGACACTCGTGACAAACGATACTCGACCTTTGACCTCTGATCAAAACGATCTCTAACGAAATGATCTACGACCTCTGTCTGAAACGATCTCTAACGAGACGATCTACGACCGCTGGGAAATATCGCGATACTCAACCGCACGAGTAAAACGATACTCGACCGCAGGAGCAAAGCGATACTTGACCCTTTTTCAAATTTTTGTGATGTTTTTTGAGATTTAAAGTTTCCCCCTTTCTCACCTAGCTCTTCTCTCTTACCCTCACCCACTGTATCAATCAATGAAAGACTTTTAACCCCCTGAAGGCCCAAACGACACTCAGCGCAGGTCGCTTTTCCCTTTCCTAGGTTGAAATGCTGAAAATTTTTGAGCAAATAGGTGGTTTAGTTTACCTTGGAAGCTCCCATGATCTTTTGGTCCAACTCTTTGCACTGAACTCTCCCCTATTGCTTGCTTTCCTCGAAACGATCGCTGGACTCTCACGATACTCGACACAGCTCTCCACGATACTTGTTCAACAAGTAACTTGAAAATGAAAAATTTTTGGCTTTTATACTTTGGAATTCCTAGCTTACAGAAAAAGGAAAATTCTTGAACAACCCTAAAGCCTACTCTACTCTCCACTCTCTCCTATTCTACCTCTTCTATTTACTTCCCTAATCTATCAACTCACTACACACACTCCAAGAATGAGAAGTAGCAAGTGCGGCTGAAATGACTTACCAAAGAAGAGAAGATTTCCGCTCCTCCAAGTTCTTCAAAGCAAAAAAGGTACTTACCATCACACGAATGCCTCGGTTTGATTCGTCACTCCCCGGCAACGGCGCCAAAAAGTGTGTTGACCTAAGCTTCAACTTAGGGACTTGCGGAGAAAGAGACTGTACCTCAATCCCCTCACAAGTGCATATAGTGGGGATACACGCTTTTAATTTATCAATCCGAAGAGTATACTAACCTAACCGAGTGTATGAAGACATGCAATCGGGTAATGGTCAATGCAAATGTATTACTCAAGAGTGAAAATGAGGCAAACACTTATCCTAACAAGCTTCAACTGTAGGTCAAGACGAAACGATACTTGGTGCACCAGCCGTCAGTATTTTGGACTTTTCTCCTAGCTCGGAGCTCCAAACATAGCAAATAGCATATGCGTTTCGAAGCTCTCCAGAAGACGCATCCAATGGCAGTCGTTTCACTCAATTCCGACGCTCCTACTTCAAGTTATGACAGAAATATTGAATCGCGAAATTGCTTTCCTAAGCTTCAGCACTTCCTACACCTCGCACACACCTTTCCTACAGCAAAGAAACACTCTCAAGGATAGATAACACTCACAAGCACTCTTTCCAAGCACTACACATGCATACAAGCTCGCGAAGAAGAAGATGAAGAGGGAAGAAGACACAAATTCGAATTTCTGTGCTCCCTATTCTCACAATGGCAAAAAAGTCCTTTACAAAGAGTCACATTTGACTTATATACTGGTGCCCTAAAAATGGTCCTTTCACACAAGTGACCGGCACTTTATTCACTAAGAGCTAATTTTCTACTATTTTACATGGGTAAGCTTCTATTCTTCTGTGGGAATGCATCTAGAGGACTCCTCTAGTGCCTTTACAAAGGGAAATATATTACAAAAATGAATATGTTACAAAAATAGGTGGTCCAAATCGGAAAAATTTTGGGGCCCGTCTTTTTTCTCTGCTTTGTGCGCTCTTTGGCTCTGCAACACATAGCATCTTCCCAATTCTTCTTTCCTTTGGCTTCTTCATATGTAGAAAGGTCTTCATCTGCTTTTACCAAATAAGCATAATCTTTAGTAGTCAAGAATGAAGTGTCATAGCTATACCTTGTAGGTTGCCATTTGTGCCTAGATGATCTCCTAACTTCTGCACTTCTTGAGGTCTGTGGTTCATCACATTCTGGATCAAACCTTGGCCTCTCTTCAACTTCAATCTGCACTTCATTACTCTCACTTTCATCAAGTAATTGAATCTTTGCTTTACCTTTCCTTTGTTCCACTACTTCTTCATCATCTGCATGTACATTATATTTACCTGCATACCAAGTACCTTGCTCATCAAATGTAACATCCTTGGATACAATAAATTGCTTTGTAGATGGACTCCACAACCTGTATCCCATTTGCTTATCATCATAACCAATGAATACATACTTCTCTGCCTTAGGCTCCAACTTATGCCTCAATTGAGATGGCACATATGCATATGCCAAGCATCCAAATATTCTGCAATGATCCAAGGTAGGTTTCTTACCCCACCAAGCTTCATATGGTGTCATACCCTGCAAAGCTTTACAAGGCAATCTATTAACCAAATATGTAGCTGTATTAACAGCCTCAGCCCACAAATAATTTGGGCAATTCTTCTCTTTCATCATGGACCTTGCAAACTCAACAAGAGTCCTATTTCTTCTTTCTGCTACCCCATTTTGTTGAGGAGAGTACCTGCAAGTAACTTCTCTCTTTATACCTGCATTCCACAAATAATCATTGAACTCATTTGAAAAATACTCTCCCCCTCCATCTGACCTTAGTCTCTTCAATTTTTGACCTGTAATCCTTTCTGCATATGCATGATAGTGTTTAAATGTATTAAACACTTCTGACTTTTCCTTAATCACATAAATTGTGATCCACCTGGTAGCATCATCAACATATATGACATAACATCTTGAACCATTTATACTAAAGTCCTTTGAGGGACCCCACACATCTGTATGCACCAATTCAAGTCTTTCTGAATACATAAATCCATGCTTGGAATAGGATTGCTTATGAGCCTTACCTAATTGACATGCCTCACATCTGTATGTCATGTGTTGACCTGCAATGTTAGGCATTCCAAGCACTGAATCATTGTTAATCATTTCTTTGATACCTCTTTCATTAAAGTGTCCAAGTCTTTTGTGCCAAAGATCCAATTCTGACACCTTCTGCTCTCCATATGTGAACATAGCATGTCCAACATTTCCTTGCACCTTCAATGTGAAGAGCCTTCCTTCTTTCTTTCCTGCAATAACTTGTTTATACCCTTGACTAGGGTCTTCCACATAAACTCCATCATTGGTGAACCTTACCTCATAACCTTTTTCCACAATTTGACCTACACTGATCAAATTCTTTGGAATTGTGGGAACATAAAGTACCTTACTCAGAAGAGTGCTCCCATCCTTAGCTTTGACTGAACCAATTGACTTTACCTTATGCTTTGTATTATCACCTGTCTGAACTGTATGATTAATTGCATTATGATCTAGGTCAGTCATCAAAGCAATATTTCCACTTAAATGATTACTACATCCTGAATCAATATAGAACACTCTCATGTCCTCATGTGAGGTTTCACATGTATTCATAATGAGAGTCGAATCCTCCTTTTGATCTGATGCATAGTTGTAGTAGGTGTTATTATAGGATTGATTTTGGAAGTTTCTTCCACCACCTCTTCCAAAAGAATTCCTACCACCTCTACCTCTGAAATTTCCTCTCTGAAATCTACCACCTCTTGCTCTTTGATTAAAGTTCTGATAATTACCATTGTTTTGATTATTGTGCCAACAATCATGAGATAGATGATTGGTCTTACCACATATCCAACAAGCTCTTGCATTATCTTTGTTGTTTCTGCCTCTTCCTCTACTTCTGCCATTTCCTCTTCCTCTTATGAAGTTTGCTTGGTTTGATGTACCTTCTTCTTCACCTGATTGTTGCTTCCCTTTGTTGGCTTTCTTCTTGTCTTTAGAATACATTGCATGACCTGCACTCTTATCAACATCTCCTTTGACATCATTCTCAAAAGTTAGCATATGACCTAACAATTGATTCAAATCAGGAGTAAAGTGATCTAATGAAAGTTCTGTAGATAAAATGAAAGGCTTCCATTTCTCATCTCCTCTTAGCCCTGTAAGTATTTGTCTTACCAATTTGTCTTCTTCAATATCTTCATCCACTGCACCTAAAGAATCTGCAATGTCCTTCATCTTTGTCACATAATCAGAGATTGATTGTGAGGCCTTCTTCTTGAAGGTAGTAAATTCTGCCCATAGTGAAGCCTTCCTTGATTTGGTTGTATTTTGGAAATGCTCTTCCAAAGCATTCCAAATGTCACAAGCACTCTCAAGTCCTCTAATGTGAGGAAGCAAATAGTCATTGACTGCCAT
>CM035438.1:17249509-17254509 GCA_020310875.1 Ceratopteris richardii
TTTTTTGTTCAGTAAGAATCATGTACAAATTATCTATAAATACCTTGAGAAAAGTCGGGGCATTGATGAGAGCATATGTGACAATAGTTAGAAGTCAATAATGAGGGAGATAGAAGTCATAAGATAGAGGAAAGTGAATTTGAGTTAGCTCTCATCACTCAGTTGTAATTTCTCTGAGTAAATGAAAAAGTTTGCGCCCGATGTTTCTGCGTGTTCTCCTTCTACAGTAGATCAATTGTAGAATGCTTTTGTACAAGTCTAAGTTGAGAGTTGCTTGACCTCTGTGCAAAGTTTTAGCTTCCAATTGTAATCAGGCTGAGTGAATTGAGTGTAGGAACATTCATATGTGAAGTGTATTCACTAGTTCCTAAAACAGGCGCAGTTTTCAAAGTCAATGTTTTGATCATTTCTCCTAGCACAATTTCAAGTTTTGCATGAGTGAGGGCTTAATCTTTAAGTTGGAAGATAAGCTACTCATGTCTAGAAGCATTTTGTAAAACGGGTTCTATTCAAGGAGAACCAAGTCTTAAAAGTTACAGGTGTAAAGTCAACTGTTTTGGATAACAGTTTCTGACATAGGTAACTTGTGAAATCAATTTCTCAAGTTATACTTAACCTTTTGAAGTGATTCAACTTGGAGTAGATGCGCAATCTCTAGGAGATGATTCGTACAAAGTTTCATAAAAAACTTTACAGATTTGATAGGTCAATATGAATGAACAATGCAGCAGACTTTTCTGTGTATCATCTTCTTCACAGATTTGTTAATTTCTTATAAGTTAGCAATTGATCCTCTAAAGTAGTGAAGTGTTTGACTTACTCTTGATATAGAGGTGCTCTAATCACAAGAGTAAGTTGTTCTTTTGGAGATTAACATTCTCCATCAGTGGTATCAGAGCAGGAGACATCAATTTGAAGAAAGGAGGATCCCGACTGCTGCAGATTCAAGAAATTCAACACTTGAAGAACTAAGAAGTGAAAGCTTGGAGTCAAAGCTCGAGAAGAAGACCATTTGACATTAAGAAAGGCAAAAGGAGTTCAATTCGAAGTAAAGGTACATATATTGTTTGTAAAGCTTGAAGATTTCAATACACAAGTGGATACAAGATGGGAGAAAGCTTGCAGATTGATAAGCTAGATAGGGAGAACTATCCAGCATGGTCCATGAGGATGGAAGCACACCTCATGAGCAAAGATCTTATATCATTTATTACAGGAGATGAAGAAAAACCTGAGTTTGCAGATCCAAGTATTCCTACTAGGGAAGAACTTGCAATGTTGAAGACTTGGATGAGAAAAGATGCTCAAGCAAGGAGCATCATCTACATGGCTGTAAATGATTACCTTCTACCTCACATCAGAGGTTTGGAAAGTGCTACAGATGTTTGGAATGCCTTGGAAGAGCATTTCCAAAATACAACTAAGTCAAGGAAGTCCTCACTATGGGCTGAGTTCACAACCTTCAAGAAGAAGAGCTCACAATCAATTTCAGATTATGTGGCAAGGATGAAAGATATTGCAGATAGCTTGGGAGCAGTGGATGAAGATATTGAAGAAGAAAAGTTGGTAAGACAAATACTTACAGGTTTAAGAGGTGATGAGAAGTGGAAGCCTTTTATATTGTCCATAGAATTGTCACTTGATCACTTTACTCCTGACCTTAATCAATTGCTAGGACACATGCTAACCTTTGAGCAGGATCTTAAAGGAGACAATGATAGAAGTACAAGTCAAGCTATGTACTCTAAGGATAAGAAAAAGAATGGCAAGGGAAAGCAATCAAATGATGATGAAGGGAATTCAAATCAAGCCAACTTCACAAAAGGGAAGACAAATTTCAGAGGTAAAGGAAGAGGAGGTAAGAATAAAGATAATGCTAAAGCTTGTTGGATTTGTGGCAGAACAAATCATTTGGCAAATGATTGTTGGTATAACAATCAAAGTGGAGGATACAACAATCAGAATTATAGTCAAAGAGGTAGAGGAGGCAGAAACCAAAGAGGTAATTTCAGAGGAAGAGGTGGTAGGACATCATATGGTAGAGGAGGTGGAAGAAACTTCCAATCTCAGTCCTACAACAATAATTATTACAATTATGCATCAGATCAGAAGGATGATATGACTCTTATCTTGAATGCAACTCATGAATCAATGGGAGAAGATCAAAGAGTGTTTTATATTGACTCAGGGTGCAGCAACCATCTGAGTGGAAATCTATCTTTGATGACTGATATGGAAGCAAGGGTGAATGGACATACAGTTCAAACAGGTGACAATACCAAACATAAAGTGGAGAGCATTGGATCAGTGAAAACAAAGAGTGGAAGTACACTTCTGAGCAAGGTACTTTATGTTCCTACTATTCCTAAAAATTTGATAAGTGTAGGGCAAATTGTGGAGAAAGGATATGAGGTAAGATTCACAAATGATGGTGTTTATGTACAAGATCCAAATCAGGGATATAGAAACATAATTGCAGGTAAAAAGGAAGGAAGATTGTTTACTCTCAAAGTCCAAGGTAATGTGGGACATGCATTGTTTACCTATGGAGGTCAAAAGGTGTCTGAATTAGACCTATGGCATAAAAGGCTAGGTCATTTCAATGAGAGAGCTATAAAGGAGATGTCAAAGAATCAGGTGGTGCTTGGATTGCCAAACATTGAAGGACAACATATGGTGTACAAGTGTGAAGCTTGTCAATTAGGTAAAGCACATAAGAACTCTTATAACAAATCAGGGTATAAGCATTCAAATATGCTTGAATTGGTTCATACAGATGTATGGGGACCCTCAAGGGACTATAGCATAAATGGATCCAGATATTATGTGTTGTTTGTTGATGATGCAACCAGGTGGATTACTTTGTATGTAATCAAGGACAAATCAGAAGTTTTCAAAACATTCAAACATTTTCATGCCTATGCAGAAAGGATCACAGGACAAAAGCTAAAGAGGTTAAGATCAGATGGAGGGGGAGAGTATTTCTCAAAAGAGTTTGATGATTATTTGTGGAATGCAGGTATCAAAAGAGAAGTAACTTGCAGGTACTCCCCTCAACAAAATGGAGTAGCAGAAAGAAGGAATAGGACTCTTGTAGAGTTTGCAAGAGCCATGATGAAGGAAAAGAATTGTCCAAATTACTTATGGGCAGAAGCCATTAACACTGCAACATACCTTGTGAATAGGTTGCCTTGCAAAGCTTTGGATGGAGGAACCCCTTATGAAGCATGGTGGGGTAAGAAGCCTAGTCTTGATCATTGTAAAGTTTTTGGATGTATTGCATATGCTTATGTTCCTTCACAATTAAGACATAAGCTAGAACCAAAAGCAGAGAAGTATGTGTTTATTGGATATGATGATAGACAAATGGGTTACAGGTTGTGGAGTCCATCCACAAAGCAATTTCTTGTTACTAAAGATGTGACATTTGATGAGCAAAACATGTGGTATACAGGATCACCAAATGAGTATACAGATGTTGAAGAAATTCAAAGGAAAGGAAAGGCAAAGGTAAAAGTTTGTGAAGAAATTGTTGATGAAGTTGACTCTAGATGTAGAGTGCAGGATCATGTAGAAGAAGGGCCAAGATTTGATCCAGAATCAAATGAGGCTGAAACTTCAAGAAGTGCAGAAGTCAGAAGATCTACAAGGGAAAGGAAAGAACCTATAAGGTATAGTTATGATACATCTTTCCTAACATCAAAAGATTATGCATACATTGTGAAGACAGAAGAAGATCCAACCACTTATGAAGAAGCCAAAGGTAAACAGAATTGGGAGAAGGCAATGCAGGAGGAGTATGATGCTCTACTTGAAAATGAAACTTGGGAATTAGTACCAAGACCAAAGAATCAGAAGGTCATTGGATGCAAGTGGGTATATAAAACAAAGAGGTTTGCAGATGGTAAGGTGTCTAGATACAAGGCTAGACTTGTGGTCAAAGGTTATGCCCAAACTTATGGGGTAGATTATGATGAAACCTTTAGTCATGTTGCTAAGATGTCTACAATTAGGACATTGATTGCTATTGCTACTTGTAAGGGATGGAAATTATCACAATTGGATGTGAAAAATGCATTTCTAAATGGATACATTGCAGATGAAGTATATATGGAGCAACCAGAAGGTTTCATGGAGTCAATTGGATCAGATTATGTGTGTAAGCTTAAGAGAGCTTTATATGGGTTGAAGCAAGCCCCAAGAGCTTGGAATTACAGATTGGTCAAGTTCTTGAATGAATGTGGATTTCAAGCATCAAAGGCAGATAGTAGCTTGCTAGTGAAGGCAAGTGAAAATGGATACATTTACATGTGCATTTATGTTGATGATATTATTGTTACAGGAACAGATGCTCAAGGAATAAATGAACTCAAAAGACAAATAGAGAAGGAGTTTAAGATAAGTGACTTGGGAAACTTATCTTATTTTCTAGGAATGCAGATTGTGTATACTCAACATGGAGTATATGTTTCACAAGAGAGATACTTGAAGAATCTTCTGGTCAAGTTTAACATGGAAGATTGCAGGACCTCAACTACACCATTGGAGGTAAATCATAAATTAAGCAGGTATGGAGGTGAAGAGTTCAATGACATGAAGAAATATCAGAGTTTGGTAGGTAGTTTAATCTATGCTACCTTGACAAGGCCAGATCTATCATATGGAGTAGGTGTGTTGTCACAATTCATGCATTGTCCAAAGAAGACTCATTGGATTGCAGCCCAAAGGGTACTCAGATATATCAAAGGAATCCTAAGTGAAGGTTTGTATTATGGTTTCACTTCTGACACAAGAATCAAAGTGTTTAGTGATGCAGATTGGGCAGGTGACTCAGATGATAGAAGGTCTACTCATGGATATCTATGTTATGTTGGAGACAAGTTAGTGTCTTGGTGTTCAAAGAAGCAACATACAGTTGCTTTATCATCCACAGAAGCTGAGTATAAGGGAATGGTAGAAGCTGCAAAGGAAGTGATATGGTTGAAGACCTTGATGAAAAG
>CM035438.1:17281311-17298811 GCA_020310875.1 Ceratopteris richardii
TCCTTCAAGGATTCCAAATCCATCTTCAAAGTTTTCAAGGTTCCAAGCCAATGTGTGAAGGCTTGTCTTGCACCAACAGCTCCCCCTCAAGCCAAACACTTTGGCTTAAGTCTTCTCTTTCATTCTTCAATCACTTCCTGCAATCCAATCATAGATTTGAATCTGCATAACTTGTTTCCATCCAATGCCTTTGTAAGTAAATCTGCACATTGCATATTAGTAGACACATATGTCAATTGAATCTCTTTGCTAAGTAATTTATCCCTCACATAGTGGTAATGAACCTCTATGTGTTTGGTTCTGGCATGATAAATTGGATTTGCTGCAAGGTGAAGAGAGCTAGTGTTGTCTCCAAAGATAATAGGTGGTCTTGTGTGTAGACCTAACTCTGTATATAGAAGCTTCAACCAGATAGCTTCTTGAGTGGCATTGGCAAGCCCTCTATACTCTGCTTCAGTGGATGACAATGCCACTGTAGGTTGCTTCTTGGCTGACCAAGAAATAGGCTTATCTCCTGCAAAACAAATGTATCCTGAGGTGCTTCTTGTTGGTGCAAGACAAGCCTACACACATTGGCTTGGACCCTTGGACTTATGGAAGAATAGCATGGATAAAGGATTATCAAGGCTTCACTCAAAGCAAGGCTCATGTGAACATATGCTTATATGTTATTATCTCTTTACCCCTTGTAAAAGTCTAAGTGACTTATCATTTGTTGTAACAACTTTAAGTCATCCACCTACCACTAGAGTCGTGGAAATTTGAATGTTGAGATGGAGAGAATATCTCCCTACTTTTAGAGGAGAGATTCAAGGGAGCCTAAGTTTGAATTTCAAATTCAAATGACTATCAAACTCCTATAAAGGATGTAATCAAAAAGTCGCGGTTAGTCTTGCCATTCTAGCTCACTCCCCGAGGCAAAATTTCATTGTAACTCATTGTGTGTGAGGGCTACTCTATTCCCAACATCACACTACCTCATTTAGCTGTGCTTGGCAAGCTAATGAGATTGTACAAACACATTTATCAATAGAAGTATACATTTTATCATCTCTGGTTTTTCTGAGTATCCTACTCCAAGTCTGTCAACTTCATCAGGGCATTTCTCTGAATCTACTGAACCAAATCAAGTGATCTATAGCTCATTGGAACCAGCTCAAAGTCTACTACAAGCATACAAAATTTCAAAGGATTCCATTCAGCCAATTTGGAGAAAGTCGATTCGAAGTGCACACTGGTCTCAGTCTGCAGAGTTCCTGAAAAGTCGGGGGTGATTATAACTTTGCTAAACTTATTTCTCAGTGCATAGTTTATCAATTGAAGTGATTCCACTTGTGATTGGTAGCTTACTAAGGTACATTAATACTCCCAAAAGGAATTGTTCCAATTTTAAGTGTGCTGGACACACTGAGTAAAAGTCTGAGCAGGTATCACTACAGAAATAGAAAGTTTTGCTTGATTCTTGAAGTACAAAGTTATCTGTTTTGGGTTGATCATTACCTAAACCATTTCCAAAGTACATACATGGTTTCTTTGTGTCATTTGGAAGCTAAGCAAGTGTACTAAGCATTTCTGAAGAGAAAAGAGGGCAGGTGTGAAGCAGGTTTTGCAGCACCAACTGATTTCCTGAGTGCATCCATCCATCACTCTCAACAGTGGTATCAGAGCAAAACAAGGTAATCATGGGTGATGGTTTCCCTTCTTTCATTGACAAATTGGACAGAAACAACTATCAAGTGATGGAGAGTGTTAATCTCCAAAAGAACAAGTTAACCTTGAATTTAGATCACCTCTATATCAAGATCAACTTTAGACTCCACCTAATTTAGAGAATCTTCACCAAATTATCAGAAAATTGATTATTCTGAAAATTTCAGTTTCTTCAGAAAAGTCTGCTGCAGATTAGTCACTCATTGACTAATCAATCCTGTAAAGTTTTTGATAAAACTTTGCACAACACTTCGCCTTAAGGTTGCGCAACTTTGCCAAGTTAAATCTCTCAAAAAGATTAAGTACACACTGAGAAATGTGTGAAACACTTTACCTATGTCTGAAAGTGCTTCTCTGCAATGGCGACTTTGACACCTGCAACTTCTTAGCACTCGTTCTCCCAAAGTAAATCCCGTTTGATCAAGATCTTTTAGCCATAGATAGCTTACCTCCCAACTTAGATTTTAAGCCCTCATTTGTGTAAAACTTTACACTGTAGACTGAGCAATGATCATTTCATTGAAGATGAAATGTGCGCCAGATTTCTCGACTGTTAGAACATTCTTACATATGAATGTTCCTAATCAAAATTCTCACAGCCTGATTACAATTAACCTCTCAAATTCTAGCCATAGATAGATTAGCTATGGACTTAGATACGTGCAAAAGGATTTCTCAAAAGATTAAACACAGAGGGAGCAGACAGCAAAATATCGGGCGCAAAATTTTTCGATTTCTCAGAAAATTTACATCTAAGTGAGGATGGACAATTCACTCACTCTTCATGTGTCTAATGACACTAATTTCTCTCTCCCTATTCTCAAATCTTCTTCTGCTCAACTTGCCCGACATTTTCAAACATATTTATAGATGAATATATACAAGTGTATGACTTAAACAAGAGTATAAGTCAGCTAATGTACATATGTGTACATATCTTTGAGTTTTCTGAAAATGTCCTTCCTTCAACCATCTGACTTTGTTTCCTTCTTGACTCCTTGACTTCATTTCTCCATAATCCTTCAATTGATGATTGTCATGCACCAATAGCTCCCCCTCAATCATTAATTGAGGTTCTTTTCTATCTTCTTTACTCCAGCCATATCCTTGAATCTTTGTAGTTTTGATCCATCTAGACTTTTAGTCATCATATCTGCAACTTGATCTTTTGTGGGAGTGTGTATGACTTCAATCTCTTTCTCAATGACCTTCTCTCTCAGAAAATGATACTGTATTTCAATATGCTTAGTTCTAGCATGAAATACAGGATTAGCTGCCAAGTATAATGAACTCATATTGTCTCCACAAATAATAGGAGTACTCTGAATCACATCAAAAACTTTCAAAAGTGTCTTTAACCATATTACCTCTTTTGCAGCTTCCACCATACCTTTATATTCTGCCTCTGTGGATGACAAAGCAACTGTATGTTGCTTCTTGGAACACCATGAAATCAATTTGTCTCCTACATAGCACAAGTATCCATGTGTTGATCTTCTATCATCCACATTACCTGCCCAATCTGCATCACTATATATCTTGATTCTTGTATCTGAAGTAAACCCATAGTACAACCCTTCTTTGAGTGTACCCTTGATGTACCTAAGTACTCTTTGTCCTGCAATCCAATGTTCCTTTCTAGGACAATGCATGAATTGTGAAAGCACACCAACTGCATATGACAAGTCAGGCCTTGTCAATGTAGCATAAATCAAGCTACCAACCAAACTTTGATAGAGTTTCATATCTCTGAACTCTTCTCCTCCAAACCTAGACAATTTATGGTTCACTTCCAAAGGTGTAGGTGCAACCCTGCAATCTTCCATTTTAAATTTGGTTAGCAAATTTTTAAGATACCTTTCTTGGGTCACATATACTCCATGTTGAGTATAAGAGATCTCCATTCCCAAGAAGAATGATAAGTTCCCCAAATCACTGATTTTGAACTCTTTCTCCATCTGCTTTTTGATCATTTGTATCCCCTTATCATCTGTTCCTGTAAGTATTATGTCATCAACATAAATACACACATAAATAAACCCATCCTCACTTGCTTTGACTAGCAAGCTACTATCTGCCTTTGATGCTTGAAATCCACGATCATTCAAAAATTTTACAATCCTATAATTCCAAGCCCTTGGGGCTTGCTTCAACCCATACAAAGCTCTCTTGAGCTTACATACATAATTTGGACTCACTTGATCTTTGAACCCATCTGGTTGCTCCATGTAGACTTCATCTGAAATGTAACCATTCAAGAAAGCATTTTTAACATCTAATTGAGACAACTTCCAACCTTTACAAGCAGCAATTGCTATGAGTGTCCTGATGGTTGTCATCTTTACCACAGGACTATAGGTCTCATCATAGTCCACTCCATATGTCTGTGCATACCCTTTCACAACAAGTCTAGCTTTGTATCTAGACACACTTCCATCTGCAAATCTCTTTGTTTTGTAAACCCACTTACATCCAATGATCTTCTGACTATTAGGTTTAGGAACCAAATCCCATGTTTGATTCTCTATCAATGCATCATACTCCTCTTGCATAGCATCTTCCCAATTCTTCTTCCCTTTGGCTTCTTCATACGTAGAAGGGTCTTCATCTGCTTTTACCAAATAAGCATAATCTTTAGTAGTCAAGAATGAAGTGTCATAGCTATACCTTGTAGGTTGCCATTTGTGCCTAGATGATCTCCTAATTTCTGCACTTCTTGAGGTCTCTGGTTCATCACATTCTGGATCAAACCTTGGCCTCTCTTCAACTTCAATCTGCACTTCATTACTCTCACTTTCATCAAGTAATTGAACCTTTGCTTTACCTTTTCTTTGTTCCACTACTTCTTCATCATCTGCATGTACATTATATTTACCTGCATACCAAGTACCTTGCTCATCAAATGTAACATCCTTGGATACAATAAATTGCTTTGTGGATGGACTCCACAACCTGTATCCCATTTGCTTATCATCATAACCAATGAATACATACTTCTCTGCCTTAGGCTCCAACTTATGCCTCAATTGAGATGGCACATATGCATATGCCAAGCATCCAAATATTCTGCAATGATCCAAGGTAGGTTTCTTACCCCACCAAGCTTCATATGGTGTCATACCCTGCAAAACTTTACAAGGCAATCTATTAACCAAATATGTAGCTGTATTAACAGCCTCAGCCCACAAATAATTTGGGCAATTCTTTTCTTTCATCATGGACCTTGCAAACTCAACAAGAGTCCTATTTCTTCTTTCTGCTACCCCATTTTGTTGAGGAGAGTACCTGCAAGTAACTTCTCTCTTTATACCTGCATTCCACAAATAATCATTGAACTCATTTGAAAAATACTCTCCCCCTCCATCTGACCTTAGTCTCTTCAATTTTTGACCTGTAATCCTTTCTGCATATGCATGATAGTGTTTAAATGTATTAAACACTTCTGACTTTTCCTTAATCACATAAATTGTGATCCACCTGGTAGCATCATCAACATATATGACATAATATCTTGAACCATTTATACTAAAGTCCTTTGAAGGACCCCACACATCTGTATGCACCAATTCAAGTCTTTCTGAATACATAAATCCATGCTTGGAATAGGATTGCTTATGAGCCTTACCTAATTGACATGCCTCACATCTGTATGTCATGTGTTGACCTGCAATGTTAGGCATTCCAAGCACTGAATCATTGTTAATCATTTCTTTGATACCTCTTTCATTAAAGTGTCCAAGTCTTTTGTGCCAAAGATCCAATTCTGACACCTTCTGCTCTCCATATGTGAACATAGCATGTCCAACATTTCCTTGTACCTTCAATGTGAAAAGCCTTCCTTCTTTCTTTCCTGCAATAACTTGTTTATACCCTTGACTAGGGTCTTCCACATAAACTCCATCATTTGTGAACCTTACCTCATATCCTTTTTCCACAATTTGACCTACACTGATCAAATTCTTTGGAATTGTGGGAACATAAAGTACCTTACTCAGAAGAGTGCTCCCATCCTTAGCTTTGACTGAACCAATTGACTTTACCTTATGCTTTGTATTATCACCTGTCTGCACTGTATGATTAATTGCATTATGATCTAGGTCAGTCATCAAAGCAATGTTTCCACTTAAATGATTACTACATCCTGAATCAATATAGAACACTCTCATGTCCTCATGTGAGGTTTCACATGTATTCATAATGAGAGTCGAATCCTCCTTTTGATCTGATGCATAGTTGTAGTAGGTGTTATTATAGGATTGACTTTGGAAGTTTCTTCCACCACCTCTTCCAAAAGAATTTCTACCACCTCTACCTCTGAAATTTCCTCTCTGAAATCTACCACCTCTTGCTCTTTGATTAAAGTTCTGATAATTACCATTGTTTTGATTATTGTGCCAACAATCATGAGATAGATGATTGGTCTTACCACATATCCAACAAGCTCTTGCATTCTCTTTGTTGTTTCTGCCTCTTCCTCTACTTCTGCCATTTCCTCTTCCTCTTATGAAGTTTGCTTGGTTTGATGTACCTTCTTCTTCACCTGATTGTTGCTTCCCTTTGTTAGCTTTCTTCTTGTCTTTAGAATACATTGCATGCCCTGCACTTTTATCAACATCTCCTTTGACATCATTCTCAAAAGTTAGCATATGACCTAACAATTGATTCAAATCAGGAGTAAAATGATCTAATGAAAGTTCTGTAGATAAAATGAAAGGCTTCCACTTCTCATCTCCTCTTAGCCTTGTGAGTATTTGTCTTACCAATTTGTCTTCTTCAATATCTTCATCCACTGCACCTAAAGAATCTGCAATGTCCTTCATCTTTGTCACATAATCAGAGATTGATTGTGAGGCCTTCTTCTTGAAGGTAGTAAACTCTGCCCATAGTGAAGCCTTCCTTGATTTGGTTGTATTTTGGAAATGCTCTTCCAAAGCATTCCAAATGTCACAAGCACTTTCAAGTCCTCTAATGTGAGGAAGCAAATAGTCATTGACTGCCATGTAGATGATGCTTCTTGCTTGAGCATCCTTCTTCATCCAATTCTTCAAATCTGCAAGCTCCTCCCTAGTTGGAACACTAGAATCTCTGAATTCTGGCTTTTCTTCATCTCCTGTGATGTATCCTATCAGATCTTTGCTCATAAGGTGAGCTTCCATCCTCATAGACCATGCAGGATAGTTCTCTCTATCCAATTTTTCAATTTGGAGACTATCTCCCATCTTTACTTCACCTGTAGCTTCAAATCTTTAACCTTTACAGATAATAAATGTACCTTTACTTCGAATGTTGCTCCTTCTGATCCTTTTGATGCTCTTTGTATGTCTTCCTTTGATCTTTCTTCAACCTTTACCCTTCTGCACCTTCAAAATGTAAAGTTTTGTATTTCTGCAATAATCGGAGTCTTCTTCACTTCAATTTTGACACAACCTGCTCTGATACCACTGATGGAGAGTGTTAATCTCCAAAAGAACAAGTTAACCTTGAATTTAGATCACCTCTATATCAAGATCAACTTTAGACTCCACCTAATTTAGAGAATCTTCACCAAATTATCAGAAAATTGATTATTCTGAAAATTTCAGTTTCTTCAGAAAAGTCTGCTGCAGATTAGTCACTCATTGACTAATCAATCCTGTAAAGTTTTTGATAAAACTTTGCACAACACTTCGCCTTAAGGTTGCGCAACTTTGCCAAGTTAAATCTCTCAAAAAGATTAAGTACACACTGAGAAATGTGTGAAACACTTTACCTATGTCTGAAAGTGCTTCTCTGCAATGGCGACTTTGACACCTGCAACTTCTTAGCACTGGTTCTCCCAAAGTAAATCCCGTTTGATCAAGATCTTTTAGCCATAGATAGCTTACCTCCCAACTTAGATTTTAAGCCCTCATTTGTGTAAAACTTTACACTGTAGACTGAGCAATGATCATTTCATTGAAGATGAAATGTGCGCCAGATTTCTCGACTGTTAGAACATTCTTACATATGAATGTTCCTAATCAAAATTCTCACAGCCTGATTACAATTAACCTCTCAAATTCTAGCCATAGATAGATTAGCTATGGACTTAGATACGTGCAAAAGGATTTCTCAAAAGATTAAACACAGAGGGAGCAGACAGCAAAATATCGGGCGCAAAATTTTTCGATTTCTCAGAAAATTTACATCTAAGTGAGGATGGACAATTCACTCACTCTTCATGTGTCTAATGACACTAATTTCTCTCTCCCTATTCTCAAATCTTCTTCTGCTCAACTTGCCCGACATTTTCAAACATATTTATAGATGAATATATACAAGTGTATGACTTAAACAAGAGTATAAGTCAGCTAATGTACATATGTGTACATATCTTTGAGTTTTCTGAAAATGTCCTTCCTTCAACCATCTGACTTTGTTTCCTTCTTGACTCCTTGACTTCATTTCTCCATAATCCTTCAATTGATGATTGTCATGCACCAACATCAAGCTTGGTCATTGAGAATGAAGACCTATCTACAAGGGAGAAGTCTATTTGGATACATATCAGGAGATGAGGAGTTGCCCTCATTCAAGACTAGAGGACTACCTACAAAGGATGAGCATGAAAGACTTAACCAATGGTGTGCAAAGGATGCTTTGGCAAGGTCTTATCTCTTAAACTCTATATCTGACTTTCTTTTACCTCATGTAAGGAACTGTAAGACTTCCCAAGAGACTTGGGAAACCTTGTCAAACTATTTTTCTTCCAACACAAGGGCTAGGAAGAATCAATTATGGATAGAGTTCACAACACTCAGAAAGCAGCCCAAGCAATCAGTCTCAGAGTATGTCACAAAGATCAAAGATGTGGCAGACCAACTAGCAAGCATTGGAGAGGAAATTGAAGAGGAGCAAATAGTCAGGCAAGTGACTAATGGACTCAAGGCAGATGATAAGTGGGAAAGTTTCACCACTGCAATGGACCTCTACATGGACATGCACACCCCTGATCTCACAACACTCATGGGCCAACTATTTACACATGAAGCAAAGTTCACCAAAGCTGGAGATCAATCAAAAGGTAATAACCCCTCTGCTCTCTATACTGATAAGAAAGTTAAAGATAAAGGCAAGAAGAAACAGGATGAAGAAGGCTCTACCTCTCAAGCCAATTATGCAGGGAGAGGTAGGTCATCTAGAGGAAGAGGCAGAGGAGGTAAGTCAGGTAGGGGGAGACCCTACAACTCATCACCATGCAACATCTGTGGGTTGTCCAATCATACCACAGATGAATGCTACAAGAACTACAAAAATCAGAGAGGAAGAGGCTACTCAAGAGGTGGATACTCTCAAGGAAGAGGCAGATTCAACCAACATCAAAGCTACAATGGATATAACAACCAATACAACAACAACTACAACAACAACCACAATGGAAGCTACCAAGGTGGATTCAGAAATAGAAGAGATTACAACAACTATACAGAGGAGCAGGATGACTCCTTATTGATCATGAACATGACCTCCAAGATAGGTACAAATGATGATCATTTATTTTACATTGACTCAGGATGTTCTAACCATGTAGCTGGCAATGTGGCACTACTTTCTGATTTGGAAGAACCCAAGGGCAAACATCAGGTACAAACAGGTGATGACACTAAACACTCTGTTGTCAAAGTTGGAAATGTGAAGACATGTGATGGTAATCAGAACCTATTAAGCAGGGTACTCTATGTACCAACAATAACTAAAAATTTAATGAGTGTTGGTCAGATTGTGGAGAAAGGATTGCAGGTCAGATTCACACAACATGGAGCATATGTGGAGGATCCAAAACAAGGCTTCAGAAGAATAGCAAAAGGGGAGAAATCAGGTAGACTATTTACATTTGAGCTAGAAGATACAAAAAACATTGCTTTGTATAATTACAAGGATCAGACCCTTTCAGAATTAGAGATATGGCATAAGAGATTAGGGCACATAGGTGAAAGGACTCTTAAGCAAATGTGCAGGGATCAATGTGTGCTTGGGATACCTAATGTATCCAAGCAACACATGATTTACAAATGTGGATCATGTCAATTTGGTAAGTCTCACAGATTACCCTACTCAAGGAAAGGTTTCATGCATGAAGACTACCTAGACTTGGTACACACAGATGTTTGGGGACCCAGCAAGGACCCTTCCATTTCTGGTTCAAGGTATTATGTGTCCTTCATTGATGACTATAGCAGGTGGACCATTTTATACTTTATGAAGCATAAAGATGAAGTGTTTAATTGTTTCAAGAGGTATCTTGCACTTGTTGAGAATCAAACAGGTAGAAGCTTGAAGAGGCTAAGGTCAGATGGTGGAGGAGAGTACTTCTCCAATGAGTTTGAAGACTTCTTGCAGGAAAGAGGCATCAAGAGGGAGATCACTACAAGGTATTCACCTGAACAAAATGGGGTAGCAGAAAGAAGGAATAGACTTATAGTGGAAACAGCTAGGTCTATGCTCAATGACAAAAAGTTGCCAAATTACCTATGGGCAGAGAGTGTGTCCACTGCCACTTACCTCATCAATAGGTTGCCATCCAAATCACTTGATGGCATGACTCCATATGAAGCTTGGCATGGTAAGAGACCCTCTCTGGATCATTGCAAAATCTTTGGATGTGTAGCATATGTGCATATTCCCTCACAGGTAAGAGGAAAGCTAGACCCAAAGGCAGAGAAATGTATCTTCATTGGTTATGATCTGAACCAAAAGGGATACAGATTCTACAACCCCACAAACAAAGGGTTCAAGGTAAGCAGAGATGTCATATTTGATGAGAATGACTCATGGTATGAGAATGAATGCAGGAAAGTGAGTTTACCCTATGACATGTAGGAAGATTTTCCAAAGCTTACCAAGGAAGAGCCAACTCAGCAAGAAGACTCAAGCTCAGATGATGATACCATAAACCTTGAAGAGTTCAAGGCTTGGAAATCCAAAGGAAAGATGAAAATGAAGCAATTGGAAGACAAGGCAGAAAATTCTACTCAAGCTATGAGAAGATCTCAGAGAGAGAAGAAGAAGCCTATCAGATTTGGGTATGACACATCACTTGTAACTAAACATTCTGTATATCTTGCAAAAGAGTTGTTGAATGAAGAACCAGGTACCTATGAAGAAGCAATTACAAAACCAGAATGGAGAGAAGCCATGGATGAGGAGATAGAAGCCCTCAAAGAAAGTGATACTTGGGACTTAGTACCCAAGAAGGATTCTATGAAGGTAATAGGATCCAGATGGATCTACAAATTGAAGAAGAATTCAGATGGAACAATTAACAGGTACAAAGCTAGGTTGGTAGCCAAGGGTTTTGCACAAACCCAAGGCATTGATTATGAGGAGACATTTTCTCCTGTGGCCAAGATGCCAACTATCAGAGTTTTGATAAGTGTAGCTGCATCCAAGAATTGGAATATGTACCAATTGGATGTGAAGAATGCATTCCTAAATGGATGGATATCTGAAGAAGTCTACATGTCACAACCACCTGGCTATGAAGATCCAAGAAAGGTACATTATGTTTGTAAATTGAAGAAGGCTCTGTATGGTTTGAAGCAGGCACCTAGAGCATGGAACTACAGATTAACCACCTACCTCCAAGACCAAGGATTTGTGATGAGCAAAGCAGACACTTCTCTATTCATAAAGAGAAGTAATACAGAGGTAATTTACTTATGTGTTTATGTAGATGACATCATCATTACAGGTAATGATGTCAATGGGATTAGACACATCAAAGGACAGATGATGAAAGAATTCAAGATTAGTGATCTTGGATTACTAAAATATTTCCTAGGTCTTGAATTGATCTACACAAACTCAGGTATATACATCACTCAAAAGAAGTATGTACAGGATATGGTCAAGAAGTTTGGTTTGCAGGATGCTAAGGTATCTACTACTCCAATGGAGGTTAACCAAAAGCTAAGTGCTCATGAAGGAGAAGAAATCAAAGACATTACAGGATACCAAAGTATGGTGGGTAGTTTGAACTATGCTACCTTGACAAGAATTGATATAGCATATGGAGTAAGTGTACTCAGTCAATTCATGCACAAACCAAGGATACCTCACCTAGAGGCAGCAAAGAAGATCTTGAAGTACCTCAAGGGAACTCAAAGTCATGGTTTGTATTTTCCTTATACATCAGATATTGACATAAAGGTTTATTCAGATGCAGATTGGGCAGGATGCAAGGATGATAGGAGAAGCACCTCAGGATATATTTGTTTTGCAGGGGATAAGCCTATCTCTTGGTCAGCTAAGAAGCAACCTACAGTGGCATTGTCATCCACTGAAGCAGAGTATAGAGGACTTGCAAATGCTACTCAAGAAGCTATCTGGTTGAAGCTTCTATATACAGAGTTAGGTCTACTCACAAGACCACCTATCATATTTGGAGACAACACTAGCTCTCTTCATCTTGCAGCAAACCCAATTTATCATGCCAGAACAAAGCACATAGAGGTTCATTACCACTATGTGAGAGAGAAATTGCTAAGTAAAGATATACAATTGACATATGTTTCTACTAATATGCAATGTGCAGATTTACTTACAAAAGCATTGGATGGAAACAAGTTATGTAGATTCAAATCTATGATTGGATTGCAGGAAGTGATTGAAGAATGAAAGAGAAGATTTAAGCCAAAGTGTTTGGCTTGAGGGGGAGCTGTTGGTGCAAGACAAGCCTACACACATTGGCTTGGACCCTTGGACTTATGGAAGAATAGCATGGATAAAGGATTATCAAGGCTTCACTCAAAGCAAGGCTCATGTGAACATATGCTTATATGTTATTATCTCTTTACCCCTTGTAAAAGTCTAAGTGACTTATCATTTGTTGTAACAACTTTAAGTCATCCACCTACCACTAGAGTCGTGGAAATTTGAATGTTGAGATGGAGAGAATATCTCCCTACTTTTAGAGGAGAGATTCAAGGGAGCCTAAGTTTGAATTTCAAATTCAAATGACTATCAAACTCCTATAAAGGATGTAATCAAAAAGTCGCGGTTAGTCTTGCCATTCTAGCTCACTCCCCGAGGCAAAATTTCATTGTAACTCATTGTGTGTGAGGGCTACTCTATTCCCAACATCACACTACCTCATTTAGCTGTGCTTGGCAAGCTAATGAGATTGTACAAACACATTTATCAATAGAAGTATACATTTTATCATCTCTGGTTTTTCTGAGTATCCTACTCCAAGTCTGTCAACTTCATCAGGGCATTTCTCTGAATCTACTGAACCCAATCAAGTGATCTATAGCTCATTGGAACCAGCTCCAAGTCTACTACAAGCATACAAAATTTCAAAGGATTCCATTCAGCCAATTTGGAGAAAGTCGATTCGAAGTGCACACTGGTCTCAGTCTACAGAGTTCCTGAAAAGTCGGGGGTGATTATAACTTTGCTAAACTTATTTCTCAGTGCATAGTTTATCAATTGAAGTGATTCCACTTGTGATTGGTAGCTTACTAAGGTACATTAATACTCCCAAAAGGAATTGTTCCAATTTTAAGTGTGCTGGACACACTGAGTAAAAGTCTGAGCAGGTATCACTACAGAAATAGAAAGTTTTGCTTGATTCTTGAAGTACAAAGTTATCTGTTTTGGGTTGATCATTACCTAAACCATTTCCAAAGTACATACATGGTTTCTTTGTGTCATTTGGAAGCTAAGCAAGTGTACTAAGCATTTCTGAAGAGAAAAGAGGGCAGGTGTGAAGCAGGTTTTGCAGCACCAACTGATTTCCTGAGTGCATCCATCCATCACTCTCAACACTTCTCCTATCATCCTTGCATCCTGCCCAATCTGCATCTGAGTAAACTTTTATGTCAATATCTGATGTATAAGGAAAGTACAAACCATGACTTTGTGTTCGCTTCAAATACTTCAAGATCTTCTTGGCTGCCTCTAGGTGAGGTACCCTAGGTTTGTGCATGAATTGACTAAGCACACTTACTCCATATGCTATGTCAATTCTTGTCAAGGTAGCATAGTTCAAACTACCTACCATACTTTGGTATCCTGTAATGTCTTTGATTTCTTCTCCTTCATGAGCACTTAGCTTTTGGTTAACCTCCATTGGAGTAGTAGATACCTTAGCATCCTGCAAACCAAACTTCTTGACCATATCCTGAACATACTTCTTTTGAGTGATGTAGATACCTGAATTTGTGTAGACCAATTCAAGACCTAAGAAATACTTTAATAATCCAAGATCACTGATCTTGAATTCTTTCATCATCTGTCCTTTGATATGTCTAATTCCATTGACATCATTACCTGTAATGATGATGTCATCAACATAAACACATAAGTAGATTACCTCTGTACTACTTCTCTTTATGAATAGAGAAGTGTCTGCTTTGCTCATCACAAATCCTTGGTCTAGGAGGTAGGTGGTCAATCTGTAATTCCATGCTCTAGGTGCCTACTTCAAACCATATAGAGCCTTCTTCAATTTACAAACATAATGTACCTTTTTTGGATCTTCATAGCTAGGTGATTGTGACATGTAGACTTCTTCAGATATCCATCCATTCAAGAATGCATTCTTCACATCCAATTGGTACATGTTCCAATTCTTGGATGCAGCTACACTCACCAATACTCTGATAGTTGGCATCTTGGCCACAGGAGAAAATGTCTCCTCATAATCAATGCCTTGGGTTTGTGCAAAACCCTTGGCTACCAACCTAGCTTTGTACCTGTTTATTGTTCCATCTGAATTCTTCTTTAGTTTGTAGATCCATCTGGATCCTATCACCTTCACAGAGTCCTTCTTGGGTACCAAGTCCTAAGTATCACTTTCCTTGAGAGCTTCTATCTCTTCATCCATGGCTTCTCTCCATTCTGGTTTGATAATTGCTTCTTCATAGGTACCTGGTTCTTCATTCAACAAGTCTTTTGCAAGATATACAGAATGTTTAGTTACAAGTGATGTGTCATACCCAAATCTGATAGGCTTCTTCTTTTCTCTTTGAGATCTCCTCATTGCTTGAGTAGAAGTTTCTGGCTTATCCTCTAATTGCTTCATCTTCATCTTTCCTTTGGACTTCCATGCCTTGAACTCTTCAAGGTTTATTGTATCATCATCTGAGCTTGAATCTTCTTGCTGAGTTGGTTCTTCCTTAGTGAGCTTTGGAAAATCTTCTTCCATGTCATAGGGTAGACTTACTTTCCTGCATTCATTCTCATACCATGAGTCATTCTCATCAAATATGACATCTCTGCTTACCTTGAACCCTTTGTTTGTTGGGTTCTAGAATCTGTATCCCTTTTGGTTCAAATCATAACCAATGAAGATACATTTTTCAGCCTTAGGATCTAGCTTTCCTCTTACCTGTGAGGGAATATGCACATATGCTACACAACCAAAGATTTTGCAATGATCCAGAGAGGGTCTCTTACCATACCAAGCTTCATATGGTGTCATGCCATCAAGTGATTTGGATGGCAACCTGTTGATGAGATAAGTGGCAGTGGATACACTCTCTGCCCATAGGTAATTTGGCAATTTTTTCTCATTAAGCATAGACCTAGCTGTTTCTACTATAAGTCTATTCCTTCTTTCTGCTACCCCATTTTGTTCAGGTGAATACCTTGTAGTGATCTCCCTTTTGATGCCTCTTTCCTGCAAGAAATCTTCAAACTCGTTGGAGAAGTACTCTCCTCCACCATCTGACCTTAGCCTCTTCAAGCTTCTACCTGTTTGATTTTCAACAAGTGCAAGATACCTCTTGAAACAATTAAACACTTCATCTTTGTGCTTCATAAAGTATAAAATGGTCCACCTGCTATAGTCATCAATGAAGGACACATAATACCTTGAACTAGAAATGGAAGGGTCCTTGCTAGGTCCCCAAACATCTGTGTGTACCAAATCTAGGTAGTCTTCATGCATGAAACCTTTCCTTGAGTAGGGTAATCTGTGAGACTTACCAAATTGACATGATCCACATTTGTAAATCATGTGTTGCTTGGATACATTAGGTATCCCAAGCACACATTGATCCCTGCACATTTGCTTTAGAGTTCTTTCTCCTATGTGCCCTAATCTCTTGTGCCATATCTCTAACTCTAAAAGTGTCTGATCCTTATAATTATACAAAGCAATATTCTTGGTGTCTTCTAGCTCAAATGTAAACAATCTACCTGATTTCTCCCCTTTGGCTATCCTTCTGAATCCATGTTTTGGGTCCTCCACATATGCTCCATGTTGTGTGAATCTGACTTGCAAACCTTTCTCCACAATCTGACCAACACTCATTAAATTCTTAGTTATTGTTGGTACATAGAGTACCCTGCTTAATAGGTTCTGATTACCATCACATGTCTTCACATTTCCAATTTTGACAACAGAGTGTTTAGTGTCATCACCTGTTTGTACCTGATGTTTGCCCTTGGGCTCTTCCAAATCAGAAAGTAGTGCCACATTGCCAGCTACATGGTTAGAACATCATGAGTCAATGTAAAATAAATGATCATCATTTGTACCTATCTTGGAGGTCATATTCATGATCAATAGGGAGTCATCTTGCTCCTCTGTGTAGTTGTTGTAGTCTCTTCTATTTCTGAATCCACCTTGGTAGTTACCATTGTGATTGTTGTTGTAGTTGTTGTTGTATGAATTGTTGTATCCATTGTAGCTTTGGTGTTGATTGAATCTGCCTCTCCCTTGAGAGTATCCACCTCTTGAGTAGCCTCTTCCTCTCTGATTCTTGTAGTTCTTGTAGCATTCATCTGTGGTATGATTGGACAATCCACAAATGTTGCATGGTGATGAGTTGTAGGGTCTCCCCCTACCTGATTTACCTCCTCTGCCTCTTCCTCTAGATGACCTACCTCTCCCTGCATAATTAGCTTGAGAGGTAGAGCCTTCTTCATCCTGTTTCTTCTTGCCTTTATCTTTAACCTTTTTTTCAGTATAGAGAGCAGAGGGATTATTACCTTTTGATTGATCTCCAGCCTTTGTAAACTTTGCTTCATGTGTAAATAGTTGGCCCATAAGTGTTGTGAGATCAGGGGTATGCATGTCCATGTAGAGGTCCATTGCAGTGGTGAAACTTTCCCACTTATCATCTGCCTTGAGTCCATTTGTCACTTGCCTGACTATTTGCTCCTCTTCAATTTCCTCTCCAATGCTTGCTAGTTGGTCTGCCACATCTTTGATCTTTGTCACATACTCTGAGACTGATTGCTTGGGCTGCTTCCTAAGGGTTGTGAAATCTATCCATAATTGATTCTTCCTAGCCCTTGTGTTGGAAGAAAAATAGTTTGACAAGGTTTCCCAAGTCTCTTGGGAAGTCTTACAATTCCTTACATGAGGTAAAAGAAAGTCAGATATAGAGTTTAAGAGATAAGACCTTGCCAAAGCATCCTTTGCACACCATTGGTTGAGCCTTTCATGTTCATCCTTTGTAGGTAGTCCTCTAGTCTTGAATGAGGGAAACTCCTCATCTCCTGATATGTATCCAAATAGACTTCTCCCTTGTAGATAGGTCTTCATTCTTAATGACCAAGCTTGATAAATGTTTCTGTCCAATTTGTCAATGAAGGAAGGGAAACCATCACCCATGATTACCTTATTTGCTCTGATACCACTGTTGAGAGTGATGGATGGATGCACTCAAGAAATGAGTTGGTGCTGCAAAACGTGCTTCACACCTGCCCTCTTTTCTCTTCAGATATGCTTAGTGGACTTGCTTAGCTTCCAAATGACACAAAGAAACCATATATGTACTTTGGAAATGGTTTGGGTAATGATCAAACCAAAACAGAT
>CM035438.1:17303811-17308811 GCA_020310875.1 Ceratopteris richardii
TTTTCAAAGATCTATTTCAACAAGATATTGAAGCATTGTCTTTATCTTTCAGAGAAATAAGCTGGATTCTCAGAAAGATACAAAGAAAATCAAAAACATCATCCAACCACAAGATACTAGTGTGGTAACCAACATTAGTGTGTCGACCCACTGAGGTTCTATTGATGAGTTTAGTTTTCAAATAATGCTTCACTTGAGACTTAAGTTCATGTCACATTCAGTCTTTTTGACTCCTAATCGTGAATGCAATTCTTGTGCATTTCTTTGAGTCGAAAGAGTGAATTTATCAAGTTACACTAGGAACTTGATGCTTGACTTAGTCAATTAAATCTTAAGTTGAAAAGATCAACTCAAAATCAAAGTCCAACTTCTTTCAGAAATTTATCAAATATTTCTGATCAATAACACTTAAGCTTGAAGTGTTCTAAGAAGATCTTGGAAGTTCCTTACTTCATATCTTCAATTTCCTTGATCTTGAAGTCATCTTGAAGTATCGTAAGATACTACTTTCATCCTTTACGAATTAAACTTTTCTTGAAGTCTTAATTCCCTTGAGGATGAAACCTAACTTCAAAATCTAAACTAGGACTAAAAGATAATTTTCATCCCACGGTCCGATGTCCCATACCATCTTTCCTATATCAATCTGAGTATAAAATCTGGTGTCCCATTCCACCCTATTTTATATTCACATTAATATGTGGGTGATTCTTATCCTAAAGTCTAAACATCTCTTGATAGAGTACCTTATCTCTTCAATTCTTTTACGAGAATTTAGAAGTTCCAGGTATTACCTCTAACTAGATTTTCTAGGTTTTGATTCCTTCACATGATCGTCTCACAATCATGTGCTTTACCTTGGGAACTTGAAAACCTCTTAACAGAATCAGAATTCCAAGTTCTTGAATTTTCTCGAATTCAAGTTCAATTGGTTTACCCTTGACCAATTTTGTAGCGACAAGAGCTTTTGACTTCTTGTCTTTAGATTCCTTTCTTTACTGTTGCTTTAGGTACCTTCCCCGGGGACTTTATTTAGGAATCTCTTTACTGCTTAAGTCTTAAGCATCCGCTCATGCTTTCTGGATTTGTACCAAAATCCCTTTAAGGATAGGCAAACATTTTTACCTTCCATAGACTTAATTACCGTCTTCACGGTTGCAGACTACATTTTTGGAATTTCTTTACTCTGTTCAAACTTGGAACAGCTTACTTTTCACAATTGTCCATTCAATAAATGGAACTTGAGTGAATCATTCCTGACGGAATTTTTTACTGCCAATACTTGGGCAGTCTACAAAGTAGTTCTAATCGCACGTTCTTGGACAATCACGGCCAAGTTTGATCAAATCTAGTTGATCCTTGCGACAAAATAAAGACGTAGTCTTTATCTTTTAAGATCTCTTAAACTATCTTTAAGCTTCTTTGCTTACCTGCAGGATTTTTAGAGATCTTTCCCTTTACACAAGTCCAAGCATACACTTATGCCTCTCAGATTCCAAAGCTAAGAATCTTTGATATACCGTTAGGTTATATCACTTATTTGGACTTAATTAACCAATACTGATGGTTTGGGAATTGCTAATGAACTACTTACAGACTAAAAAGTACGAAGAATTTCATTCTCAATACTTGAAAGAATGCCATTTCTTCAAAGACTTGAGATTCCTTATAGGAAATCAAATAACTTGAGCAAATGATTCATCTTGGAATCTTTTGCAATACTAAAAGAACATTTGAAAGAAATTCTTCCAAAAAAGAATTTACTGATTCAATTGTATTCATTTCCTGAGTATCAAACTAGAGACGAAATATCACATTTGCCAGTTTGAAAGTTTAAGTTAAACTTTCATTTATGTGATATCGACTTCTATTCTTGAGTTTGATACAAAACTCATTATTATTGGTCAATCTTCAGATGTTACTAGAGTCCTTTAAACATATTTCACTAATCAAATTTATGTTTAGAGTCCAAACATCTATTGATGATTGATCCAATAGTAATGCAACTATGAACACTTTGAACTTTATAACTTGTTTAGGAGAAGTTCATGGATTTAAGATCCATTTCTTGGAACTTTCTACTCCTAAATGAAAAGTTCATACTTGCTATAAACTGTTCTTAAAAGATGCTTGTCTCACGTCTGGGGAGATTTTTTCTTTCAAGAACTTTTTGATTCCTACCAAGGAATCAAGTAATACTAAGCTATAACTTGAAGCAAATGATTCATCTTGGAATCTTTTGCTTTCCAGTTCAATGATTCATCTTGGAATCTTCTCCTTTACTGGAAAGATCTTTCAAAAGGAATTCTAGACTTTTGGATAAGACCAAGACTTAAGGCTTTGCTTGTCCAAAAGACATTCCCATTTAACTAATGAAATAGGTAATCACGCTCTTTCATTAGTTTATCTTTAGGAAATAGCTTAATTTCCAAAGATTACTTTGATTGGGTCTCTTGTTTAAGCTTTTCTTATCTTAAAGACCACCAAGCATGCTTTAATAAAGCTTCCTTGTTTGAAAACTTTACACAAGCAAATAATGCTTGGAATTGTTTACTTAATTCTTGAATAAGATTCAAGGCTTTACCACTTGAAGCTAATCTTTTAGGAAAGAACTTGTTTCCTAAATGGTCTTTAGGAAATATCGTGATTTCCTAAGCTATATCTATTTTAGAAATGAAAATAATTTGAATCATTTCATTAATTGTCATGACTTTAGGAAATTACTTGATTCCTAAAGATCAATTAATATTTGTCTTTCTTTTTAAGCCTTAAATTAGCTTAAATAGAATCAAGAAAATTTCTTTAAAAAGTTTCCGCGTCTATTGAAGACCTTGCATCATGCCTTGAGATGCATTTCTGGAAACTATCATCTATGACCACTAGAGTTCCCAGGATTCTAGAAGTTTAATACTTCTACTTATTTTCATCAATGTTTGATAAAAAATAAAGTATTAAATCTCCTAAAAATATTTTGGAACTTACAAGTTTCAACAGAAACTTCCTTACTTGGATGCATGAACATGAACATCCAAAAACAACTAAATCCTTGATAGTTACTAAGAATGTCTAGGTTTCTTCCCAAACTTAGACTGAGCATGCATGTTGGAAAGTAACTCTTTACTTTCAACTTGCTTTCTTTTCCTCAAAAAGACTCCTACTAAGTGGTACCTATGTATCACTTTTTGGGACAAAAATAGACTAGATACTTAGTTGCATGATGGTCAAGATCTTTGCAACTAGGTAATTCTCTATTTTTTTCCACCTAGCTAAGTCAGTTAGAAAAAGAAAGAAATGAAAGTATACGTATTCAACTACTTATCAAAACAACATGCGTATGCTCATGCATCTACTTGCATGCAAATGCATGTTCATGTATGCAAATGCCCATTCTTGGGTGCAAATGTATGTGAGTACATGCCATTCTCCTTTCATATGCTAAACATAAATCAAGCAATTTCTTGAGCTTGATACATATATGTGTGTTCAATCATCCATGCACAAACAATTTTTTCTCTACCTTACAAAAGGTTATATACTTGTGCACATACTTGAGTGCATGCTATTTCTTTTGGAAGCAAGAAAACAAATGTGCAAGGTGCCTGAAAACATTCTTTTGAAAGGAGAAATGCAACAACAATAATTTCTTTTGTAGTTGCATACCAAACATTTCAATATGTTTGTACTTTTGCATTTCAATATGTTTATTTTCTCTTTTTTAGCTTTCATTAATTTGCATTATTCTATCATAAAATGCATCCTACATGAAAGCATGGAGAAAACAAATATTGAAATGAAGACATAACTTGGAAAATACTTATCTTCCAATTAGCTACGTCCTTCCATTTATCCTTTGGAAGAGCTACTCTCTCAAGACTTTGGTCCGAATCCAAAGTTGGTTTAACTCTGATCACCAAAGGCCTCCGAATCTTTACTCCACAGCTCCACTTCTTTCAGACTTTGCTCCAAACTTTTCTTTGGCCTTGACCACCACAGATATGCACTCGGGTTTGATTGAGGTAATAAGCAAACTCCAAAGATTAATCCAAATGAAAAGATCTCGACTCGGGATTAGCAGAGCAGAGACACGATTGGAACTAAATAAAATATGCAGAGAGAGTAATCACCAAAACCTCTACTTTAGTGGATAAGGTAGTGCTCCTCTTAAAGAGAGGTTCCGAGTTCGAAACTCGGGCGGGCTGACGGCAGAGATCTCCTCTCTTTTGCTCCTGTATCCGAGTTCGAATCTTACGCGGGCTGACGGCAGAGATCTGCGCTCTTTTGCTCCTGGATTCCATCTTCAGCCGGAAATCAGGACCCATATGAACTGCTCTCACGAACGAACAGCGCTTGGGGATCGTGGATAGGTGAGAAGTTCTCCATAGCGGAGGTCTTGAGTTCGATTCCCCTCTGTACTCGCAGCAGAGGTTATGAACCTTTTTGAGATCTTCTGCAGCGCCAACTTGAGACTAACATGTTCTGCAGCAGACTTAGATCACGAACGGCGCTCAATCGTCTTGGGTAGATGAGTGCTCTCTTGAACTAGCGACCAGAGTTCGAATCCGTCGTCTTCACAGCAGATATAAGTTGCTTTTTCTTTTCTAGCTCTTGGTTGAAACCTTCTTCAACGCTTTATCTCTAAGAGTAGAAACTTCTGCGCATAGAAGTCGTCAACGCCCGTGGGTTGTTTGGATACGCGAGCGCTCTCTGAACGAGGTGACGAGGGTTCGAATCTTGCCGGCAGCTCATAGAGTTGATAATATTTTGCTATGCTTCTCCTAAGCCAATCCAGCAGAATCAACATACTCTCTTCTCAAAACGGCCGCGAGCTTCTTTCTTCTTCGTAGAAGAGTTTATGCACACGCATATAGGCGAGAGCAAATTGATGAGCAAGATGATGAAAGAGAAGAGCTATGGAGAATGGCTCTGATACCAATGCAACAGCATAGCGATTACGAAGACCACATGCTAGAGAGATGACTCTCCTCCCAACCAAATGCCTC
>CM035438.1:17316311-17326311 GCA_020310875.1 Ceratopteris richardii
GTGCAAAGAGTGCGAGTGCGCGGGAAGAGCGCGTAGTGCGAATAGAGCACATACAGAAATCAAGAATAGGTTTAGAAGACGCCAGAGACTGCGTATGTAAAGATGAATAACAGAAACTTGAAATGTCGGGTATTCATCTGAGAGAGAGATGGTAAGAAGAAACTACTCAGTGTAGGAGAGTTTCTATAGCTTGAGCAAGAAGAGGCCAAGATAGTTTGTACACATCTTCTCTAATAGAAAACACATGTTCATGTGGAATTTTGCACGTATTCTTCCTATGTGAAGAAATGTGAGTATTTTCATGTTACGGTATAAAGTTAGTTAACAATTACAATTTTCTCAGAAATTGTGTTTTTTGGTGAGTTACAGATTTGTTAGTAAAGGTGTTTTTCTAGTAGAAGAATGAAGTAGATCTTGCAAAATAATGTAAATCTTTTTATGAGAGGTAGCTTATCTTGTAGCTAGACATCTCTACTATCAGTTGATCAAAGATTTCGGTGAAAAAGATATGTACACACAGTACAAAGCCTGACCGGAAAGAGGCATTCTGAACTGGTGAAGTTTTTCCTTAAACTTCAGAAAGAGTTCATTCAGTGAAGGAAGTTCACGCATCACTTCCTTAGTTCATCTATATACACTTGAAGTAATTACAAATAGAGTTGTAGTTGATTCTGGTAGGATTTTGGTACAATTATAGTGACAGTCCAGTGACAGTCCGGTGACAGTGCTGTGAAGTTTCGATGGAATTTCAGTGAATTCAAAACATACTCTTATATGTTTTGAGTGACAGAAACTTTGTTAAGCTACTGCTGATTAAAGAGGTGTTCTAATATCACTCTAGCTTAGCACTTCTTCGGCGTGGCAAATTCCGCAGGCTTGATAAGGTTCGAGCTTTTTGTCGCGACATTTACAAGTGGTATCGGGACTCGAATACTGATAGTAGTATTAGAGCTAGTAAACCACGCGTCCAACATTGGTATCAGAGCAAGAAAGATTCTGAAGAGCAGAAAGATTCTAAAAGAGCAAACGGAAGTGAAGATACAAGAGTAGTCAAAAAACCTTCATAAAGAAAGGTGAACGCTGAAGAGATCAACAGCAAACGGTATCAAGAATTATTCTTAAGTCATTATTAAGGTAAAGGTTTACAAAGGTAAAACTCTTCAACATTACACTTGTTGGGTGTGTGTAGAAGTGCGAGAGACACACAAGAAGCACACACAAGGAGCACAAACACAGCAAGACACACGGAGAAGACGATGGTTGGAATAGCTCTCTGTATTGATCGATGAACTGAACTGAAGTAAGAACTGAATGATATCCCTAAGTACAAAGTACCACCACATATGAGAGTATCAAGTATATGGTAACATGGGGAAAAAACCTCTAGCCAACACTAGAGTAAAAAGTGCCTATGTATAGGGAAAAGGTTCACATCAAAGCTACTCGAGGAACACATAAGTGTAACAAACCCCCCTGGAGCGAATGATGTGAACACATACAAGGAGTGACAGATCAGCCTCCACAAGGTAATAAGCCTAAAGCTTTGCGAAAAGCTTCAAACTTTTCCTGTGGAAGAGCTTTGGTGAATATGTGTGCCACATTATCTTGTGTAGCCACATATACCAAATCAATATCTCCTGCATGAAGGTGCTCTCTCACATAGTGATAATGCACCTCAATATGTTTGGTCTGTGCATGAATCACTGGGTTTCGTGCAACAGCCAAAGCACTCTGACTATCTGTGAGAATATGCGTAGTAGCATCAATCTCCATGCAAAGATCCATCAATAGGCGTCTCAGCCATATACACTCCACTGTCGCTGTGAAAACTGCCCTCTACTCAGCTTCACAACTGGATGTCGCCACTATAGGTTGCTTCTTACTCAACCAAGATATGCATGGTCTCCAAGGAAAAAGCAATTACCACTAGTGGACACGCGAGTATCATAACAACCAGCCCAATCCCTATCTGTAAATGCATGCAAGCATGGCTGAACATCTCCGCCATAAAAGAGACCTAAGCTCAAAGTGCCTCGGAGATATCTAAACACACGTTTCACCGCTTGCCAATGCTTAGTGCCAGGGCTATGCATGAATCGACTCAACTGGGAAACTGCATAGTGTATACCCAGCCTTGTGTTGCATGCATATATAAGACATCCCACAGCCTGCTGATAAAGAGAAGTGTCAAATGCATCACTGGAATCCTCAACTGAGAATCTAAATCTTGTCTCAACTGGTGTGGAAACTGGCTCGCAATCCTCAAAGTCAAAACGCTGAAGTAGTTTTTCACCATACTTTGCTTGATGCATAACAATTCCCCCCTCAACGGATACAAACTGGATGCCAAGATAGTAGCTCAAAAGACCAAGATAAGTGACATCAAAAGTATGCTGCAAATCATCCATAAGAATGTTTGCATCACATGACCCAGTCAAGAGTATGTCATCGACATAAAGAACAAGCACTATAAGATCAGCCCCATTTTTGCGTACATAGAGTGTGCTTTCAATCGGACTACATGTGAAGCCAAGAGCAATCAAGTGCTTATGTATTCTGTCATACCATGCACGTGGAGCTTGCTTGCGACCATACAAGGCTTTATGCAAGCAACAAACTATATGCTCTTTCCCTTTCATAGCAAATCCAGGAGGTTGCTTCACATAGACCTCTTCTTGCAAATCTCCATTCAAGAAGGCTGTTTTTATGTCCAATTGATGCACTTTCCAACGTCGATGGGCAGCCCATGCAACCACTGTACGAATGGTAGTCATGCGTGAAGTAGCTGCAAAAGTTTCCTCATAGTCAATGCCATATTGTTGTGCATATCCTTTGGCAACCAATCTAGCTTTGTAGCGATCAATGCTACCATCAGATTTTCTCTTAATCTTGTAAACCCACTTTGTACCAATGGCATTCTTTCCTTTTGGCAATTCACATAACTCCCAAGTACCATTTCTATGTATGGAATCCATTTCTGATTGCATAGCACTCATCCATTGTGGATCGTCACATGCATCTTCAAAAGAAAGTGGCTCTTCATTACATGATGTAGCAATAAGAGAATAATCCACAAAATTGCTTGATGCATGGTGAGAGCTTCATCTTGTTCTACCAAGTAAAGGTGCACTCAATTTGCTATCCTTCAAACTTTGTTTAAGCCACTTTGGCATAGATTGTGCACTCTTGATAGACAAGCGTTCATTATGTAAAACATCTTCAATATGTACATCATGCGTGGGCTGAATTTCATGCTCAGTTTCAGCCATATTTTGAAGCAAATATTTAGCCATATGTGGCTGGAAATTTCCAATAGTTTTGACAATTTTTGGCTGAATTTTTTCAGCCATGTTTGGCTGGAAATTCTCTTCATTTTCAACCCTATTTGGCTGGAATTTTTCAGCCCTTTGAGCCTCAGTTGGCTGGTCTACATGGCCATAGTCAAGCGCACCATTTTGGAACAAAGGCATGAGTGTATTGAACACATCTTGTGAGCTAACTGTTGGCAGTTTTTTGCATTCAAGTAGAGGGAAAACTAAATTTTCAGCAAATACCACATCTCGACTCACAATAATTGTGTTTGTCAATGGATGGTACAACCGATATCCCTTACTTTCAGCACCATAACCAACAAATATACATTTCTTTGCCTTGTCATCAAGTTTTTGACGTTGTTGTGATGGCACAAGAGCATATGCCAAACAACCAAACACACGCATATGACTAACCATAGGCTTATGACCATTCCAAGCCTCATAAGGAGTGATGACTCTCAATGATTTTGTAGGGTAGCGATTCAACACATAATTTGCACACATGACCGCTTCCATCCAAAACTTATGAGGAAGATGCTTTCCTTTAACCATACATCATGCCATTTCAAGTAAAGTTCTATTTTTACGCTCGGCAACACCATTTTGTTGAGGTGTATATGGCACTGTACATTGGTGTGAAATACCTCTTTCACGAAGAAAAGCATTAAACTCATGTGACATGTATTCACCACCACGATCCGTCCGTAGAGTCAAAAGCTTTTGTGAAGAAAAATTTTCAGCCATAGCTAAGAATGCTTTGAAGCAAGAAAATACCTCATTCTTTGCTTTCATAGGATACACCCATGTATGGCGAGTAGCATCATCAATGAAGGTAACAAAATATACATGCTTCCCAAAAGATGGAGTCTTGACCGGACCACATACATCACTATGAACAAGTTGCAATTTTCTTGTAGTGTGTGTATGAGTATCTTTTGGAAAAGAAGCACGATGCATTTTTTCAAGAATGCAACCTTCACATGCATGCTTTTCAATGGACTCAAGTGTAGGCAAGCCAATAACCATGTCCTTCTTTTGCAAGTAGAGCAAACTATTGAAGTTTAAATGACCAAAACGAGCATGCCAAAGCTCCATTTCAGCCATGGAAGAAGTATGAGCAACCAAGGCATTCGAGGCAGGCCTCTTGTATGTATCCATGCGATACAAACCATTACATAATGTACTGGACATCACAATAACATCGCCATTGCTGATATCATGAACCATACACTTATCATCAACAAAGTGTACATGAAGTCCAGCTTTGGCAATCAACGGAACTGAAATTAAGTTCTTCTTGATACCGGGCACATACAATGCATTTTTCAAGAGAATCACACCTCCATTTGCAGCCGTAAGCTCAATTTCTCCTACTCCAATGATAGGATAAGAGGATTGTTTGCACACACCACATGTCCTCCTTTAGGTGCATCTTTCAAAGAGGCAAAAAATCTTTTGCATGATGTTACGTGCTTTGAAGCACCACTATCAAAGAACCAATCCGAATCAGCCTCACTCACAACCATACATTTAGAATGTAAAGAAGCATCATAATGACATGTAACAACACATGCCCAAAAATCTTGAGCCATGTTAGCTTCATCATTCTTTGCATTTGCTGAATTTTCAGCAATAGACATGCCCGATTCCTTCTTCTTTTCATTGCGTTTAGCAAGCTTTCTACACTCATCAATAGTATGACCAACCTTCCGGCAATATTTGCATCTCTTATTCTTTTGCAAATCACCATCATTAGAGGAATGAGTGGAAGAGAAAGCTTGAGGCTTTGGTTTTGATGAACCCAAAGCTGAGCCATACTTGCTTTTCCCCTTTTGTGAGATAGCAAGTGCTTGCGTTCACTCAATCAAACCACTCCTATTCACTCTAGATTGCTCTTCTTGCAAAAGAAGAGACACAACCTCATCAAATGCATACATATTAGAATTTCCTTTTGCAACCAAACAGAGTGTAGTAGCAAAGCTTTGAAAAGATTCCGGTAATCCTTTCAACAATGTAGAAATAAGTGATGCATCCGGAATGATCTCATCTATGTTTGCCAATTGCTCTTTCAAATCCTTGATGCGTGTCAGATACACATCCACTGACTCATTTTCAGCCATACATACATCTTCAAGTTGCTTCCTCAAGTATGCAACACGTGCTTCATTACGCACGGCATACAAAGAAGCAAGAGTATCCCATGCCTGTCGTGATGTAGAACATGACCGGATGTGTGGAACTATATGACGCTTCACTGAAAGCGCAATCAAAGCATGAGCTTGAGCATCTTTTCCATCCCATCTAAGCTGCTCCTATGTAGGTGGAGAAGGAGAAACCGCTGTACTCGAAGAAGAAGCTCCATCTGTGACAGTAGACTGTGAAGTAGAAGCACCTGCCGGTCTTCGATCTACATCTGCCACTATGTTCCAAAGTTGTTTTGCAACAAGAACATGCTTCATCATGTAAGGTCACATCGGATAGTTGGTCCCATCAAGCTTATCTTCAGCTTGAAGCATGCCAAACAAGTCATTGCTGCCCGCCATTTCACTAAGGAACAGGAATGTGACAAAATCTTCACTTCGACGAAAACTGAAATGAGTGCTGGAATTTCAGCTCACAAACCTTCACTCTGATGGTGATTCTAACTGCATGAATGGCTTCGAAATGGGGGTAAAACCCTAGCGCACGTGGTGGAAATGTTTCCGAGCTGCTAAAATTCACAGTTCTATGCTTCGAAGACGATTTGCACTGTTAAAGTGCGCGCACGCCGCGATGCGAAAAACCGAAACTTGAGAAGAAGTTGAACTTGGCTCTCATACCACTGTTGGGTGTGTGTAGAAGTGCGAGAGACACATAAGAAGCACACACAAGGAGCACAAATGCAGCAAGACACACGGAGAAGACGATGGCTGGAATAGCTCTCTCTATTGATCGATGAACTGAACTGAAGTAAGAGCTGAATGATATCCCTAAGTACAAAGGACCACCACATATGAGAGTATCAAGTATGTGGTAACATGGGGAAAAAACCTCTAGCCAGCACTAGAGTAAAAAGTGCCCATGTATAGGGAAAAGGTTCACATCAAAGCTACTCGAGGAACACATAAGTGTAACAACATTCACCAGAAGGAACAGAAACAAGAAGATTATGGTAGATCATGTTTCAATTGACAAATTGGACAGAGATAATTATCCCGCATGGGTAATGCGCATGGAAGCCTTACTTATGAGTAAAGAATTAATGATGTATGTGATCGGAGAAGAAAAGAAGCCAACCTTTGAAGACATTAGACAACCAAAGGAAGAAGAATTAAAAGCCTTGAAGCTGTGGCAGAAGAAAGATGCAACGGCAAGAGCTTACATTTATAATACCGTTACATATCATCTACTACCGCATATTAGAGGTCTGGAGAAAGCGGAGGACATATGGAGTGCGTTGGAAGATCATTTCCAAAATACTACGAAAGCTAGGAAGGCTAGCTTATGGTCCGAATTCAGAAGGTTCAAAAAGAAGTCAAGTCAAAGCATTAGTGACTATGTTACTAAGATGAAGGATCTAGCAGATAGTCTTGGATCCATAAATGAAGATATCGAAGATCACAGATTGATAGCACAAGTGCTCACAGGTTTGAGAGGAGATCAAAGGTGGAAACCTTTTGTACTCTCAACTGAACTTTCTTTAAATCATTTTGTACCATATTTAAATCAGTTTCTTGGTTTGATGCTCACATATGAGCAAGACCTTAAAGGAGATGGAGATAAAGGACAAAGTTCTGCAATGTACATGAAGAACAAGAAGAAAAGAGATAAAGGTAAGTTAAAAGATGAAGAAGAGTCGAGTTCTCAGGCTTATTATACAAAAGGTAAAGGAACTGGCAGAGGAAGAGCAAGAGGTTTTGGAAAAGGAAGAGGTAGTCAGAACATCAACAAGAAGGCTTGCTGGATCTATGGACTAAGTAATCATCTGGCTCATGATTGTTGGCACAATCAACAAGGATCAAATCAAAATCAGAACAGTAATAGCAGAGGCAGAAGCGGAAGATATTAGAGTAACTTTCAAAGAGGTAGACAAAATGAAAGAGGAGGCTATCGTAGAGGTGGAGCAAGAAGTTGGGGACAGAATCAATCCTACAACACCACCTACAACAACTACGCAAATGAGACACAGAATGAAAGTCATACATCATTGATGATGAACTCAATTAGCACATTGGATAACGAAGATCTAAAGGTATTTTACATTGATTCTAGATGTTCTAATCATTTGTTAGGAAATATAGAATTGATGTCAGAATTGGAAACAGGTAGTTCCAATCATACTCTTCAAACAGGTGACAATACAAGACATAGTGTACATTCAATTGGAAAAGTGAAATGTAAGAGTGGATCAAATTTGCTAACCAATGTTTTGTATGTTCCGACAATACCTAAAAATTTGATTAGTGTGGGACAAATAGTTGAGAAAGGTTTTCAAGTCAGATTTACAAATAAAGGAGTATTTGTGGAAGATCCTGAGAATGGATATAATCAGATCGTCTCTGGTAAGAAAGAAGGTAGACTCTTTACTTTAAGAGTACAAGGGAACATTGGTCAAGCGTTGCTCACACATGATGAAAAGGTGATTACAGAACTTGATCTCTGGCATAAGAGATTAGGTCATTTTAATGAAAGAGGAATAAAAGCTATGATTTTAAATTAGTCAGTACTAGGACTACCGAATGTACAAAATCAACATATGATTCATAAGTGCGAAGCTTGTCATATGGGAAAAGCCCACAGGTTACCTTTCCAGAAGAAAGGATTCAAACATGATGGAGTACTTGAACTCATTCATATAGATGTATGGGGTCCAACAAAAGAAGGATCAATCAGTGGCTCAAGGTATTATGTTTTATTCATTGATGATGCTACAAGATGGATAACGTTATATGTTTTGAAGGAAAGATCAGAAGTATTTGAAACCTTCAAGCATTTTCATGCATATGCTGAAAGACTCACAGGTCGAAAGCTTAAGAGACCGAGGTCTGATGGAGGGGGAGAATATTTCTCTCGAGAGTTCAATGATTATCTTTGGAATGCAGGTATTAAGAGAGAAATAACCTGCAGGTATACACCACAACAAAATGGTGTAGCAGAAAGAAGGAACCGAGTTCTAGTTGAGTTTGCACGAGCTATGCTAAACAAAAAGGAGTGTCCAAATTATCTTTCGGTTGAAGCCATAAATATAGCTACATACCTGGTAAACAGATTACCATGTACAGCTTTAGATGGAATGACCCCTTATGAAGCTTGGTGGGGTAAGAAACCAACACTTGATCATTGCAAAGTGTTTGGATCAGTTGCTTATGCTTATGTACCATCACAACTGAGACATAAGCTTGAACCAAAAGCAGAGAAATATGTGTTTGTCGGATATGATGAAAAGCAGATGGGTTAGAGGCTATGGAGTCCTCTAACCAAACAATTTATTGTTTCCAGAGATGTTACATTTGATGAATAGAAAAGCTGGTATGCGGATCAAAATCACACAACTAAAGAATTTGAAGAAGAGGTAAGAAGAAAAGATAAAGGGAAATCAATTGTGCAGGTGAATAGAGATGAAGATCATATGCAGGCAAGTACGTCGAGGATCGGATCAGGTATGAGAAATGAAGATGAAGAAGTGTATTCAGACACTTATGAAGAATGTGAACCAAGAAGGTCAAGCAGGACTAGAAGACAACCAGAGAGGTATTCCTATGATACTTCATATATAACTCAGAGAAATTATGCATATATGGTCAAAGATGATGAAGAACCTCAGAACTATGATGAAGCCAAAGGCAAGAAGCAATGGGAAGTAGCAATGGAAGACGAGTTCAGCGCACTGGAAGAGAACAAGACATGGGAACTTGCTCCTAAACCAAATGGTAAGAAAGTAATTGGAAATAAATGGGTTTTCAAAGTGAAGAAGCTTGCAGATGGAAAGATAGCCAGATACAAAGCGAGATCGGTGGTCAAAGGCTATGCTCAGATGCATGGCATAGATTATGATGAGAGGTTTAGTCTGGTGGCAAAGATGTCAACCATAAGGACAGTGATTGCTATAGCAGCATCAAAAGGATGGAAGCTAAGTCAGCTGGACATCAAGAATGCATTTCTGAATGGATATATATCAGATGAAGTTTACATGGAACAACCTGAAGGGTTTGAAAGTTCCAGATACCCAAAACATGTTTGCAGGTTAAGAAGAGCTCTCTATGGATTGAAGCAAGCTCCAAGAGCTTGGAATTGCAGACTTGTGAAGTATCTCAATGAACTTTACCAAAGTTTGAAGGCAGATGCAATTCTACTCATCAAGAGAATAGAAGAAGGTATGATCTACATTTGTATTTATGTAGATGACATAATAATCAAAGGCAGCTCAGATGAAGGAATCAAGGAGGTAAAGAGACAGCTTGAAAAGGAGTTCAAGATTAGTGACCTAGGAAAGTTATCATACTTTCTAGGAATGGAAGTTACATATACAGATCATGGTGTATATGTTTCGCAAGAAAAGTATCTCCTAAACTTACTGAAGAAGTTTAATATGGAGAATTGCAGAGAAGCTTCAACATCGCTTGAAGTAAATCATAAACTCAGCAAATATGATGGTTGAGAGTTTAAAGATATGAGGAAATATCAGTCGTTAGTGGGAAGTCTAATTT